>OX276495.1:7085000-7685000 GCA_946251955.1 Acronicta psi | reverse complement strand
TGGTACTTAGATGACGGGACTCTAGGAGGTGATGCAGACACAGTTTTGGAAGATTTAAAATTTTTAAAACATAAATTCAATTCTATTGGCCTTGACCTCAATCCATCTAAGTGCGAAATCTTTTTACCAGACACTACTGACAGACAAGTGACTTTACAAAAATTTTATGAAATCGCTCCTGACATCAAAATTGTTGAAAAAAGTAGTCTTCATCTGCTAGGGTCCCCAATCTTCGATGAATCTTTTCCGTATTTCATCGAAGAAAAAATACAAAATTTTAATGACATTTCGGAAAGACTTTTCAAAATTAATATACATTCGGCTTTTACTATTATTAGATTTTGTTGTTTTGGACCAAAATTTACGTATTTTCTCCGTTCTTCACATTTGTGGATGTACCCACATCTTTTGGAAAAAGTTGATCGAATCATACGAAATTTTCTGTCTTCTCTTTTAAACGTGGCACTGGATGACCGAGCTTGGCTTCAAGCATCGCTTCCCATTCGTTTGGGTGGCCTGGGCATCCGCAAAATTTCAAGTATTAGTTTACCTGCGTTTATATCCTCAGTCCACGGTACTGATAAGTTGACCAGAGATATCTTAGGACCATCTCGGGTTGACTTTGAAGTACCGTTCATGTCTGATGCTATGAACGTATGGAAAATGGCTTGTCCGAGTACGGTTTTACCTTTGATCCCATCTTCCCAGAGGCTGTGGGACGAGCCGCTTTGCAGTTTGACGCGGAAAGAACTTCTACATACGTCAGTCAATACTGCCGAGCGTGCTCGTCTGATGGCTGTGGGTGAATGGGAATCGGGTCTCTGGCTTCGGGCACTTCCGTCGTCCAACATAGGGACTATGTTGGATGACACAACTTTTCGGCTCGCTACGTGTCTTCGTCTAGGCGCTCCTTGTGTTGCTCCGCATCGGTGTCACTGTGGTGAAGCTGTCGGCAGCCTCGGACATCACGGTCTGTCGTGTTGCAGGAGTGCAGGCCGCATAGCGCGACATGCCAGCATTAACGACATTCTTCGTCGCGCTCTTGCCACCGCCGGCGTACCAGCTGTTTTAGAACCTAATGGCTTGGTACGTGACGACGGTAAGAGACCAGATGGTATGACGCTTTTGCCATGGAAAATGGGTAGGCCTTTGGTGTGGGATGCAACTTGTGTTGACACCCTTGCTCCATCCCATCTTTCAAGCTCAGCTGGCTGCGCTGGCGCTGCTGCTGCTGCTGCGGAGACTCTCAAACGGCGCAAGTATACTAACTTATCTGGTAGTTATGTATTTGAGCCGTTTGGAGTCGAAACGCTCGGTTCGTGGGGTCCGAGTGCTCGTCTCCTTTTTAAAGAAATTTCAAGGAGACTGGTCGACTCTTCACGTGACCAGAGGGCTGGCTTGTTTCTAGGGGAACGTATAAGCATTGCCATTCAACGTGGCAATGCTGCCAGTCTTCTGGGCACGTTGCCAGACGACAGTGATGCGGAGGAATTCTTCGACGCTTAGTGTAATGGTTTTTTTTTTTTTTTCCTCTGTAGGTGTTTATTATTTTTCTTTTATGTAAATGTTTTATTTATGTTATTTAAGTAGATATAAATGTAATAATAAAATATTTTAACAATATAAACAATCAGTTTTAGCAATACAAATATTTGATTGTTCCGTAAATCAAACTATTTTTGTTGCAGGTTTAAGTAATTCTTTTACAAACCTCTTGGTTTGTTTAAAGTTTAAAATTAAAGTTCATGGAAATGATAATCAACCTGAAGAAAGAAATTCATAAATATAAATAAAGTGCTACTTTGCCACCTTTGTATAGAGGACAAATTTTGAGCAGCATTGTACCAATTAATGACCTTCCACAACGCATGAAAGGAATGAAACAACGTATTAAGTAAAAATTCAAATATGTTGAAATTAAAAGCCAAAGAATATGTGGGTATTACTGCATATAAGTGGCAGCACATACTACCAACCGACCGTCAAAAGGTCCTTGTTACACTGGAGTTCGTCTTGAGCCTAAATCAACTGCTTAACACGCATTCCTTCACCTACCCAAGATGCGTGAGTTAAACTTGAATTTATAAAGAAAAATAAAAAGCCTTATTTCGATCGATCAATCAAAATCAATCAACATTTTTTATTTATAGGTACATACATTTTAATTATCTGCAAATACCCCTCTACTCGAGGCTAAGTTATAGCTATGCTGATCAACCGATCGGCAAGGTTAAGTTACGCTTGCCGAAACGCCTGACAACCAGTCTATCCTTCGAATATCGGTATTGCCCAGAAATTGTGATGCGGAGGTCTGATGGCAGTCGCTTCGTGTAAAATACTGATATTCAGCCGCATCTGGTTAGGCTGGAAGCCGACCCCGACATGGTTGGGAAAAAGGCATAGGGATGAACCCTCTACAGAAGGTCTCCTCCAAAGATAGCTAATTCTCGATTACGCTTCTGGAATCCAATTGGAGCCGTGCACAGCACAGCACAATGGCGTGCATTTCACATTCCGAAACTGACACTGACAGTTTTTACTATGTTTACGAAACAGATAATATTGTGTCAAAATGGCGTGATTTTTCACAAATATATTTTTTTTCGCATCCCCCAGTCAACATTAAAAAAAAACTACGACGAGTTTTAACCGGTGTAATACAGAGCATTTTTTCCAATAGGTAATAATAAAAAAAAAACGTTTATTTTCCTTACACAAATTGAACTTTTGATCTATATAACAAATTGAGTGAGTAAATGCTACATTCATTTGTGAAGGACTGGTGCCTGAAATAGGTTCAGTGAACCTGTGCCACAGACCCGCAGGTCACCAGGCAGGCAGGCATAAGTGTACCTACGGTACATCATTTGGGCTGATTTCGACGACCTTCTTTGGTTACAAAGCAATACTATACTGATACAATGTTTGTTATAGTTTGAAATATTGTGCGATACCGATTTCCGTTGAAACAGTTAATTTTATCAGCCAAACACTGCTGAAGAATGTAATTAATTGTGCTCACACTCGAGTTGCCGATTTGTTATGAAATAAATTATAATTATTTAAATGCGTTAAACCATTAGCGGACGCCCAACCGTTCAACTTTTAACTTAATTATAACATCTTTTCATTGTGAAGCACATTGCACTATGAATGAAGTACAGTCAGACCAATAAGTTGTTGGATTATACTTATAGCATTGTTTTTTCTTTATTCAAATGTTTTTTTCTATGAGACTATAATGAATAGCCTATAAACCTATAAACCCTGCTTTTAACAACTTTTTTTTGTGGGACGAATGGAGAAGGGCCGACAAGAAACTCCATAATATTCCTGCACAATTCTTAGATATTCGCACATGTCTTTTTATTATGCGGTTTAATTATGTATAACTTTTTAAGATAGTTCTATGGTTATAGTAATGTTATTAACAAAACTGCTACCACTACGACTACTACTACTACTACTACACTGCATTACTACTACTATCACTTATTATCCTAGTTGTCGTAATTGTAAATCGTAACCGCAATCTGGTTTCGGTGGGCCGTAAAAATCGAAGAAAGAAAAATGTTAGATTGTAATAAATAAAAACAAAAGCTCAAGTCGTAATCTGTCGTTATAAATTATTCGAATCCAATATTTTTCTTTCTCCGATTTTTACGGCCGGGTTAAAGTTAGCTAGCGCCAACTTCAACCCGGACAATAAGTTTGGCGCGAACTGTATAACCCACATTAAAATATACAAATTAAAGAAATTAATGAAGTCCTCATTATCAGCTCGGAGTTTGTACACGGTTAATGGCAATTAGGCTCTTGTCACATTACTGCACCTCTGCTCAACCCTTCGAGGAATGCAGGCGAGATTGTATGTTATGTTATGTTAACTAGGAGTAAAATAATACTAAAGGCCCGTTTCATAGCTTACTGATAAGTTCTTGTTAAATTTGCCGGTAGATATTTTCATACATATTTTATTCAATTTTTGGTTTTATTCGGCAGTTAGCGGTTATCCCGAACTGATGAAATAGGCCCTAAATATGTTAGCTTTAGTAAATATCCAATAATATATAATTACTAGCTTCCCGCCAGCGGCTTCGCCCGCGTGGTCTTATAATTTTTTCCCCCGTTTTTGCATCATTTTTCATTACTACTCCGCTCCTATTAGTCGTAGCGTGATGATATATAGCCTATGTTACTCGGGGATAATGTAGCTTTCCAAAGATGAAAGAATTTTTGAAATCGGTCCAGTAGTTTCGGAGCCTATTCATTACAAACAAACAAACAAACAAATCTTTCCTCTTTATAATATTAGTATAGATACCCAACAGTTTGTTGGTATCCTACTAATATTATAAAGAGCGGCGTATCCAATCGCGTCGCACCATCGCCAAAGCCAAAGTTATGACACCAGAGAGCGCATACGAGTCTCATACACCACACAGCGAATCAACAAAAAAATACTAATATTATAAATGTGTAAGTTTGTATGTATGGATGGATGGATGTTTGTTACTCTTTCACGCAAAAACTACTGAACGGATCTGGATGAAATTTGGCACAGAGATAGAACATAGTCTGGAATAGCACATAGGCTACTTTTTATGCCTGTAAAATGTATGGTTCCCGTGGGATAGCGGGCGAAGCCGCTGTCGGAAAGCTAGTATAACTATAAAATGTTTACAACTTCACATGCCAACAGTACACGCAATCCAGTTATTGCGTAACTACTTTCCACCCTTAGTTGTCCACAATAAAAATATTCATATCGTTACTGCATCCCTTTCACCCTAACTCCAAATTACATAAGAGTGACAGAGAGGCACATACGCCAATTTATCAAAAAATCGCGAGGGATCCGATAGATATTTATCTCTATTAGTGTTTTGTATATTCATCCCTTAGTTTGGGGGTAGTATTAAGTGTGTGTTGTTTTGGGAGAGATTTTTATATGTTAAGTGGGATGGAAGGAGGGTAGTCGAATGTTTTTGTGTCGTTAAGTTTTTCGCGCTTCGTGTTTTTTATTGTGCCCCCGAACAGAGAAACAAGGGCCGCGTAAGGCACATGATAATATTATTGAGCCATTTTGCTAAAATAAAATTAATTAAAATTCAAATATTTTAATTTCAATAAGACCATATAAATAGATAGATAGATAGATAGAATAGAATAATCTTTATTGTAAGTACACCATATCAAAAAACAACACAACAATTTTTAAACACTAAGGGTACAATGGCGGCCTTATCGCTTAAAGTTATTATATCTACCAGACAACCTTTGGATGGACAGGAAACATATGAAAATTAAGAGGCGGGCAGTCAATGTTGTATGAAGATTAATTTAAAAGTAAACAAAATAAATAAATAGGTACTTTTGAAACGTTAAACTAGTTGCACGGTTCCAAAAAAGTGCGTCTTATGGAGAAGAATCTGCAAGAAACTCCATAGATACTCTTTTTTAAAAATATGTGTGGTAACAGTAACAATTGTTGTGAATTGTAATGAGGATGATGCAGCTTGATGTGTAGTTGCAGAGATTAAAGAGTAGGTAAGTATTAGAATTGAAAAGATAGCCATAGCAGTAAGAGAAGACCAGTCCCGACAGACAGCATTCGTTCACGAGCATGACGTGTGTATGCTAGATGATTACGCAGTAAGGTATATATACTTACTGTTATTTATCAATGGCTGGAAAACCAACAATGCGCTTACAGTACCTACGTGCGGCATGACCTGGGAGTGAAGTTAGCCGTTTAGTTGCGCAGTACACAATTTATAACCTAAACATGGTATTGCGCATTGAAACGGCCAACTTCACTCCGGCCAAGCTATGTCGCAAGTAGTGACGTTATTTGATTTTGGAAATGTCCGATATTTTCGTAAACAGAAAAATGTATTAGGTAGTCAAAATAGGACTTATAAACACCAGAAGAGAGTGGAAGGACCTGGCCTAGGACTTTGCCACGCCGTGGGACAGTAAAGTAAGGAAAAACAATTGAATTCGGTTTGGGATTCATATTTGTTTATTTTATCGTAAGTCATTATAGTCTGCGCGGAACTAGTTGGCTGCGCCTTAGGTAGGGCCTAAGGCGCGGCCAACTAGTTCCGCGGGGTGAGGTGGCGGGTTACTACGAATGAAAGCAAGCGCTCCCGCCCCTCCGGCCCACCGCGCGCAGGCGACCCCGCCCCGCCGTCCCACCGCTCAATATACCTAAGGCGCGGCCAACTAGTTCCGCGCAGACTATATTCTTCTGCATTATCTGCATAAGTAGTTACTAGTTACAGTTCGCGCCAAACTTATTGTCCAGGTTGAAGTTGGCGTTAGCTAACTTTAACCCAGCCGTAAAATATTGGATTAGAATAATTTATAACGACAGATTACGACTTGAACTTTCGTTTTTATTTATTACAATCAAATATTTTTCTTTCTTCGATTTTTACGAAAAAGCTGGGTTAAAGTTAGCTAGCGCCAACTTTAACCCGGACAATAAGTTTGGCGCGAACTGTACCAATATAGAGACTCGTGGTGAATGTTATGAATACCATAAACGTCACTATAAAAAGTAAAGTGAGGTAAAAAGTGCGGTCGGCTTTTATTCAGAATTTCAGACATATCTTTCCGTCCCTTGTTTCACTTGTTTGCCAGGTTTTTTCAGGCTCAGGTTGATTAAAAATTGGTGAATGAGTCATCGAATTTTGTAGAGGCCCAAGAAGCAAGTGTGATTTTGAAGTCGCTACAAGTGCACTCTAACGCTCTAACAAAAGCATTTTGAGCAAAATCTAAGTCAACAAAAGTAAATTGTGACAAAAGAAAGTGTGATATCCCATAGGTTATAGGTAACAGGTACATATTTTATAAAGTATTTATTTCATATGAATAAACATTTAATACAACTTCTTAGTTCACTCTGTCAGCAATATTTATTTTTCCCCACTAACTCGCTGGTTTAGTTCCTCTACTCGACAAGAGATGGCGCTTACAACAATCTAGTAAAAATCTTGTGGTTTGTAGATCAATACTGTATCTCGGTGCGCTTGTTTTTCACGTTGTTTCGAAACAGTTCCTGACAAAAATATAATTTTCTGACAACTGGATTTTGTTTTCTAATATTTAAGTAGTTATAACACAGTTATTACGTCGGTATAATGCCGTTATCGTAAGGAAAAACTGGTTATCAGGATTTTCCGGCTACTGATAACTGGGCTGGGACCGATAGTCTCCGAGTCTCGACTGCGGCAAGCCTGGTAAACCTCGTAATATGGTGTACTACCTCATTAGCCCTAATGGGTCCTATTCGCGACTGCTACGCTAGAGGTCCTGCGTTTGATTCCCAAGTCGAGCAGTGTTATTGGGTTTCTCTATGAAATTCCAAAACTAAAAACTAGCCCTTTGCGTCGTGGCCATGGGATCAACGACCATAACAGGAAGTACGGCCTGTTTGTGCGGTGGTTGCAAGCATTGCAGCCGAGGAAGCGATCTTGGGTTCGATTGCGTTTAGCGAATCATTTTTGGAAGTTTCGATGCTCGAGGATTAGGTTCGCCCTCTTAGTAAATCTTTGGGCACAGTAAGTAAAACAATCTTCTATTTTACTACGGAAAAACGTACAGCTACCTATAATATAGCTACTGCCTCCTACTAAAATAGAAGATTCAAGTTAAGTATAGACTAAAGTACCTACATCGCAGACTCAACGGAAGTAACCGACAGTATACATGTATAAATCACTAAATTAACTTTCCTTACAAGTCGAGTAAGCCTACGCCGACCTTGATTCAATGAATTCCTAAGATGAAATCAACATCAAGATCTTACTAAGTACTGCGACTGGTCGACATGTGACCATATAGGGTAACAAGCTCAATGAAACAATTTCTAACTGCATACAGTACCTATATACATTATTATTTAACAATGAAATAATATTCTAACTTTGTAAAAATCGAATAAAAATAACGATGAGTCAAACTCTGTTCTCGATTGCGCGAAATCGGACGTCCTCAGAGAATGAATCAGCTGCGTAAAAAAATCAATACTGCGCGCGTTACATGAATTCATACCGCATTAGCAATGAACTCGGACTTAAATAAGTGTTAAATGTATGTGTTTTGAACAGTTTAATCCATAATAATAGTTGTTTTATTGAAAATTAGTCATAATTTAAAGTTAACTTCAATAATTACATCGACGAAATTAAATTAACACTGCAATGAACTTAGTCACAGGTAATTTCTGCATTAGATCAAAAACTCGCCAGATGGCGCAGTAGTACTCGTGATGTTGTTACATACTGTATGGGCGTGTGAGTGCTTGTGTAAAAAAATAAGTGTTTTGTGATGTTTTAAGCGCTAATGGAGAACAAAAACGGTAAGAATAGTAATATAACATCCCCTACTCTTGTATACAGTAATCGCAACATCCCCAACTTTACAGAAAATTCGTAGGAAACGAGAATTCTTACATCTGTCCGATCAGACGTATAATCCGACCGAATTTGGGTCGCGCCATTATCGATGCACTTCCTACTGGTTCCGTCGTTTTCAATTTGGTTGGGTTATATTCCCGCCATCTTGTGAGTTGAGCTTTCAGGATTTCGTATAAATATATCGATCGGAAGCTTAGTGTAACCTAATTCCGTTGTTATTCTTGTTCTACAGGAAGCATAGCGTCTGATAATGGTCGATAATTAATTCAGTTTCCATGATCGCACGTATAAATAGGCGCTGTCAGGCTTTGTTGACATTGAGAAACATCGATTTTTTTGTGTAAAACTTGAATATCAGCCTGTTTTTTTGGAAGGAAGCCATGTAAAACTGTATACGAAGTTTGCATGGCCTACAGTTAGTGTAAAAACATTTCTATTTGCTAATAACTGTGGTAGTTAGCGTAAATTTGTCGGCCTTGCTTGGGGCGCCTACATGACCAAGAGTGACATCAGATTTCTAAATAGATTTTACTAAAGAATACTTTGTTTTTAGTGGACGATACTACACTAGACGCAATTCGTCTCAACTCGTTTACCTTTGAATAAAATTTAAATACCGTCAATGTCATATTTCATGTCAATCTTGAGATGAAATTATCTAACTTCTGTATGTAAAGTTTATTGATCCTTGGGTTATTTACTTGCTAGATAGGTATTTATATTTAGCATACCTATTTGAATACTAAGTACCTAGATACCAACATAAATACATTTACAGATAATCAACAAAATACAAATTATTCGAAAATATTTCTGTAGTATAGGTATACTCTTATATGATTTATTCATAGATTGTCAGATGTTTCAAATCAAATGAGTATATATCCTCTAGTTTTTAATGCATTAGTGATGTATTGTATGTAGTAGTATTGGTGTTTATTAAATAATCTAGACAATTTACATGATGACATATTGTGCTAATTTTATTTTAGTAAATAGTTGTATCATCTAAAATTTTCCATCATCATTCATCACACAAAATATACAGTTATATACCTACAGTATTCAAGAAACAATTATTATTCATTAAACATTTCATGAATAATATGGCACATTTCCATCTCTATAAAAGATGAATAAATGTTATTATGCATTCCAATTTGATTTGAGTATTACATACCTATTTGAAAACAAATTGTTGAAAAAAATTGTGGATATTATAAAAAAAAAAACATAAAAAGAATTGTTTAAAGCATCCCATACAGCTTTATTTTTTATACTTTATTTATCAAACAATAAAAATAAAAAATAAAAATTTAAGAATAAATATTCACCTTGGCCTTATTCGTAACAAGGTTTGTATAATATTTAAATAAATTATCCTACTACTTGCTTCTGTGAGTAATTGATATTGATGTACCTACAAGAGTTTACAACTCACACACAACTCTACAATATCAAATTATTACCTATTTTCCTTAACCATTGTAGTAGTAATATTCATGAATAAAATAAGTTCATTCTAAATAAATAAATTTATATATTAATTTAATTTTTAATAGATATATATATTTAAAAAAAAATTAAATAAAGTAAATAAATAAAAAAAAAACTGTTCACCATACAAAATAATAGGTTTACTTAGTGTATTAAGTAACTGTGATTTACTAAAATTCTTATTAATTAAAAAATAAATTTTATAATAATGGCCTTAACAGTAACGCAGTGGCAGTCAACAAAAACTGTCCAATGTTTTAGCATTGGTTTGGTATAGTACTATTACATATCCAATGCCATTCGTATATACCTACATGGGACATTTTACATAGCAACATCTAGTCCCAAACTAAGCATAGCTCGTACTATGGATATGGGTCCTAGGCAGTGGTTAATATATGTATATAATACATTTTATGTTTAGTTGTAAATATATACTAGTTTGTAACGTACATATATAAGAAACACACAAGCACGAACACTTATATTCATCACATAAATATTTGTGTCCTGTGGGAATCAAACCCACAAATTAGTCATCACCAGCCCCAAGCGCCATATTATGAAGCTTTCCAGTGCAAGATAGAGATAGAATTATCAATCCCAGAGAGCCCCATCACTCTCACACTGGAACAATGATGGCTCTAAAGCTTCAGCTCTAATTATGGTCCCAATACACTATAACCACTTTGTCTGTAAAGTCTGTATGATAGGTATAGGTAGAATAACAGACTGTTATCTATAACTGACTGATACTCTATGAATACTATTTAAAAATATAAAAAAAAAACTCCACTACATTCTGCCCGTGCAGGTTGGAAGACTTCCCACACTACCAAGCCCCTTAAAAGCATAAAATTAGCTGTACTATTAAATCAATCCCACTTCACACCTCTGCTGAACTCCCATACAATTATTAGTGTGAAGTTAACATAGTTACATAACCTATACTCTTCATGGTTTCAAAGTGACCTATTTTCCTTTAATTTGTATAATTAAGTCTTGCAGTGTAAGGCATTACAATGTTACCTTACATATCAAATCTTCATGTTTATACTCCAGGGCTTGGCAAAGATGTAGGTATTTTGTGTAATTAATTTTACCCATAGTTACATTTAAATGGTAATGTGTTTAAATATAGTAAGACTAGCCTTTGCCCGCGATTTCGTTTCCATAGAAGCAGATCCCCCCTCCCGTTTTTGCAACCATTTTAATTGATACTCCGCTTCCATTGGTCGTAGCGTGATGATATATAACCTATAGCCTTCATAAATAAACGGGCTAACTAAAACTGAAAGAATTTTTCAAATCGGACCAGTAGTTCCTGAGATTAGCGCGTTTAACCAAACAAACAAACAAATTCTTCAGCTTTATAATATTAAGTATAGATATTACCATGTAATTATGATTATTTTCCGATTTGACATCGCAAGTGGCTGTTTACCATGGGGTTCGGGGTTTGATTCCCAGTCATCATGAATTCATGACCCAAGAATCGAACTCACGACCGAATCAGAGAAGTATCGGCAACGCATTAGCGACTAGCTTATTGTTTAACAATCCTAGCCAAACACAGTCGTCTGTTATATTAGTATGCACTATTGTGTCTTATCACTATTACTGTGTATGATAATGTATGTATTGACATGCACTAAGGCTGGGCTGCATCGCCTGCCGATCGATAAATCTGTCGAACAGGGGGGCTAGACAAGTTGCATTTTTTTTTTTTTTTTTTTCTTTTAGGGTTATGGCTCCATCGACGAACATTCGATGATTTTGCCAATGTCAAGGTACGAGATGTTAAAAATGGTCGGTACTCAATAACAGACAGAAACTGTGATGACTATTGATCGGTTCTTTGTAGTGATGTCATCTATTATTTGCCATGCTACAACAAAATAAAACATATAAATACAGCACACAATAAAAGACAGCACATTATACGAGTGTTAAAACATCAAACATATTTAAACGATACAAAATAGTAAATAGGTACAATTGAATAGTAATATATACATATTATAAACAGATTTTATTTATATTAATAAATTTATACAGAGTTTTAACAGCGGGAGTATGGGCTAAGGATAAGAGGAAAGGAATGTTAACTGGGCGAGGACAGTCAGAAGGGAGTAAGTCATAAAGGGGAATGGTTAAACGAGGACAAGAAAAAAACAAGTGCTCCAGAGTACCCTCCTCTAGACCGCATTCACATAATGAATGGTCTTTCACGCGAATTTTTGCTAAAAAAACTGGAGTGCATACAAACCCAAGACGGAGGCGGATTATAACCGAGGTAGCTGATTTATTTGAAAATCGCAGTTTGCTAAACCAACATTTAGAGGGAATAACTGGTTGGATGGAGCCATAAAATTTTCCCTTCTGTAAACGAGTTTTTTGCCACAGCGAGTTCCAACATTTCATCATCTCTGGTTTGGCAAGACAACGTAAATCTCGAGCATAACAGGACGTATGAGACTCAATTCCATTCCGAGTAGCCGATTTGGCAATCAAATCAGCGTTCTCATTTCCCATGATTCCAGAGTGACTAGGGATCCAGGCCAAAGTGATATCTATGCCCAAACAGTAGCATCTATAAAGAAGTTGTTTAATCTGCAAGGTGAGAGGACAATTGTGGCGGGAGCGAAAAGGTGATTTAACCAAGTCTTGAAGGCAGCTAAGAGAATCGGAGAAAATAATAGATTTGTTGAGACCATGAGACTCAACATAGGAGACCGCTTCCAGTAGAGCTATTGCTTCTCCGGTGTAAATGGAGCCAAATACAGAACTACGAAAATGGAGAATTATTTTGAACTTTGGTATCCACACAGCAGATCCGACATTGCTATCGTCTGACAGTTTCGAGGCGTCTGTAAATATGGTAAGCCAGTCATGCCAATCCTTTGCTAAAATATTGTTGAATTTATCATTAGCAGCAGGGTCATGTTTTGAGATACCAAAGTTAAATATAATTTTAGGTTGAAAGAGTAAAGAATTAAAATTTACTTCAAATAAGGGGTTCCAACTTGATTGGGCTAATGAAACATGCATATTATTAAATTTGGCGAAGCTGTTAACAAGGAGAGGGGGATTTTTATGGGACCAATAGCGGGACGATGGGATTAGCTCAAAAAGAGTACGAAGAAGAGGAAGAAGGGGGTGTGATTTATTTTGAATGACTTTATAAAAAAATCTATCACAGAGATATTGTCTACGTAAATGAAGGGGGGGCTCCAAACATTCTACCTGAAGGGCATTATTAGGGGAGCATTTCATAGCACCCGTGATGATACGCAAGCATTTGGACTGAATCATTTCCAGTTTAGCAAGAGCTATTTTGTTGCATGGTTCTAGAAGAAAACTCCCATAGTCAAAGTGACTACGAACTATGGCATTGTAAACAATTTTTTGGGAAGTGGGATGGGCTCCCCAGCGAACTCCAGAGAGAGCACGAAGAACATTAACACCTCTTTCACATTTCTTCGAAATGTAATCCAAATGATATAGGCCAGATAATTTGGAATCAAGAATAAGGCCAAGAAATTTCACCTTATCACAGGTCAATATGGGTTCATTTTGAACAAATAGGCTTATAGGGGGAATATTACGTTTTCGGGAAAACACAACTGCGTTACACTTAGGGACAGATAGGCTTAGGCCATGATCGATAAGCCACTGATTTAAATAATGAAGGGCAGAGTTTAGGCGAATTGAGGCGTCTGAAAGGGAAGCTGAACTGAAGTAAAGTGCAATGTCATCGGCGTATTGTAAAATTCTGCAGAAGCAGCTCACTGAAGACTCTAAATCGTATGTATATACATTGTACAAGATAGGGCTTAAGACCGACCCCTGAGGTAATCCTTTCCACACTAGTCGAGGAGGTGAATGGGCGTTTTGGTAGCGAACAGTAATAGAGCGCGAAAAAAGAAGATTACAAATGATGTTGACCATCCTCACAGGGATACTCAGCTGTAGCAGTTTTTGCCTGAGTATTGGAAGTTGGACATTATCATAGGCTGAGGCTATGTCTAGAAAAACTCCGAGAACGCTTTCATTATTAGTAAAAGCAATGCGAACATCGGATAAGAAGATACTGAGGCTATCCAGAGTGCCCATGCCTCTTCGAAAACCGAATTGAGACCTGGCTAGGATGCCTTTCGTTTCCAATATCCATTCAAGTCGATTCTTGATGAGGTTTTCCATGATTTTAGCCAAAACAGAGGATAGAGCTATAGGACGATAGGAAGCAGAATCTTTTGGGTCTTTACCAGGTTTCAAAATGGGGATAATAATTTGGGATTTCCAGGACTCTGGGACTTGGCCTGTAGCGAAAAAGGAATTGATTAGGTCTAGGAAGATTAATTTACATTTGGGAGAGGATTTGGAAACGAAGGAATAGGGTATTCCATCGGCACCCGGAGCAGAGTCACGGAGATGCTCCAAGGCACATGTCAATTCTGAATAAGAAAAAAGGTCATCAAATCTATCGGAGGGAGTGGGCGAAGGTGGATCTATAGTTGGAAGGCATTCAGAACTAGGAACAAAAGGGGGCGCTAATTTTGAAATAAATTCCTCTAACCAAGAACCAGGGTCATTGGTTGTGTCTTCATAAGACTGATTGGCACTAGCTCTGCGGTAAGACTTAATTTTTTTCCAAACGAGGGAAACTGGAGAACGAGGAGACAAAGATTCACAAAACTTGCGCCAGCCAGACCTTTTCTTTTTTGCCAATAGCCTGCAAACACTTGCAGAAGTCTTTTTAAAATTTAAATAATCAGGCATGTCTAAGCTAGACGCGAAAGTATTTTCTGCTTCTTTACGTTTTCGAACGCCATCAGAGCACTCAGCATCCCACCAAGGTGGGGAAGGTAATAGGCGGCGAGCGGAGTTTTTTAAGGGGATTGAGGAATCGGCCGCTCTTAACAAACATTCCACAAAATCATTGTAGATGATAAGGGAATTGGAGGAGTTTATAGGGGACAGGTTTTTAATTTCCGAATCCAATTGAGAAGAAAAAAGGGACCAGTCAGCTTGCGAAAGAAGATATTTTTGTAAGGGTTGAATAGGAGGCGAATGAGGATGAGAACTTAGAAATGAAATTAGTATGGGGAAATGATCGCTCCCGTAGGAATTAGGGAGAACCGACCAGGAGAGTGATGACACTAAGGAGGGGGAAGAGAAAGTAAGGTCAGGAACACTAATGTTTTGGGTAGGCGAAACCCTACGGGTAGCAGATCCATCATTAAGGACGCAAAGGTTGCGGTCATCTAAAAGGTTTAACAGAAAACTGGAGCAGGGATCATTATAGTGAGAACCCCAGAGGGTGTGACGGCAATTGAAATCACCGAGCACAATCAGAGGGTTTGGAATAGAAGAAAGGATAGAGTTAAATTCAGATAAAAGATTGGAATTGGGATGAGGGATGTAGGCAGACACATAGGATATGCCTAAGGCTCTAACGGCTACGACATGTAGACCAGGATCATGACTGGGGAGAGGGATCTGTGAAAAAATTATAGATCTGCTAACCAATAGGGCGCAGCCCGCCCAACCGTCCTCTCTATCGTCTCGAAGACATGAAAAACCGGGAACCCTAAAGGAAGTTCCAGGTCTAAGCCACGTCTCCGACACAGCAAAGACAACGGGCGTGAAACGATTAATGATGTAGATTAGTTCGTGTTTTTTCCTGCGAATCGATCTACAGTTCCACTGAAGGATCTTTTCCATTTTGGCGGGACCAGGATTGTAGAAGTTGTTGAACTAATATTATGACATTGTCCGGTATAGCGTCACTAAATTTAGACAACATATTAATGAGAGAGCAAGCCAGGAGCTCTATTAAGTTGTCATTAGGGGTGGGAAGGGGGGTGGTTTCAGCATAGGGGGAGTTCAAAGCACATCCATTAGGTTGAGAAGAGCTAGGAGTATAAACCATTGACCGATGAGCTTGGGTATCATAAGTTTTTCCCAATTCTGGACGAGGTCTTGGGGAACGATATACGGTCTTGGTGTAAGAGGACTTAACAGGGGTTGCATACGGAGAGGAAGTAGGGCTATTAAAAGGGACTGAGACGAGATGGGGTTCAGAAGGAGAATATTGAGATGGCTTAAAAGTGGTAGGACCAGCAGTCACATTGGAGTATAACATTTTGGGGCGGGGAAACCTAACTGAAGCCTCCCGGTAACTAAGGTTTTCTTGGGACATAACTATTTTAATAGATTTCTGTCTCGTATGTTCAGGGCACTTGTCATCAGTAGCCTTATGGTTGCTGCCATCACACAGCATACATGTTGCTTGAGTATCCGGTACATTGCAGCTATCACCAGGGTGTGGTTGAGCACATCGGTAGCAACGGGGCTTGGATCTGCACTGGGTGCTAATATGGCCAAAACGAAGACAATTACGGCATTGAATTGTGGGAAGATGGTAAACGGACACAGGGAGAGAAGCATTGTAACAGAAAACTTTTTCCGGGAGTATTTGTCCAGAGAAAGTCAGCACTACAGTTGTTGATGGGGACCATGAGACAGTACCCTCTTTTCTATTTTTAAAATTGAGCCTCCTAGCCCTAATAACTTCCCCACAGTTACGAGGGGTCTCTATGCCTAAAACTAGCTCCTCAAGAGTCCAATCTGTGGGAACATCTTTAACAACTCCCATGCGTGTAACATGGAAGCGTGGGATGGTTGCAACATATTTATTTTCAATTAATATGGGGTTGTTCACAAATTGATTGGCATCATTAAATGAGACGAAATCAACAGACATCCTGTTACGGCCCATTGATTTGACGCTGCCTTGGACAACACCTCTAAAGCCTTTGTTGTGAATAAATTGAGCAAACCTCAAAGGATTTAATGTTAGGCCTTGCTTAGGGTCTGATTCCAGTCTCGAAATAAACACCGAGAAGGGTGCTCTGTCGGACTCACTATATAGGACCTTGGAGTCGCTCTCAAATCCAGGTTTACTAAAGACAGACTGGATTGAGTCAGATGGAGGCTTGTTTTTCTTTGCATCTATATGCATCCCAGAATCTGCGGAGCGTTTTCTACTCTCTGCTCTTACGCGACCAACATCTGATAGTTGCGAGCACTCAAAAATCTCTATATCCGGAGGCGTCCCTCCACCCCCGTCAGGGGGCTCTTCGGCACTCATTTCCAAGGAAATGAGCGCCAATAAAGCCCAAAACACTCACCACACAACAGCTACAATCAGATTCCCACACCAGACAACACAAAACAATAGACACAACACCAAAAAAAGATTTTGAAAACGAAACAAACTGGGAGGTTAAGAAAACGCGTGCTTAATCTCACCAAGACATCAACAAAATCCAAGTTGCATTTTGACATTCGAATCGACAAACAAAATGTATGGAAATGACACAAGCTTTCGGCAAATCCGGCTGTCACTAATGTCATTTCCATACATTTTGTTTGTCGATTCGAATGTCAAAATAGACGCGTTTTACCTGAAATAAAACGCATATTAAACTACTTACCTTATTAGAAGCTTAATATAATGAGATAGGCACTTCCGATTTCCGTTGTATTTTACCTCTTTTTCTACCGTATGTTGCTATCTCTTTCGCACATCTCAGGCGTGGGGGGTGATGGCTACCTGATGGTTGCAATCACCCTATTCGTCATTGCGTCGAATTATACCAGGCAGTGATGAAAAATAAGCTTCTAATAAGGTAAGTAGTTTAATATGCGTTTTATTTCAGGTAAAACGCGTCTATTAAACCACTTGACCGTTATTAGAAGCTTAATATAATGAGACCTGTTTGTTATCGCCTGGTGGGAAAGAGCCAATGTGACTGAGTAGGTAATCAAGAATAAAAACATGAAAAGAAAAACTTATTTCTGTAACAAAAATGTACAACATAATTTACCGTCTTAAAATAAGAACGGTATTTGCTATGAAAATATTATAGACACAGTTACAATTATTTATGTCATAAACATCTTAACAATTAGAATCAATTGTGATTTAGATTTCTTTAATATACAAATTTGTAATTATGTATTAACTGTCACGTAATCTATTAAATTTAAATTTAAATCATTCTACAGAATGTAATAAGGAGGTTACTGATGAATTATTAGTGTGCGTAATAATTTCAGGGTGATAGAATTTTTGAAAGGTCTTAACCAATTTCCAGTTCCCCCCGGCTAGAAAATCATCATTTGGTAAATTATCAACAACATTTCTGGAAGCTACAGCAGATCGCACGCTACCTGGAGTCGCTGTATGCCAGCTTCTCTCATAAGGGCCTTGATCCACCCTGCAATTACAATGCAAGTGGCCGGTCTTGGTGATCCACGCAATGTTATAAATAAATTTGATGATGCAGACTTGCTACGTCTTTGATTGAGTATTGCTATGGTTTTGTTGATCCAGTAGGTAAACAAGATCTAGATTTTGTTTATCAGGATTTACTAAAAACTTCCAACCAGCCTGTCTATAATCACTGCAATCTGTCCTAGAACCAAAGAGAAGCCAGAAAATAATGGAATCAGTATTAATAATACAATGATTGTCATTGTCACTTGTATCCAACAAGGTCAGGTCGTGGATTCTACGACCTGAACACAATATTAATACGGTGGCTGTAAGTCGAACAGTTTAAAAAATATTGTTACTGTCTACTGTATACTTACACAAGTAATCAGCAAGTATATTTATGCCCAGACAGGAGGTTTCGCAGTCTTGGGTTTTGAAGAAATAGATTTTGAAATGATTTTAACCCGAACATCTTCACTTAACTTACTAGATAATTGGGTATTGAATTGCATATAAAGTGGGTATTACTGAATTATGAAGAAGAATAGTATTGTAGGAGAATTTAATATTGAGGTACAAATCTGCTAGGAATTGTGCTAATTGAGCTCCGTTTGGCCGTACCGGATTAACGTTATTTTGCTTAGTCCATAACAACCAATGATTCCAAGCAACCTTATATGTTTTCCAAGTTGGCAGCCGCCAAGACATTTTAAGTAAAGATATTTGATTAGAGTTCCAGGAATTTACTGTCTCTGACCACCCCCACACTTCCAGACCTCCAGAACCATGTCCATGTCTTTAGGTCTTTAGTGCTTTAGGAGGTGGCAGCCCGGTCCTCGTGTCGACTAGGAACCGTCTTAAATTCGTCAGAGTAAACGGGGGTACGATGGCCCGGTACTTGAGATCTGCTCTCGAGAAAACATTTTCCTAACGTGGCACTACAATAAGATAAATTCCTGTGGCCTAATTTAAGTGCATTAGGACTCGAGGAATCAGAAAGGGCGGTAGAAAACACCCATGCTAGTAGGAACTTCCAAGACTTAACGCTATGTGATCGCTCAGATCTAAGGTTACGTAATTGGCCACTACTCGTGCTGTTGGGTGCGAGTAGGTCGATCACGGGATTTCTCATTTTCAGAAAAATCATTTCTGTGCATTTCGGGGGTAGGTGCCATTCCGGAGGCTGACGCAGTCTCGACGGACAATCTGCGTGATTGTTGAATTTTCCAAGAATGTGATAAATTCGGTAGTGAATCTGATACTCGTACAGGTCATACAAAATTTGATGGGTTAGATTTGTGAGAGATCGAGATTTCGTCCCCCCTTCGTTGCGGAGATAAGCTATCGCTGAACGATCATCTGATTGGATCAGAACTGAGCCATGAGACACGCCTGGCGCATGCGCTTCTAGGACTTTTAATACCGTTAACAATTCCTTCATATTGCTGTGTAGGCTCCTCCTTGTTCCAAGTTCCTGACAAAAAATGGTCGTCGAGCTGAGCTCCCTACACTATACCCCCGGCATCGGTTGCCCGGAAATGTGTGGGTGTGGTACATGTAATTGTACTTATGTTTTGTATGTAATGTGTTGAAGATATCAATTTTCTAGCCACCAATGCGTTTCCTTTATAACCACTGAGGGTATTTGGTATTGTATTTGGTTGAAGTTGCGGAATCTGTAAGCGTGTTTAGATGAGAGGGTCGCTTGGTAGTTCAACCTGCGAGGTACAGCAAAGCTAGCAAAATTTTATTGACCTACTAAATTCTGGAGTTCCTTTGGTGTGGATTTGTTGCTTTTTATGAACTGCAACTTTGTTTACAATAGCAGCAGACTTCACCGCTGGTAGGGTCTTGCGGTTTGTCCAAGAATCCCAAATAATGCCGAGAAAGGTTTATTGTTGTGGGACCAGAACGAACTTCTCGTAATTTATTTGAAGACCTAGAAACTGTAGAGTTTCCAATAGCATTTCTAAAATCGTAAATTTTCTTCTTCGTAAATTAGACTTAGGAGCCGTCTGCGTGAATGGACTATCGTTAGATTGAAATACCTGTGCCAAGTCCGCCTTGCACATCCAATCTCAAGCTTGGTTGGGGGAAAACCAGAACACTTTACATATTTATTAAGCGAAATCGGTCTTTTAGCACAAACTGATTCAATAACCTCAGATTGAAAACCGGACGATGAGTCCGGTCGCTCTTTAGCACTAGGAATAGAGACGACACAAAGCTTAGGGATGGATATGCTGCCTTCAGAACGCCTTGCCATTCCATTTCATATGTTAAATGACTGCAGACATTTCTGTCGATTCTGTTGTTCGATGCTGGGATAACTGGGAGTTTTCGATGGTGGTTTTTGTATGCGATACCCTGTTATAATTTTTGGAATAAAATCTGGAGCTCCCATCGATTACCATTGACTGACTTGGCAGTCGCTTCACTATAGTACTAGCTATTCGAGCGTTCTTGAAACTGCAGCGAGTCTCTGTATTGTAAAAGAGTGAAAAGGAACGCTTTTGTCCTCTTTCATTTGGGTGCCTTGATCTTGAACCGCGAGTTCGAAAGGAATTAGCTCTATTATTAGAATTCTGAGAGCGCCCTTGGTTACCATTATTGCGCCCTTTCGAAGGGTAATAGTATTGATGACCACCCCGCGAGGGTTGGTTTTGATGGCAATGAGTGTACGCAGGAGGTGCTGGCTCACAGCAGTAGCCAGAAATATCGAAGGGTAATAGTATTGATGACCACCCTGCGAGGGTTGGTTTTGATAGCATTGAGTGTGAGCAGCAGGTGCTGGCTCACAACAGTAGCCAGAAGTATCGAAGGGTAATATAGTATTAATGACCACCCTGCGAGGGTTGGTTTTGATAGCAAGGAGTGTGAGCAGCAGGTTCTGGCTCACAGCAGTAGCCAGAGGTATCGAAGGATAATAGTATTGATGACCACCCTGCGAGGGTTGGTTTTGATAGCAATGAGTGTAAGCAGCAGGTTCTGGCTCACAGCAGTAGCCAGAGGTATCGAAGGGTAATAGTATTGATGACCACCCTGCGAGGGTTGGTTTTGATAGCAATTAGTGTACGCAGCAGGTGCTGGCTCACAGCAGTAGCCAGAGGTATCGAAGCGTAATAGTATTGATGACCACCCTGCGTGGGTTGGTTTTGATAGCAATGAGTGTGAGCAGCAGGTGCTGGCTCACAGCAGTAGCCAGAAGTACCACGCGATGGTACGTAATGACAAGCGTGCCCCCGCGAGGGGTGCCGTACAGAACTTTCCTTTTTCTTTTTACTTTACCTTTTACTAAAGGATCTCGAACAGACTTAAGAATACTATCCTTTCTCATTTCGATAGCTTCAGCTCTGTGGTCACAACTCATTTCAAGCAGATCTGTAGAGACTATGAAATTCACCTCATAGAAAAGGTTCTTCAATTTTATCATTAACCAGCGATGCATCAGATGTTCGACAAGGCTAATAATTGCGTAGGATTTGTCCGAGTAAGCCAAGTGGCGTGCATTATCATACGCCTTCACCTCTTCGTTTGATTCTAGCTCTGTAAATCCGGTATTATCAAATCGTTGAACCTCATTTAGCTTTCTTGCGGTGTTGACGGCACCGCGGGATCTTTAAGTTTAGCATCATATCAAATGCCAGATGCGGTATCACTTCAGTATCTAGGTTACAAGTATACGTGGCCTGCGAGGCATGCGAGGCTGGAACGTCATCGTTAAGATCACGACTAACATCGGAGATACATGATATATTATCATTATTATCCAAGTAGTTATTAATTTTCCATAATAACTCACCTAAACTGAAAGAAAAAAATTCAAATACGAAGGAAATAATTTAAATTATTATTCGTGTTTGAGGGTAGAAAATTAAACAGTTGAACATTAGATAAAGCTGCTATAAAGAAATTATACTGGTTATCGGTAGAAAAATAAAACAGTTTCAATCGATAAAACCGTAATACGAAATAGCATAATTATTATGCATAATCATATTAGAGGTTAAAAAAAAAAATTACACAGTATCGAACGGTAAAACCGTTAAATAAAAAGTAATAAACTACTTGTGCAACTTACGTGTAAGTAATATTTCACTATAGAACACTTTTTTAAAATAATCTAGTATTTCCAAGGTAGGCAATAACTAGCACTAGGAGCACAAGTTAACACAACGGAAATTGTCAAGCCAATGACGAATAGGGTGATTGCAACCATCAGGTAGCCATCACCCCCCACGCCTGAGATGTGCGAAAGAGATAGCAACATACGGTAGAAAAAGAGGTAAAATACAACGGAAATCGGAAGTGCCTATCTCATTATATTAAGCTTCTAATAACGGTCAAGTGGTTTAATGAAACTTGTCTAGCCCCACTGTAAATAAAAGTCCAACCCGCATTACGCCAGCGTGGTGGACTGTAGCCTAATCCCTCTCATTCTGATTTCTGAGACCCGTGCCCAACAGTGGGGTGACTAAGTAAGACTAAGTGGGACAGGCGACAGGATTTTTTTGTCATACTTACTGATAGCCTAGGAGTATGACCACTGGACTGCCAAGTCGAAGGTCTCGAGTTCGAATCCAAGGCACGCACCTCTGTCTTCTCGAAACCATGTGCGTAAATATCCGCTTTACGGTGAAGGAAAACATCGTGAGGGAACCTGCATGCTTGAGAGATTATCTCGACGGCATGCGAAGTCTGTCAACCCGCATTAGGCTGCATGGTGGACTATAGTTTTATCCCTCTCATACTGAGAGGAGACCCGTGCCCAGGAGTTCTCAGTTGATAATGATGATGAAAGGGGAATCATTCAATATCGACGTTCAGACTGTCTGAGAAACTGTGGGCGCTAAACACACGTAACGGCTAAAATCGATAAAATCTCGTAAAGCACATCTGTCCCCGCCCTAACTTAATGCAAATAGTATTATATGTACCAGCTTTCCGCCAGCGGCTTCGCCCGCGTGGTCTGGGTATTCCTTATAACTTTCACCCCCTATTTCAACCCCTAACAGCCCTTTTTTTGCATTAAAAAGTAGCCCATGTCCTTTCTTAGGCTCTAGACTATTTGTATACCAAATTTCATTTAAATCGGTTCAGTAGTTTTGGCGTGAAAGCGCGACAAACAGACAGACAGTTACTTTCGCATTTATAACATAAGTAGGGATTATAACATTGTCTTATTTGTAAAGAGATAAACACGTGTTTGTAACGATAAATACTTTTAATTTGTAATTATTTGTAAGCAGTGTACTTGTCTGACTGCTGCAGGTGTTTGGGATAATTCAGTTTTTTTTTTTGCGACGCGTAGTGGATATTTATATGCCAGTTTACCCCGAAGTGTTGTCGGCGGAGAGAGAGTGTAGGCGGAGATGTACTCAGATACGCTGTGTAGTTTGCCGGTATGTTTAAGACTTAGGTCCTATGTAAAAGGGGGTGAGTCCATTGCTATTAACCAGACACAAATCCAGACTCTGAGCTGCTGGGAATTTCTCAGAAAAACATAACAACACTGCTCGACAAAGAATCAAACCTAACGCCTAAGTGTAGCAGTTGTGTCGTAAAATCTAAATTACCTATAGCCTTGAAAAGTTCAAATGTGTTAACTCTGAAAAAAAAACAATAAGAAAAGTAAGAAGTTTTTGGAGTCAATGCCCGCGTTTCTTATGAAGTAGAAACAGAAATAAAGTCGCTACCTTCACACGTATGGCTTCTGGACTGTTGTTTAACAAGAATAGCCAATTGAGCTAATTATATAATAATGTAAGAGTTGCGTAAGGTACTCCACGTGATTTGTAATAGGTAAGGAACAGTTGTGTTCTTGGTATAGAATTTCTTTTATTGTAGTTTTTGTCGGCAAACTAAAGAAAGTATGGAGAATACTTTCTAGCTAGGAAATGCCGGCGCAATTTCGTTGATAAAAATATAAATCTTGACTTGACTTGTAAAAGTGTCTTTAAAATATCTGTTTATAGAAATAAATACAATTTATCATTTAAATGAGCAGACGATTACCATGCATTCATTGCCGCTTTGGCCATATGCAAGAGTTGCTGATGCGTACCGATTGCAAAGCAACTGAGAGCAGGAATGTTGAGCGCAAATTTTGGTTTCTTCTCAAGAGGTCGGAAAGCGCATCTAGTGACGATATCGACGATGGTGAGCTCTTACTGCAATGGCTATGTTCTCCTTTTGTTTTTTTTTTAAATCATACACATCAAACTGCATTATATAGACTCATACTATTCACCACATTGACATTGTTACTGTTGCCATATATATATATATACATATATCTTTTCTCGGCTCTTCGAAATGTAATGCTGTGAAAAATTATATCCTGAGGCAAATAGAACTGGAAGTCCTAATGAATTTCGGCCGGACCCAGGTGACCTATCTACTAAAACTATACAGAGGTTTCGCAGGGGTCACGGAAGGGGTTAAATTCCTTTCAGCAGCAGTACAGTCTTCGCTATGATAATTGTGCCTAACCTAAAAACGATATTTCTTCTATACTTTCTACACAATCGTTGTACAAAATATTTTTAGTCACGCAAATATTTAAAAACGCAAGCTCTTAAGATTTTTATTTGTTGATAAAAATATCTCTGATAAGAGTACGTTGACTCGCTGATAACTTCATCCCAGTGATATGTACTGCAGTATTTTAAATGTTGGCTGGCGTTCAAGTTCATATCAGTGCCATATAATTGATATAATATATTATGTAGTAGACTTTCAAAACCTTCCCGTTATGCCATTTCAGGGATTACCAAATGTTGTTGAGTATCACTATCAGAGTGTAGGACTGTATTCAACCATTATCGATCAATCGACCATTGTGACAATGAACCCATATAATAAAAGTCAACCAATTAGAAATTTTTTCTCCACGATGGCGTGTGAAGTCTGGCAACCCGCACTAGACCAGTGTGGTGGACTAATAGCCTAACCCCCCTTTCATTCTGAGAGAAGACCCGTGCCCAGCAGCGGGACAGTTAATGGGTATGCTAATAATGATGCTGAATCTGTATTATAATCAATCAACTTTAGCATATTGCAATCGCTATAGCTCTCGCTACTGCACTCCAAAGTTCCAAATGGAATCTAAACAGTTTACAAACTCGCAACTAATAATATACAGAACAAAACTAAGCACAATAATTGTAGTTAAATAATATAGGGCGGACTGAAATAGCACCGGAAGGCAGGTTTCGTAATGTACCAGAAGCCGAGACGGTAACGTAGAAACCGATTTCATAGATTACATCTAGTCTTGGTCTTTTAAAATCCAGTATTTACGGTTCTTTACGGTCAGATTGGGAACCCTTCTCAGTATTTTTTTGTCTTCTCTCTCTATTAAGGCGGAAACCCACTGCGGCACACGCGGTCCACGGGCACGCCGCGCATTTTAGTTGTGTGGGTTCGTTTGTTTGACAACGTGGGTATAAGTTTCCACTGTAGCACACGGTATACACGAATTTACACAGCGTGAGCTACGTGGGCGCAATATCCAAGCAAGCCACGCGTTTGCCAATGACGTCAATTCGTGCGTAGCGTGTCCGTAGGGTAGGGTTGCAGGGGTACAAAGCGCAGCTTGACGAACGTGCGAAGCCTCTGCTTTATAGTTGGGATCGGCTTTCAGTTTAACCAGATGCGGATCAAGACTTCAAACGTCTGCAACGGTGCCCAAATGGTCATTTCATGAATCATTGAATCGCGTCACATGCAGATCACATCTCTAAATCGCGTACAAGCAGCTGCGCACATGTTAGTTTGTTTTGGAATTGTTCATTACGGTATGCATGTGCAAGCAACACATTGATTCACCAAAAGTGCCCATTTTCAACTGACTTCAAAAAAAGGAGGAAGTTCTCAATGACTTCAAAAAAAGGTGGACTGAGCGGATCATATGTCACAATGACACCCCCGAATTCGGTCCCGAAATGGTCTTCTCTAAACCAAAGTGAACTAAAAACAAATGCCATGCGATACTAACAAAGATGGCGTTAATGTGTATGGCGTCCGCGTCTGTCAAATGTTCGGACGGCCCTATCTTTAGGGTCTAACTTTACCTATTAAAATCCATGCCTACTCCCCAAAAATTACTATCCTAATGATGTTCTGGTTGTCGGGCTTCTGAAGCGTCCGAGCCGTGGAGAAAAGCAAAAGCAACATATAAACAAAAAAATGGGCTCGTGCCAGTAATTGGGTCAAGACCGAGTCGACTGTCGCGTCGTCACGCTAAAGTGATCGGTGATGTCACGCTGAATTAGAGGAACGGATTACAACCATTATAGTCATTAAAATAGATTATCAAATTGATTGAATATTGACCGCGACAAAGATTATGAGGCGGTGAAGGGCGGGCGCAGAATTGACATTCAGAAAGTAGTCTATCTTGAATATTAATATTTTTCACTTTTAACTGCACTGTTGCAAAGCTTAGAATAAGCGCAGTGTAGGACGGCCTTCAACGAGATGGACAGATGACCAGATATAGGTCGCTGGAAGTCGTTGGATGCAGGTGGCAATAATCGTTCCCTGTAGAAGTCTATGGGGAGGAGCCATTTGTTCAGCAGTATATGGACTGACAAATTTTGTAGACAAAACTGTCAAAAACCAACGAAGGTTTTGACATAAATAGTAGAATTAAGGCTTAGGAACTGGTAAGATAAAGAAGCTGGTAAACCATAGAAAAAGTTTGTGAAGAGACGACTAGACGAGTATACCTAAGTCCTAAAACTAGACAGTAGACATGATACTTTTTCCAATTAGTATCAGTTTCGCTTCGCTCCGATCCATTTGTTCCACTTGCACAGCAGATATGATCTACTAGACGAAGGTCGTTTTAGCTAGAATTTTAACGTCTTAACCTTGTGTAAACAACTGTGTAAGGTAACTTTAATGTTTGTGCGCTACACATAAGGTAAATAAAATATTTGTCGTTTGACTTACTTTAAGTTGCGGTGTTAGGTAGTGTGTATAATATACTAGCTTCCCGCCAGCGGCTTCGCCCGCGTGGTCTTATAATTTTTTCCCCGTTTTTGCTACATTTTTCATTACTACTCCGCTCCTATTAGTCGTAGCGTGATGATATATAGCCTATGTTACTCGGGGATAATGTAGCTTTCCAAAGGTGAAAGAATTTTTGAAATCGGTCCAGTAGTTTCGGAGCCTTTTCATTACAAACAAACAAACAAACAAATCTTTCCTCTTTATAATATTAGTATAGATATAATGCGTTAGATTCAGCGCAGTGGATGATTTTTGGGTTCTTCTTTCATGTATGCAGGGTTCCCAAAAGTTTATTGCGCTTCTCTGGGTTTGTTTCGGCGCTTCTTCTCAGAGGTCGTCAGTAAGTAAATACAATTATAAAGAGGAAAGATCAGACTTTTTTTTGTTACGATTAAAATAAAAAAACTACTAGACCGATTTAAAAAATTCTTTCGTCTTTAGAAAGCTGCATCTTTGCCGAGTAACATAGGCTATAATTGATAAGAAACATCCAGACCACGCGGGTGTAGCCGCTGGCGGAAAGCTAGTCTATAGTCCACGCGGAACTAGTTGGCCGTGCCTTAGGTAGGGACGGGGGTGAGGCGGCGGGTTACTGTGAACCAAAGATGATGCTCTGTGCTGTGAACAAAAGCAAGCGCCCCCGCCTCTCCGTCCCGCCGCTCACATAGCTAAGGCGCTAAGACTAGTTCCGCGCAGACTATAGTAAAGAAATTTAAATATTGACTTGTTAAAACGCCACCACTATCGTTCACTGAACTGGCTAGGCTACAGGTAACGCAGTCAGTGGAAAGATGAGTAGCCATTGAAAAAGGGACCAGTCATTCCTATTTTCTTCTGACCTCAAAGACATCACACATGAAAGTAATAAGCATGAGCTAATTATTGGATCAAACATTGGAGCAAATGCTTTGGCAGATTGCCAACGATGAACTCATGGCAATAAACACTATGCCGGGGGCCTAGTTATGAGTCAGGAAGCACGTGACGTTGTGTATATCATCGTGTCACGGTTGGAGAGATGAGCACTGTTTACTGACTGTACCTATACGTAATTGTCATGGACACTGGAATTACCCAGGAATTGGGTCATCACCAACCCGGTTACTGGCCTATTGCTGGGCACCAGTCTCTTCAGAAAGAGAAAGGTTAGGCTATAGTCTACAACACTAGCTTAGTGTGGGTTACCATTTACGAATTGGTTGAGAAAATCTCTGGAGTATGCAGGTTTCTTCACAATGTTTCATCGTAGTCAAATTAATGGTAAAGATATATCCTCCTAGCCTTTTTCCCAAACATGTAGGTGGGCTTCCAGTCTAACCAAATGCTGCTGAATATCAGTATTTTACACGAAGCGACTGCCATCAGACCTCCGCAACCCATTACAATATTCGAAGGATAGACTGGTTTTCAGTCTTTTTACCACTAACTATTGTCATAGGTGTTCTTATGACAACCGGGACTGGCGGCTTTACTTGCTCTCCGAGGCACGGAGGGTTCTGCGGAAAGACCGCAGCAAGCTATCGTTTAGGCGCGATTGGTCCAATTCGCGATTGGCCAAATCGTCCAATTCGCAATTGGTCCAATTCGCAATTGGGCCAATTCGCGATTGGTCCAATTCGTGATCGGTCCAATTCGCGATTCGTCCAATTCGCGATTAGTCCAATTCGCGATTGGACAAATTCGCGATTGATCCAATTCGCGATTGGGCCAATATATGGTTGGTCTAGCATAAAGTATTAAAAGAATAAAAAATAACACGTTTAATGTATAATTATAATAATGTATTATATTTATTCATAATCATATTAAAAACAATATCTTGGGTTACGTGCTCCTATCAATAATTAGTAAATACCTAATTTTGTACTTTCGTAAAAAATCAAACAAATGAAATAAAAATGAATGTAAGTAGTATAATCATACCTACTTGACATTGTGATTATTCAAGTATATATCAGATCTTACATCAAATACAGTACGATAAAAATATGTTTTTTTTTTCTTTATTTATCTCAATAAAATAAGAGAGAAAGAACTATGACAATTACATATTTAAAAAAAGTAAAAACTATAATCACACCTACTTGACATCAGATCTTTCATCAAATACATAATGAATACAACATGTTTTTCTCCTACTTATCCCAATAGGATAAGGGAGAAAGAACTATGACCATTAAGTATTTTTATCATTAATACAAAAATATTGTTCATATATAACAATAATATTGATAAAATCTTAACGATGTCTGCGGTCTAGTGGTTAGAGTGTCGTACTGCTGCTCACGACGTCGTGGGTTCGCTTCCCACAAAACGAAAATATTTATGTGGCGAGCATAAGTATTTGTGTTTGTCTGGGTGATAAATATGTATTTGAATCCATTGTTTAGTATCCATAGTACAAGCCATGTCTAGTTTGGGACTAGATGGTGTTGTATCAATGTCCCAGATAATCTTTTATCTCAAATAATATATTAATAAATTTCGGAAACATTGTCAAATCAATGTCCCAGATAATCTTTTATAACAAATAATATATTAATAAATTTCGGAAACATTGTCCATTTTGGACCAACTGCGAATTGGACCAACTGTGAATTGGACCAACTGCGAATTGGACCAACTGCGAATATGACCAATCGCGAATTGGACCAATCGCGAATTGGACCAACTGCGAATTGGACCAACTGCGAATTGGACCAATCGCGCATTGGACCTTTTTTTGAACATTTGACCAATCGCGAATTGGACCAATCGCGCCTAAACGAGAATATATTTTTTTTAAGAAAAACGCATGGAGAACAAATCAAGACAGCTGGTCACAATGTAAACATTATTGTCATAGTATTATCTAAGTTATTACTACACGCGTGACTCATTAGGAAACAACGCTTGAACTATACATACATAGTTGTGACATATCAACTTCATTATAATGTGATTAAGGCATAGAAAAAAATATTAGAATGCCAAAGAATTTGAGTTCCAATGCCTTAAGATATAAGGTTTAAAATTTGATGAGAACGTTTTTCCTTTATCAATTATTGTTTCGTTCCTGGTAACCAAATAAGGATTAAAGAGGTCTTATTTTGAATACCGATGATAACTGCATGTAGGATACTTTAAATAATTGTACTAGTGGATGTTTGTGGGTACTTCGACCCTTGAAGGTCGCCTTCTAGCTTCGATTTGGCGACCTGTCTTGGTCTTCGGTCTTTTTACCAACCGGTATACCCCAGTCCTCAGATGCATATACTCTTAACTAACCTCCTAAGCAAACTAGTCTCTGTCAACGTGAAATAAACCGTTCAGGTTTCGAACGTCCCTTTCCTAAAATGTCCCTTGGTTTCAAATAGTCCCTTTCCCGAAATGTCCCCTTCCCGTGTTGTCCATTTCTCAAAATGTCCCTTTCTTACAACAGCTACGCCTTGTAAACCTAGGCTATCATACACCGTCTTACCATAATGTAACAACGTCTTACTAAATCGATATTTGCGGAATTTGGGGCTATTTCATCACTTCTGGTTGGCCGATAACCGCCAGATTAATAAAAAAATGGAGCAAAATATATGTGAATATATCTGCCAAGTAATTAAACGGGAACTTACTCGGAGGTCCAGAAACAGGCCCTTAGTGCCGTTTGAGCTTAATCTACTCGAGGAAAATTAACATAATTATGTAACAAATATCCCGACGTAAAAACTGTAAATGAAAAGTTTTCGACAAGTCGAGGACCTGGCGGGCTAGACAAGTTGCTGTTTGATTTTCGAATAGACAAATATAAGGTGGTATATATATAACAGAAAGAAAATATATGGAAATGACACATATCGACATATCGGGCTGTTACTAATATCATTTCCATATAATTTCTTTCTATTCGTTACAAATGTCAAATTGCAACTTGTCTAGGCGAGGGCCTCGCCAAATACTTCTTAAAGGGATTCACTATTGAACAAAGGCCTCTCCCATAGATTTCCACATGGATCGATCATGTCGCCTGCGTCCAAAAACTCGTCACAACTAAAAAAACTACTGTAATCACGCATCGCGCTTTCATTGAGTCATTTAGCAATGAGGCAATACGAGATAATAATGATGTATAATTATAGCTAAAAGTGACATAACAGTACAATGATATCAATGATATTTTAAAAACTGGCATTTTAGTTGTAATGTCACTCACTGACTTTGGGGTGTAGTGTGGAGCATTCGCCTATTATCTATACTAATTTTATAAAGCTGAAGTTTGTTTGTTTGGTTGAACGCGCTAATCTCAGGAACTACTGGTACGATTTGAAAATTTATTTCAGTGTTGGATAGCCTGTTTAACGAGGAAGGCTATAAGCTATATATCGTCACGCTACGACTAATAGGAGCGGAGTATCAATTTAAAATGTAACAAAAACAGGAATAACTAGTAATTAATATTGGAGTGGATGCCAAACAAACAATCAAGGAAGATCGTTTAAATTAAATATATTTGGCACCGATTCCAATACCTTTTAGTTTCTGGGTGTTTTTGAAGGCGGTTTATTTTTTTTAACACAACGCACAATGTTTTTTGTACATAGCACAACGGCCCATGTAGTTTCTCTATAGAGAGGTTCCATTTAAGTCTGCTACAAGCTTATGCATCAAGCAACTATGACACATCAATGGTGTTTTCGCTTCGCTTCGCTATAATTTCATTCAGATGAGATGACTCACATATTAGTTGGAATTACTATTGATGCTGATACAAATAAATACCTACTTCCTCCTGTGTGTGACGACTGACGACGATCAAGCAAAAATATAATTACGAATTTTGTTATTGAATAATTAGTTTCTTTTGTAGGTATATATGTTTTTTTTGTAAAGCTGTTCCCAAATTTTCTTGACATGCGTCCCCCTGACACGTCTCTATGAATAAACGTGAATTTAGGTCCAAATGATATCATTCATCATGTAGAAGTATCTGCAAGAAACTTGGATCCTTACTATCTATTCCCGCGGTCTCTGTCGCTCTCATCCATTTTTTTAAATAAGTAATTAAATTTCCAAAATTAAAGTAGTCTAAGTTATTCCTTATAATATTAGCTATCTACGAGTGTCTAAGGTCTCCAGCCGTTTTAAAGATTAGCCGGAACAAAAAGGCAGACATTTTTTTTTTTAAATTGATTTTTTTAATAAGTACCGTATATACTTTTATAGGAATATTTAGCTGTTAATTTGAAATTACAAATGGATACTTCAATTTTAGATAAAAATCCTTAACTGTTTCTTCGTATGTACCCTTGAATAAATAATATTGAACTTGCAGATAAATTCTATATCTATAAAGTGGTGCACGCTACAACACAGAGCATTTCTTATCGCGTACATGACCTGACCTTACGCAGGATGACTAACATACCTACGTTTATGGTATAAAGTCATTTCAAGAGCCAATTTGTGATCATGTGACGGAATCTCATGGGGGAAAACCGCAGAATTGTGAATAATTCACCTTGGCCTGGTAGGGATAGAATTGAATGAATGGTATTTTTGGATGTGGATTGGTGTTTGTTTTGAGTGTCGAGGTAGGACACAGCTATTTATGGCTCAAATCTGGAGCAGCCTATCTGGGGAAGTACCTCCATCTTACAGAAAACTGCAGCCAAATAACACACTTTATTGTGTGTCGTGTTCCTGCAGTGAGTAAGGTCGCCAGAGCTCCTTCTAAGGATGCGCTGCGCTGGCAGCAAGAGGAATATTCGCTCAAACTGTCGGCGTATTGACTCCTCCATAAACCTCTAAGAGGTTTTTATGGTCGGCAACGCGCGAGTGATACCCCTGGTGTTGCAAGCGTCCACAGGCAACGGTGACCTCTTACCATCACGCGGGCCGTATGCTTATTTGCCACTTAAGTGGTATAAAAAAAACTGCGTCTGATGAACTGATCATCTGATTTATAAGGAGCTTATGGGAAGTTTTACTTGGAAGGTGGTAGGGTAATTCAGATTCGTAACCACTAATAACAGATCTTGCCTTCGAAGAATAGTATTTTTTTTATACCACAAGGGTGGCAAACAAGGATGTGAAGCGCTTGATGGTAGGTTACCACAGCCTTTGGACGTTTACAACACCGAAGCGTCACTGCAAAAACGTCATCACGCTTGTATTCCGCTTCGGGTTCCGCTAGGGTTCGGCAGAGGTTCGCGGAAGAATGTCAACACGTTACGTGATGAGGCGATACCCGTCTGGTTTTAGTGGGTATACGGCCTTTTCAGGATGGAGTCCCACACACCGCGCCGCCTTCCCCAGGGCGACGTGACGGTGCATAAAGCATTTCCAGACGCAAAAAAAAAGGGTTCGGCAGAGGTGTAGGTACTAATGTACACCCACAGTTCGCCGGTGTTGTTAGGTCCCAATGTCCCATGATAGGGCGCATAATTCCAAACACAGAGCTGCTACTGAAAATGTCATAGAAAAATAACACTGCTCCACTTGGGAATCGAATCCACGATCTCGATCGTAGCAGTCGCGCTTAGAACCACTAAGTTAAAGAGGCAATTGCGCAAGAATCGAATTATGTTTAACTAGCTTTTCGCCAGCGGGTCCGCTCACGTGGGCTGGGTATTTTTTACAACTCACCCCCTATATCAACCCCTTATAGCCCTTTTTTCGCATTAAAAAGTATGTGTGTAAAAGTACTATGTCCTTTCTCAGGCTCTAAACTATCTGTGTACCAAATTTCATTTAAATCGGTTCAGTAGTTTTGGTGTGAAAGCGCGACAGACAGACAGAGTTACTTTCGCATAATATTAGTAAGGATAGTTTCTGTCGTATACGGGGGAAAAAAAGTATGTGTATGTTTTTACATCATACAAATATACGCAGAATAGTTTTTTCCTCATCAAAACGTTTGCAAGTTGTTTTAATTTAAACGACATTGACCTACAAGCGGTTCGTATGATCCGCTCTTGTTTTTACCTAACGGATGAATGAATTATTCCGTCATTTTATTGGAATTATTGTAACAGAACACTACATTACATTATTAAAGTATGTATATAAACGTGGAGGATGCTAAAGAAGTATGTAAGAATTGTAGCAAGTGACGTTCTCTGTGGGGAAAAGGCGTGAGAGTGGGTATGTCTGTATGTATCTAAATATAATAAAACTCAAATGTGATACTGACTGACGGACATATAGATCTATCAACGCACAGCCCAAACCACTGGAGGGATCGGGCTGAAATTTGCCACGCAGGTAGATGTTATGACGTAGGCATCCGCTAAGAAAGGATTTTGACAAATTCTACCCCCAAAGGGATAAAATAGGGGATGAAAGTTTGTATGAAATTTTGACAATTTTAAGCCGATCGGACTGAGACTGCATGCATATAGCTACTATGACGTAGGCATCCCCTAAGAAAGGATTTTGATAAATTCCACCCCTAAGGGGATAAAATAGGGGATGAAAGTTCACATGGAACAAAGTAACTATTCCACGCGGACGAAGTCGCGGGCAAAAAGCTAGTTACTATGTAAACAAGTAGGAGCGATACCTGAAAGCTAAAACAAAGGAAAAACACGATTATGGGAACACAGCTGATGCTGTGGTGTATTCAATCTGAAGGCTAATACTAGACTGACAGTAGTATTTTTCTTCAAGTCTTCTAAACAATTCGGGACTACGTTTAAATTCAAAACATACTTTTCTCAACTTAATGACAGCTCTTGTTGCTAACCAGGGCTTTTACGAAGCAGCCTCTGTAGAGGAACCTCCTTGGGTCTCTACAGTACCTATTCATCACTCTTCTAGCGTATTTCTAACTATGTTGAGTTCGGCTTCCATTCTAAGCAGATGAAATGATGATGATGATGATGAGATAATTTTCTGTACCTATTTTAACTTTTTCTAGTTATTTTTAATGAAGGAAAAAATCGGCGGGCGGGCAGGATTCGAACCTGCGCCTTCTGGTTCGGTACACCAGACGCTCTGACCACTAAGCCACCGCTCGCCCTGCTCGCCAGTCGAAATCTTCCTCCACATTCTAATTTACGTCTTAAGGTGACGTAGCGACATCTATTGTGAAGAATGCTTCACAACCGACACGACTAACTTTACAGCTAGTTCGATGTCGTATGATACCGCGAATCCTGCCCGCCCGCCGTTTTTTTCCTTCATTAAAAATAACTTGTAATCTTAGCATGGGAAATGCTTAAAAAAAATACAAAAAGATTAGAGTTAACTTTTTCTCTCAAACCCAAAGGTTCACTGGTAGAGAATGCCATAGGCATAGTCCGCCTTTTGTACTACCTTTGAATGTACATTGAAGTCTAAATAAATGATGTTGAATATCAGTATATTTTACACGAAGCTACTGCCATCAGACCTCCGCAACTTACTTGATTTTCTGTGACTTTTCCTGGCTGGGCCACCATAACCGACTTCAATTCTGTAGAACAGAGAATTGGATACAAATTAATCGTAAATTATGGGGAATGAGAAACGTAAACATAAGTCACATTTTCTTCCAAGTGACGTAATAATCGACTGAGGGATTATCCCAATAAATATAAGTTGCATAAAAGAATGTGAAGGAAAATTTCGACTTGGCGTGTTTGACTCACGGTGGCTTACGGCGGTTTTCAATAACTTACTTATTTTTGACTACCAGTTAAAATGCCTACTAACGGGAGCTATTGGCGTTTCAATAAACAAGGATAAGCAAGGTCTATCTATCCGCTATGCTTATCTATCTCCCGGAGGGTCTATGGCTAACCGTAAGAAGATTGTGTCATAGACGACGAGAAAAATGCGTTTCAGAGCCGCTCTATCGCCTACCATTAGTTACTTGAACAACAAACGGTTATGGTTTTCATCTATCTCTCAATTTCGGTGGTTAAATTGCTTGGTTACGTAGATTATCGTGGTCATAGTTATTATAGACGTCATAGCGGAAGGACTGGGCGGACCGAAGGTCCCACTGACACCCCGAACTCGATGTTCTTCTCTAAATAGAAGTGAACTAGTCCGCGATCGGCTAAAAAACAAACGCCACGCGATACTAACAAAGATGGCGTTAGTGTCTGTGTGTGGCGAACGTGTCTGTCAAATGTTCGGACTGCCTTATATTTAGTATTTAAATCAATGACCTTACTGTATCACGCTTGTTCCTAACCGAGTAGATAGTAACTACGGAACAGAAAGACAAGCATTAACACTGTTATTGATACTCTCCGAGACTCCTCTAATGATGCTCCCAAGGTAGGTATACCTTCGATAGCCATTGTTCTTCTTCTTCTTCCTAGTCGCTACCTCATGACTGAGGAGTGTGACTATAATGGGTAATTTTGTTTGTATACGTCCTCCAGACTGCTCTGTCTTGTGCCAAGAGTATTGCCTTTTGTAAGGTCGTTCCGACAGTCTCCTTTACTTTGTCGATACATCGCAGAGTTGCGCGTCCTCTACTCCTGGTGCCCTCCACACGGCCGACAATTAGCTGGTTTTCTAAGGTGTCTGGGCAACGCCTCCAAATAATAATACTAATGATACGATAGCCATTAGACTACTCTATTAGGCTGGTCATTGCTTGCTTTGGGCCAGTTTCATCATCTCCTAGTAAGTCCCCGTTGACTTACTTGGCAGATAATGTCATAGCTATTTTTATTGTATTTTAGCATTAACAAACGTAGGAATATCTTCGATAAGATGTGTATACAGTAATGTACATTAATAGATATTGCTGACGTCACCTTTAGGACGTAAGAAAGTGGAAGTTTAACATCACAGGCAGTCAATGATCTCGGTAGCTCATTTGACTAAAGCGTCCGGTGAACTCTGAGATTGTATTTGTTTATTTATATTTATTCACTAGAAAATTCACATCTTTTCGAACATAATGCGGCAGCTTATTCTGTAAAAAAAATAAGAGATTCGAACATCTCTTGGACTAGCCAAGATGTTCTTCCACGGCTAACTTCAGAACAATCGTCATAAGCTAAATAAATGATAAATATTACCTCAACCAATGAGTCCGCAATCGATGACGTCACCCGTTATGAATGGCTGTGACGTATGTAACCTGTGTCATTACTGGTTCGAGGAAAACTGGATACAAGCATTTATTTATTTCTACTTTACGTTGAGAGTAAAAAACACATTGTATTTGTATCAGCTGTCAAATGACTAAGGCAAATTTGAATAGGCGCTATAACCGCCGAATAAATTAAAAATTGGAACAAAATTGAAAAAAACTAAATCTATGAAATTATCTGCCAATTAATTTAACGGAAACTTAATAGAAGGTGGTGAAAACAGGCCCTTAATGATGTTCTTTTTGTATTTTTGTAGGACGTTTCCACGCTAAGATAATAAAAAAAAATAACCTTAAGGAGGTTGTCAGTGTCATGGAGGCTTTAATACAGACCTCTTTAGTAGAAGCCTACTGACAAAATATATAAATGACGTCATAGATACCAAATTCGCCATATTAGTAGATGTAGCGAATAATCACGACTTCGGAGACGATGTCGTAAGCGTATGCGCAAGTTGTGTCAATGTCGAGTGGCGGTCGACACGGATACTGAGAAATATCTCGCCTATATTCCTTGAAAGGTTAGGCAGAGATGTATTAATGTATGTACACAACTCTGTCTGCTCAGCTCTTACTGCTTATACCTAGGTATCTTTTTTAATGGTTTTTTTATCTACATGGTGGAAGTGCCGAAATCCCGCACTATTGCTTCCACATATATAGAGCGAATTGCTTTATTGTGGAACTCGCTGCCGGAATCTTTGTTCGCCGAGACTTATAATTTGGGTGTGTTCAAGACGAGAGTGAATCGGTTTCTTGTAGGCAAGCGCGCTCCATCGTAGACCACATCGTTGCGTTAACATCAGGCGAGTCGTGGTCAAGCGCAATCCTATCTAAAATAAAAAAATAAAATACAAATTATCTATCACTATCCTCAAAACTTACATATTTTAACTGTTACCATAATTATATTTTTTTTAAGAGTGACTATGTAGTTTCTTGGCGGCTCTTGTCCATAAGACCCACTTTTTGGAACCGTGCAACTAGTTTGACTTTTCAAAAGTACTTTTTGATATGGTCTAATTGAAATAAAATATTTGAATTTCGGCGACGTCTGTGGTCTAGTGGTTCGAGTACCGGATTTCTGATCACGAGGTCGTGTGCTAGATTCTCACATGACACAAACATTTATGTGGTGAACTGAGCTGTTAGTGTAAGTTTGGGTGTTTCTTAAATATTATAAGTATTTATTTACAAAAAAAAAGTATATAAGTATTATATCCATTGTCTAGTACCCATAGTACAAGCTCTGCTTAGTTTGGGACTAGATGGTGCTGTGTAAAAATGTCCCAAGATATTTATTTATTTTTTGTACAACCACAATTCGTAAGTATGCGACAAAACCAAACTGTCGAGCTGGTAGATACTTTGAATTCCATAGATAAACCCAATAATACTTTGCTCGAACCGGGAATCAAACCCAGGACCTTGAGCGTATCTAACAGTTACTAGGTAGTTAAAGGGAAGATCCAAATGAAAAAATAATAATTTAAATTGTCTCTACGCAATCTGTTCCGATCACCAAAGCAAGCTGTATACGCAGTGCCCCACTTTCCTTTCGCAAGTCGGGACGATTAAAACTGGCAGTTATGCCCACGGGTGTCGGGGCAACTTTCTCCAAGATTGGAGCCCTGCGACCTTTATGAGGCGTAGGCAGAACGCCTACTCTCTGGTTATCTATTGCAATGACCTGTTACGTTGATTGTCGGCGAGTTGGTCCGTATTGTGTAAAATACACTAAACTTTTTAAAAGAGGTAGGGGACAGCCATTCATGGGTTAAATCTGGAGGAGCCCATCTGGGGAAGTACCTCCACCTTACAGAAAACTGCAGCCAAATAACACACTTTATTGTGTGTTGTGTACTGCAGGGAGTAAGGTCGTCAGAGCTCCTTCTAAGGATGCGCTGCGCTGGCAGCAAGAGGAATATTCCCTCAAACTGTCGGCGCAGTGAATCCTCCATAAACATCTAAGAGGTTTTTCGGGTCGGCAACGGGCGAGTGATACCCCTGGTTTTGCAAGCGTCCATAGGCTACCGCTTACCATCAGGCGGGCCGTATGCTTGTTTGCCACCTTAGTGGTATAAAAAAAAACTCTTTACAGTACTAACGTGTAAAGTTCGCCGGTATAACGTAATAGGGGTGATCCTATTGCCAATAACCGGGTGCAAATCCAAACTCCGAGCGGCTACTGAGAATTCCCTAAAACTAACCACCATTTTGCCAACCGGTATTATGTTTTTAAACTCAGCTATATTATGTCAAGATTATTGCATGACCATTATAGCCCACTTGCCGACATTGGCAACCTAATGGTAAGCAGGAACCGCAGCCTCTAGACGTCAGGAACACCAGTAGTATCACTTGCGCGTTGTCATTTTCAACCGACTTCAAAGAAAAGGATTTCTAACTAATTTGGAGGCGGTGCCAAACTACTAATTTGATTTAAATATGACTTTCGTTAATTGTCTGTTTGGCACCTCGTCTTGGTCTGTGTACGTGTAATTTTTTGCTTTTTAGTTCCCAGGTGTTTTTTGGAGGCAGTTTGTTTTTTGTTTATTCAGACATACATAAATACACTCCCACAGTGGTAGGCAGAAACTAGACACCGACACTTGTTTACGTTTCTTGCATACTTCTTTAGCTTCCTCCACGTTAATACATCTCGTCATACACACGCGCCGGTTGTGGGTATTACGCAACTGACCCTTTTGAAGGATTTCACCAATAAGGAAATTTTCAGACCTCAGTTGTTAAACCTTATTTGTTCAGTAATTTTACACCTTTCAAACCGGAACACAATAGTTTAAGCCCATTATTGTTTAGAGGTAGATTATTTAGCACCGCGGTGGTACCTAGTTACCTACCAATCTAGACGAAAAAGTTCTAGCACCAGCAGTGTGGATTATAAGCCTAATCCCTCTTGTTCTAGAGGAGACCCGTGCCCAGCAGTGGGACGGTAAAAATACATACATACATAGCTTCACGCCTGTTTCCGTGTATGGGATACAGACGTGGCAAAGACTATAGATTTCCACTTGATACGATCCTGGCACACCACTTTCGCTTCGTCTATGCTCATCAAATCAGTCGATTTAGGGTGTTCTTGATGATTACGTACGATGAAACTTTCTCGAGACATTCCATGAAACACCATAAAAAATGACATATAAAACAGCCGTTCTCCAAATAAATCTGGACCATTGCCCTCACGACTAGCGCCGCAGTTGAATCTTGCGGCTATTTCGAGAACTACATGTTGCTTCATGCCGCCGTAATATCTGCTTTGGAAGTGGGTTACCGGGTCGTTACGAGGCTGATAAACCCAGAATCCTGATGCAATGGCCGAGCGCGATGCCATCATTTGTAGTGTAAACTTTGCATAACGAAGTAATGTATTAAAAAAAAAAGAAAACATACATGGACATGAAATCTTCTTTAGTTTTTTGTAGGTTAAAAACGAGCTTGTTTTTTTCTGTTGCCAGAATTTGAAGCGGTGTTGCAATTCTTCTTTAGCCTTTCCATCATCTGTGGTCCGACTTCTCCATTTGTTTTTGTTTTCGTGAGGTTTTTTTGTAAACAAAAATGTTGGCATATAATTTTGTCTATTTTGTTGATGCTTATTAAGCAGCAAGCCTCGTCTTAGACATCGACAAACGAATAGAAACAAAATGTATGGAAATGACACAAGCTTTCGACAAATCGGGCTGTCACTAATGTCATTTCCATACATTTTATTTCTATTCGTTTGTCGATTCGTATGTCAAATTGCAACTTCTACATGCTACTGCGTCTCCATGCCCTGCTGCACCGCGTTTCTTTATATGCAACGGAACGAGATAGCAGGCATGCTAAGACGGGGTTTGATGCTGCTTTGTCCGCTGTTCTTTTTGACGACGTCTGTGGTCCAGTGGTTCGAGTACCGGACTGCTGACCACGAGGTCGTGGGTTCGATTCCCACAAGACACAAACATTTATGTGATGAACTTAGGTGTTTGTGTTTGTCTGGGTGTTTCTTATATATTATAAGTATATATTTACAAAAAAAAAAGTATATTAATATTATATCCATTGTCTAGTACCCATAGTACAAGCTCTGCTTAGTTTGGGACTAGATGGTGCTGTGTAAAAATGTCCCAAGATATTTATTTTTCCAATATAAACTATTAAAAATATTCAAATAAAACTAGTAATAGTACGCACGCCTTTAACGAATCGTGTTCTTCATGTCACCCACGTGTTAAGGTGTGGAAGTCACTTAATAACAGGCTGTTGAGCCTCGCGCCCACGGTTAACATAACGTAATACAGTTTGTGGGTGTTGTGGTCAACAAAGCAGCACCTGTTATTGGTATTGTTTTTTTTTTTCATCTTTAATCGTTATCCGCGCCGTAAGCGGTGATAGCCTAGCGGTATGACCACTAGACTGCCAAGTCAAACGTCTCGAGTTCGAATCCTTCCATCCTCTGACTTTTCAAAATCATGTTCGTAATTATCACTCGCTTTAACGGTGTAGGAAAACATCGTGAGGAAACCTGCATGCCTGAGAGATTTTCTTGACGGCTTGTGAAGTCTGCCAATCCGCATTAGGCTAGCGTGGTGGACTATAGCCTAATTCCTTTCATACTGAGAGGAGACCCGTGCCCAGCAGTGGGACAGTATATGGGTTGATTTTATTTTATATTTATAATCGTTATCCTTCCAATGATAATTTGGTTTGTTGTTTGTTCCTCGTTTAAGCTGCTGAATGCTAGAGAAAGCTAGGCTTACTTGCATTAGATTTTATATCGCAACTAGTATTAGCAAGCGACTTCGTTCCCGTTGAAATTGATTTTTTCCCCGTTTTGCATCATTTTTAATTGCTACTCGGCTTCTATTGGTCGTAGCGTGATCATATATAGCCTATAGCCTTCCTAGTTAAACTGGCTATGTAACACTGAAATAAATTTTCCAGTCAGTAGTTCCTGAGATAAGCGCGTTCAACCAAACAAACAAACAAACACTTTGCAAACACAGCTTTTTAATATTAGTATAGACTAGCTTACGCCCGCAACTTCGTCCGCGTAGAAGTCGAAAATGGTTCTAATAGGATTTCAAATTGTTTTTTTACGTTATTAATTTTGATAAAATATAAATATGAAAATGTTTGAATACTTATATAACCTATTTTACCCTTAGAAATCCCCCGACATGAAATGGAATTTGCGATTTTGTGGTGGCAGCCATCTTGGGTTTGAAATTTATCATAGTGTATAGTATTCTCCTAGTGAAGCCCTTTCATTTGATACCCATATTGAGGGAGTTGTGAAAAAATATGTAATTCGCTATTTTATGGCGGCGGCCATCTTGGACCGATTTTCATCAAACATAGTTAAGAACACTCCCGACTAATTCACCTTTCAAATAAAAAAAAAACAAAATCAAAATCGGTTCATCCATTCGGGAGCTACGATGCCACAGACAGAGACAGACACACACACACGCACAGACACGTCAAACTTATAACACCCCGTCGTTTTTGCATCGGGGGTTAAAAATATAACAATCTTTATTATGTTGTAGGGATTGAAAGGTTAAGAAAGCATGAAAATAAAATAAAAATTTGATACATTATATATTTTATGAACATTAAGCTCGGTCTTTGATCTGGTGTAAGTTACATGGGGTTATTATCTATTATCTTTTTACAACGAAATAGAAATACTACACTGCCACAGTATTTCTTTGTAACAATATTTTTTTGTTTTTTCTTCGGATGCTAGAATCAACAGGCTACTCTGTGCGTTTACTCTGGAGCATGCCACATACTCTGCCCGCGGGAGAAGCAGCTTTCCCTCAAATCTACTCCCACTACCAAGAGTTTGACCTTCAGCTTTGTTTATGGTCATTGTAAAGCAGACTTTGATGAGAATCTGCACTCTCTTGAATTTAAATCCTAGGGATAAATACATACTCTCCTCCAGAACAACTGGTCAGTATAGTTGACTCGATTACATTGCGATGCATGTTTTCACTTGAAATCTGGTGCCATTGCATAATATTGGTGGATTTATATTCCGCAACAACATAATTGGGGCGCCAAATCTCAATTTTAATGTGTTCCACCATTTCCTATTTTAAGGAACGGGCCTGAGAACCACAAATGAGACCACTTCACGCGCTTTTCTTCTGAGCTCTACTGGTAAAGTCTGTTGGAAATCGCGTGCTGACATTACAGTAATCCCCTTTATAAGCCATAGTACTCACAGCCCAAACTTCGGCCATAGTAGTTTGTTTGGGTATATTGCAGAGTGGGGTTTCAGTTTGTATCAAATCGAGAAGAACTTGAACGCAGTTTATCAGTGCAGTTTTACCACCTTCCATCAGCGTGGCAGCAATTCGGGACGATGCGACCGATATTAAACTTAATAAAAGTCTTGCCTGTTACACCAGGAGCACTCAAAAAAAGATATCACTACGTATTATTATACTGGAATTTATTAAACCTTTGTTTATTGAATAAAGAGCCTTCACTACTTGACATTATTTACTGCTGAGGAATTGACATTTCATGTGTCAAAAATTTTATTTTAATCTAATTTAAATAAAAAACACTAAGGAGTATTGATATCAACTTGGAAATAAAATAACTTTCTACCCCCTTTTTAACCCAGTTAGGGGATGAATTTCAATAAAATACGAAACACATCTTCCATCAATTCTGTTAAAGAATGTTTATGCAAAATTTGAAGTATATTGGACCAAGGAATCACGTTGTCCCATACAAACGTTGCCCCCCTTTTTCACCCCCTTAGGGGTGGAATTTCGGAAAATCCTTTCTTATCGGATGCCTACGTCATACAAAGAACACACCCTCTAAGTTTCAGGTCTCTACGATTAGCGGTTTAGGCTGTGCGTTGATCCGTCAGTGAGTCAGTCATTCAGGACAAAGCATTTTATATGTATAGATTACGGGACTTAAAAAACGAGAATTCTATCAATATCATAATACAATATAAGAATACCAGAAGTAGATAATAATGAAACGGACAGTAGGAGCCACGGCATCACTGATTCATTGTTAGCGCGTGCCTGCGCCCGCGCTGATTGCCGGCACGCGTCGCCACTCAATTACACGAGCGGTTCATACAAGCTGTTGATAATGACCCTTAGGGCACTGATAGTTTTAATATTTAGTTCTGTGTACTGGGTTTTTCTATGACATTCTCGGTGCTGTTAATCGCAATAGGCTCGCCCAATATTACATGGGACCTGTACATCATGTCAGCCAAAAGAGGTCCACTGCTGAATAAAGGCCTCCCCCATTGACTTCCACAGGGACCAGACGCATGCTACCTGCATCCAGCAACTTCCAGCGACCTTTACCAGGTCATCGGTCCATCTCGTTGGAGGCCGTCCCACGCTGCGCTTTCCGGTGCGTGGTCTCCATTCGAGAACCTTTCTGCCCCAGCGGCCATCGGTTCTACGAGCTATGTGCCCCGCCCACTGCCACTTTAGCTTGCTAATCCTTTTAGCTATGTCGGTCACTTTGGTTCTTCTACGGATCTCCTCATTTCTGATTTGATCGCGTAGAGAAACACCAAGCATAGCTCGTTCCATAGCTCGCTGAGTGACCTTGAGCTTTCTTATGAGGCCCATAGTGAGTGACCACGTCTCTGTGCCATATGTCATCACTGGTAACACACACTGGTTGAAGACTTTTGTCTTGAGGCACTGTGGTATAGATGACGAAAAGACATTGCGAAGTTTCCCGAACGCTGCCCAGCCGAGTCGGATTCGACGAGTGACCTCTTTCTCGAAGTTGGACCTACCTAGCTGGACGGTTTGTCCTAGATAGACATACTCGTCGACAACTTCGAGAGCAGAGCTCCCAACGGATATTTGGATAGGCATGACATGGGCGTTTGACATGACTTTCGTCTTGTCCATGTTCATTTTAAGACCCACCTGCTGGGAAACTCTGTTGAGGTCATTGAGCATTGTGCTGAGCTCTTGCAGCGATTCTGCCATGACTACGATATCGTCGGCAAATCGAAGATGAGTGATATACTCGCCATTGATGTTGATGCCGAATCCTTTCCACTTCAGTAGCTTGAAGGCATCTTCCATTGCGGTGGTGAACAGTTTCGGGGAAATGACATCCCCCTGTCTAACACCTCTTTGCAATGGAATTGCTCCCGTACACTGTTCCTGTACTCGGACCGACATATTGGCGTTTTTGTATAAGCACTTTAACGCTTCGATATACCGATAGTCAATGTGGCACCGCTGCAGAGATTGCAGCACCGCCCAAGTTTCAATCGAATCGAAGGCTTTCTCATAGTCCACAAACCCTAAGCAAAGTGGCAGGTTATACTCCTCGGTTTTCTGTATAATCTGCCGTAGCGTATGGATGTGGTCTATGGTACTAAAACCTTTTCGGAAACCGGCTTGTTCGGGAGGCTGGAAGTCATCAAACCTGCGCTCGAGACGATTCGTGATGACCCTTGAAAACAACTTGTAGATATGGCTCAGAAGCGAGATGGGTCTATAGTTCTTCAATAAGGTGTTATCTCCTTTTTTGAAGAAAAGCACCACCACGCTTCTGTTCCATGCCTCTGGCGTTGTGCCCTCGAGTATAACAGAGTTCAATAGCTTCTGAAGGACTTTAAGTATCGGTGTTCCACCCGCTTTCAGAAGCTCCGTTGTAATTCCGTCGTTACCCGGCGCCTTGTTGTTTTTCAGCTGTTTCAAGGCCATCCTAATCTCGTACAGGCTGATGTCCGGGATATCTTCGGTATAGTGTCGGGTTAATTTGGCTCGGGGGTCTGTTGGCGAGCCAATAGTAGGTTTAGTTGCCGAGGTACTCGTATACAACTGTCGGTAGAACTTCTCGACTTCTTCCAAAATCTCTGGCTTAGTCGACGCTACACTGCCGTCTTCAGTCTTCAGCTTCATAATACGACTTTGCCCAATAGACATGGTTCTTGCGAAAACTTTGGAGCCCTTGTTCCGCTCAATGGTCTCTTTAACACTGTTAGTATTAAAGGTGCGGATATCGTGACGTAAGGACTTCCAAATTTGTTTATTGAGCAGCCTGTATGCTTCAGCATCATAAGAAGACTGGAGCGTCATAGCGCGTCGTTCTGCCATAAGATTGAGGGTATGGTCGGAGAGCTTTTTTGGTCTACCTTTACGGTGGTTCTTAAAGAACTTAGACCCAACCGTTTGGACAGTTTCTACCAACCTACTATTTATGTCGTCCACAGAAACGCAATGTTCTAGGCACTCGAAGCGATTTTGGAGTTCGAGCTGAAAGCTCCCGGGGTTTTGGATATGAGCACTAGAGGGCCGGAGCGTAGACTTCATTAGACGGGACCTCTCAACTTTGAGATTTATATTCAATGTGCCTCTTACCATTCGGTGATCGCTGCCGGTTTTCACCCTGTGGATCACAGAGACATCATTGAATATTTGTCTTTTATTGGTCATAATGAAGTCTATCTCATTCTTCGTAAAACCATCGGGACTCATCCAGGTCCACTTCCTGTGAAGCGGCTTCTGGAAAAAGGAGTTCATCATAAAGAGTCCCTCCTTTTCCAGAAAATCGGCCAGCTTCTGTCCCCTGGGGTTCCGTTGCCCATAACCAAATTGCCCCACTCTCAGCTCACCATCGCATCGTGTGCCCAGCTTTGCGTTGAAGTCCCCCATAACAACTGTGAAGTGTGTTTTGGTGGTATGTATGGCCCTACTGATGTCCTCATACATACTCTCCACTTCATCATCTGGGTGTGTCGAGGTCGGTGCGTACACCTGTATGACCTTCAAGGAATACCTCTTAGATATTCTGAGTATAAGGTATGCAACCCTGCTCGACACACTTTCGATGGTAATGATATTGTTGATGAGGGACCTGCGGACGAGGAACCCGACACCACCTTGGGACTGATGGTCGCCCTCCCGGTAGTAGAAAAGATTGCCAGATCTCAGGGTTATCGTGTCCTCGCCCTCTCTTCGGACTTCTGACAGACCCATGACATCCCAGTGCATCTTTTCTATTTCTTCTTCCAGCTCAAAAATCTTTCCGTCTGCCCTCAGTGTGCGTACGTTGTAGGTTACCAGGGCCAAAAGTCGTTTGTGTTGGTAGCTGGATCTCTGCCGGAGATTCTTAGCACCCCCTGCCTCGCCGCTACCATGGCCGCTACCAGAACCTGGAACAGCGAGGCCGCCGGGGACTAGGGGCCGGTTATTTGTTTGTGTCGTCATTTGAGGGGTAATTGCCGGTACTCACCACGCTTGGCAGGCGGGTTGGTGAGCGCAGTAGGGGTGTTGTTCCACAGAAAAGGATGCTGCTGCCCATCCTTCTGGTCTACGATTTGGCATTTAGTTTATGCCCCGATAAAAAGATTAGCCAGTCAGCATGTTGATATATCGAGGCTGACTGCCCAGGATGCGCCGGACGATCAATTATGTATCGTCACACGTGGAGGCTCTTTTTACGCACCTGTACATGCCAGGCGGCAATACGCCGGGGATCTGTGAGTGTACATTAGTACGCCACTGCCTAACCCTTCGGGGCTTAAAGTCGTGATGATATGTTATTTGTTAATTATATAGAACGAATGATGTGCAGTCATTTTACAAGTCACTAGCGCCATCTATTTATGTCTAACACTAATCGTATCACAGTCGACACTGTTGACAGTAAACATTGATGTAGTACAACAAACAGAAGTCTGTTTGTGAGCGCGTGCCGTGCGCGGGCGCAGACTACACACACACGCGCGCGCGCGCCGTCGTAAAAATGGAACATAATTGTGTTGTTTTGACTTGCGATTTAGGCCCGCCGAATTTATGACTGCAACTATACATGATTGACTAGTTGTCAATAAAGGGGGGTGGGGGTGAGTGATCTAGTTATTTTTTACGAACTGTTGGCAGTCCCGGATTTGTTAATAGACCGTATAGGACGCGGCCTAGGGGCGGCAGATTTCGCTCACTTCTATTACTACGTCCCTGATAATGGGGCGGCATTTTTGACAGTGCCTAGGGCGGCACTAAGTCTTCACTTAAATCTGGCACTGACTGTGGGTTAGTACACCTCTGTTTTGGGCAGAAGTGTAAAAGAAAGTAGGAAACTAAAAAAAAAATTTGGGTAATTTTCATGGGATTAGGCAAAATTCGATGAACGTGGGCATCACCGCGGGACACACATAGTATATTTAAAAAACTAGGAGGATGATGAAACTGTTATAATGAGATTTTGTTTTTCTCTTCTCCGGGATTAATTGATAATGCCAATATTATTTCCACATCCACGTGTGAAAGCGAATCACACAACACAAAGCATCTCCTTTGTTCATGACTAAAAGGCATGTGTCACAATTGACCTATTTACATCAGTAGGCGCCGACCTGCCCTCGTACGTGCGCCCGATAGATCGCACCTGTCATTCTCATTTATGCTTTTGTTAAAGGATAGGAGGAAGGCACGTGTAAGCGTGAACTCTTAGGAGGGTAGTTCACGAAAACAGATTCTTTTGTTACTAGTCTGAAAAGTTAATAATGTGCCCGATAATAGGGAATATGCACATTTTTTTTTAAACGATACTTTATATCGTTATGTAGCCGTAAAAAAAAAACCAGCGCCTTAAAACTAAAATTAAGTAACAAAAAATTTTTATTAAATTATGAGACAGATATTGGCATTTTAAACACCCGCGATTTTGGCGCGCTTGCCGTGACGTCAAAGTCTACGTTCTCTCAACCAAACAACCACGTACAACAGACACTGTTTTAGTAGACTTTGACGTCATACTCCATTTGACCGATAGTGTTGCGTTTCAAGTGATTTGAATTTCCAACAGTTTTTTTGGACTTTTTAATAATTATTTTCTCATCTAAAAAGAAATAATATAAAAAAATATCTACATAGACATAATTCTAAAACGATAAAGTTCATAAAAAAAATATTTGACCTTTTTTTAAGTCAGATGCATATTCCCTATTGTGTCGTTTGTCTAGTGGTCGCGACTGCTGAGTAAGAGGTCTTGGTTTTCAGGTTGATCAGATTCATTAGATTATTCTGTGAAATTCTAAGTTTCTCGGTATCTGGATTTGTTCCCGGTTAATGGCAACAGGCTCGCCCTTTACTATATGGGCAGAATGTGGGTGTACAGTCACTAGCAAAAACATGTACACACAAGTGCTAAAGCGATTTTCTCTTAAAGTGCTAATAGAACTTTTGTGATATTACTAACACAGTATTTACGAACCAATACTTATACTTAGTAACGTTGGTGTTATTTCAAAGTTGCAATCGTTCATTCATGAAAAAATCGCTTTAGCACTTTTGTTAGTGAATACATGTTTTTGCTTCTGACTACACCTCTTTCTAACCCTTTAGGGAATATATAGATGATGGTAGGTTATGTGTAGCGTAATTTTGCTTGGAATTTGATTTGATGTTAAGTCGAATGCTGGTTTCTTCTTCTGGTGCCTGTCCATGTCTCCATTTATTGAAGGTTCATTAACTCTGAATTATTATTTCTCTATGGAAAGGTGGAATAGTTTGGCTGAAAACTTACATATCTATCCCCGAAAGGACGTAACCTACCGCAAAATCTTAATACAAACATTGTGTGGATTAACACAATATCTACACAGAAAAAGAAAAGAAAACAAATTGTTTCATATTTCATTCTTATCTCCTATATTTAATGCCAGATATCTACATAATGTGTGTTGAAATTTCGCTAGTTAAAGGACGAATTCCCGGGCTGCGGCCGGGCTCAGGTTATGTAAGAGGCTCCACGGAGGCGCCAGACAACTGGCAGACGGCGCCGGACCGACTGGCGCCGAGAGAAAGACAGACGCGCACTTTGTCCCCCCTCTCTTTCCCCCACAGACTCTTGGCGCCCAACGTGGGGCCGTTACTGAATAAACTTCTTAGGGGAAAACTGTTTTTATAGCATTCTGATTTGTTTAAATTTATTGCAATGTTATTTTTTTAGATTGCAGAAATTTTTTTGGAGATAAATCTCGATGTAGTTTTCGTGTCGTGTTTTTAATTTATTGGTTTTCAAGGGGAGTTGTTTGTCGGGGGGAAAACTATTTAGATGGTTGTTAAGATATTTGGAAACCAAGATTGGAAAAACTTTGATCATGCAGCTTAAAATGTATTCGGCCAGTCTTCGTGTCATTCTGATTAGGGAACATTACAACTTTCAATCAGCAATTTATATATCATGTTTAGAAGCGTTACTGAAGTTCTTAGTAAATTCTTTCTTTTTACTAAAACCATCTCTCACAAACATTCGCGTTGTCATAAATTAATTTATAGCTCGCTTGCCAACAGTAACCGTAGCAACATACAAATGGGAAATGTCAATGACTGGAAATGTGTAGAGTTATGCAACTACCGTCTATTGGCACTTGTTTTTATTTTCTCTTATTTATGACATCGTAAATGTTATGATTTAACTAGGTTTATTAGTTAGCATAACTGTTGTAGTTATTGACACTTTCTTGTGTAATAGGCTTTTTCATTTTACCGTCGGGCACTGTCGCCTTCCAATATTCATGGAGGGTAGTCTTAATTTTTTCTCAACGTGGAAACTTTGAACAACTTTTAACTTTACTGTAGCTGTGATTGTGTTCATAAGTCAGCATGAGAAAGAGAGAACATACCATTACACCATCTCGCCTCTATTCCCCGAAGGGGTAGGCAGGATGTACTAATGAATGAAAGATTGTATGTTTGTGATAGCACCAATGTCACTATAGTATTGGTTCGTAGATACTGTGTTCGTAATATCACAAAAGTTCTATTAGTAGTTTAGGAGAAAATCGCTTTAGCACTTTTGTTAGTCTATACATGTTTTTGCTTGTAACTGTACACCCACAGTTCTCCGGTATGTTTAGGTCCCATGTAATAGGGGGCGAGCCTATTGCCATCGACCGGGCACAAATTCAGACTCCGAGCTGCTACTGGGAATTTCACAGAAAAACCCTACAACATTTTTAATGAACGGCTCGCGGTAACTTAGCGGTCAAACCGTCTGGTATACCTAACCAGAAGACGCAGGTTCGAATCCTGCCCGCCAGCCGATTTAATCCTTCATTAAAAATAACTTGTAATCTTAGCATGGAAAATGCTTAAAAAAATACAAAAAGATAACCCTACAACACTTTGCTCGACCCGGGATTCGAACCCAAGACCTCTAGCGTAGCACTCGCGCTTCGCACCACTAGACCAACGAGGCAGTCAGAGAAATCAAATCAAATCGTATTCATATTCATATTCTTTATTTGCGTACCATATGTATAAAATAAGGTGGTATTAAATAAGAAAGATTCAAGTTTATGTTTGAGCATCACGATGTCTTCGAAGTATGAAACTGAATGTTCTTTTCTCTCTTTCCCAGGTAACCAGACTGAAATGTGAAGACTTTTGAAACACGCCAAACGAGTGCCTTACAAACGACTTAGTGCCTATTTATTATAGATACATTAAACTACGAACGATACGAAGCGAATATACGAGACATTTTTGGTGAGTACCCGCACTTTTAAAATTTCCTTATTTGCTCTAAAGGTCGCAACTTCGCAAGCTAGCTACCGATAGAGGTCTTGGGTGATTTACAGATCGAGGAAAGTGTTATTGGGTGATTTACAGATCGAGGAAAGTGTTATTTGATGAATTTCACATGAATTTTAATTCTGAGTTTGATTTAGATTTGGGCATGGTTGATGGGAATATTTTTGTATGGACCTTTTTTAGGTTCTCTAAAACATTTCTGCGAATCGAATCATGAACTACTTATGGGTCTACCTACAGCACCTCCCGCCTCCTCCCTGGACCATACAGGCATGATGCTATGCAAAATGTTGCTAGAAGTTTCCAAAAATAAATTAAAACCATTTTTTTTAATATCCTGTGACATTTTATACAGCACAACTAGTCCCAAACTAAGCAGAGCTCGTACTATGGGTATTAGACAATGGATATAGGTAATACTTGTATACTTTTTTTTGTAAATGCATAGTACTTAAAATACATAAGAAACACCCCGACAAACAAAAACACCTATGTTTATCACCCAAATATTTGTACCATGTGGTAATCGAATCCACGACTAGCTCCGTGACCAGCAGTCCGGACTCGAACCACTAGACGTCGTCAATGAATCCAAAAAAAACATTATTTAACTTTCCAAAAAACGTGCAAGCCGTCCATTTTCATGTTGGAGACAGACCCTTGCTTGAAACGCAAATGTATTTTCTATGCAGCGCAGCGGGGTATATGTCACTTTAAGTGTAGACGATTTACAGGATCGTATCGACATACACACTGAAAATAATACGAGTAAAAAAGGAAAAGATATTTTGAAACGTAGAGAACAGGAGAGGAAAGATTGGCCACTTGATACAACACAACTTCTTTAGGGACTATTCTAGAAAGTAAAATTTAAGGAAAGTGGGAAACAGGGAGACCTAAGCGAAGTTTTACAGAATAACGTGAAGTATAAGTAAAGAGGGTACAGAACAATGGCGATTTATTTATTTATATTAGGTACACCAACAGCATATACATCACACATTACACAGAATACAGAACAGAGGTACGGGATCTAATGCGTATGCCAATTATAGGTATACACAACACTCAAAGTTGCAACATCATATTTTGTTATATTGATTGCGATTGATTCACCGACAACTTGTGTGAGTAAAATGGTTAATTTTCGTAAATCATATTCTCAATCGCGTATTAGGGTTTGCACGTACGAGCGTGCGTATAAAGCTTATATCCCCTGAACTGTGGACGACGACGACTTCATCGGCGCAGTGGTCGAGCAGTAGGCTGCTGCGGTACGAGTCGCGGATTCGATAACCGCACGAAACAAATATTTGTCTATCTTATTATAGCTGGTCTAGATATGAGTTGGTGTTAGTAAACCCAGTCATCCTGGAGTAGAAAATCTTAGTTACCTTAGTTTTACCCATCCATACAATAACCTTTCAGATCGATTGATCCACGAGCCCCTGTATTACGCAATTCAAAATCACTTACAATATCTCGTTACCCCTTGCATGCCTCTTCAAGTACCAAAATAATCATCAACATAAACACTCACCCGTACCAGGAATGTGTAACTCATTACACTTGTAACACGTAACGGTTATATCATAATTGGTTCGTGTGATGCTTGCTGATGTCATAATATTTACTTTAATAATGGAAGAGAACCTACAGACCCTGCTCATGTGTCAAAAGTGATGGGGTTAGATTCGATTGTAACAATACAATCGAATTTAGAATATAATATAATAAATATAATATAGAATCAAATCGGGTAGGTGTTAGCTATGGTAGCAGTATATCTACCACTCTCTGAAAATGACATTCATACTACAAACAAATTACGTAATTGAAAACTTGAAAAAAGACAGCATATGAATGTAAACAATATTTGGGAAGAATCTCTAAAATGTAAATAAAAGGATAAATTAACTATCAAGAAATGAAAGTAATTCTCCATGTCGTTGAACTCTTTTCATAGATAAAACGAATGAGTAGCTATTGAAAAGGTGAATTTTTATTTCGTTCCAAAAGCGAATTCTCAAAAAGTTTATTTATCTAAATATAACGACAATGATACATTTATCGTGTTATAAAAGTTAAAAAAATAAACAATTCATATTTCATGAATGTGCTCCCAGCACGTATCGAAATGGCAATTTGGCCGTTTGTGACTCCAAGTAATGCAATTACCATTGATACAAACAATATCTGTAATCGCGTCAATATCTCTCAATTTGCTACATCAACAGCGTCGCAAACAGCGGCGTTGGCAGCGTCTCCCAACCCTTCACGTCGACACCCATTACTTCTGTACCAACGCACACTGCACTCCGCTACGTAAATATTCATAATTGTCTTTTACAACAACACTCTTTAGGGTTACATCTCGGCCAACTAACTATAAATAGCAAAACTATAATTTGAAATCTTCTATGGCTAGAAATAGGGGTGATTTTTGAAATAAATGGTGGTATTTTTACAAGTTTCCCGTCAATCAACAGCCTTTTGTCAAGCTAAGTGGCCACAGGTGTATTGTTAACCCAACCCTCTTTATATCTAATTGTACAATTGAGTCCGATGCTCACGAATTTCATCCATCATCAAGGGAGATATTAATGGCCAGTAAAAAGTTTTATTAGTAACTACATGAGCACTAAATCTTCTAGTGACATGATAAGGGGATTAATAATTTTGGCGTCCCCAAAAAGCATCCCATAGAAGTCTTCGCCCCGATACGAATCAATAAACAAAATCACGAGCTCCGGAAATCCGAGCGGAGTCCGAGATGCATTTCCATCTTTCATCGTCTTTTCACCCTCCGAATATCATCCCTAAAGTTCGCTCCCCCATCTCTATGTTCTGCGTGGGTGCGCAAAGGACGGCAGATCCGCAGGGCGCGTGCGCGGATCAACCCCTCATGAGCTTCAGAGAACGTTGATAGTGGCAAGCGCGAGATCCTGGAGCGATGCCGGGGTCGCGGAACATTCCTCCGTGGACCGTCCGCGGAGGCGGAGGTCCCGCTCTCTCACCCCCGGCAACCTAAATTGCACATCTGCACAACACTGCTCAAGTGTTCGGTGCACCGCAGGGAGCCACACTGGGCCCTGACTTAGAAATATTTAACTCAATCTCACTCTGTACTCCAAAGCGCTTCATACTCTTCAGTCAAATCAATTCTCCTGTTGTCTATAGTCTAAATCCAAGATTAACAATACACAAGCGAACGGGGCGTGAGAGAGCGAGAAGGTAAAGTATTTTTATAAAGTGGGAACGAGACGACGAGATGGTACGCCGCTCCCGATCGAGGTAAGCACCACTTGTACAGGGCCACGTGTTCGAACTTTTAGTTTTTAGTTTCAGGTGGTGGAAATTCGCCACTGCCCGTTGTTTCATCAAAAGCTATTGTTTGTCTTTTGAAATAATTTCACAGATTTCCTGTGTGTAACATATTGTATGTTACTATATTGATTATGTTGTGTGCTTCTCTGTTATTGTTTATTCAATTGGTTCCTGTTGGGCGCCCTTTATACGGGGTTAACTGTGTTAGTAACTTCGTAGTATGATTTCGTGTCACTGAGTGTTTTTGTTAAAAGAAGGGTTTGTTAGGATTTAGGAATTTAAGCCAGATTAGATTACAAGTGTCCCCTAATTTTCTAACTACAAATAATTCGTACCAATATCGCTACGTAACATAAAACAAGGCTAAAATCGCGAATGAATCCATCCTGGTTTCCATAATTCTAAAAACAGTATCACCGTTACCATTAAACATTTTTAAAGAAGCTTGGCTATTTTCTATCTTAATTAACTTGTTAATAATTTTAATGCTATTTAAATTTGTGAGTTCCCTGCGGTTTACTGTTTGCATTACAAGATGTTGTTTTTATACATCCCAGAAACCTATCATTTCATGGTCCATAATTCGTAGCTATTCGTAGCTATTCAATAGAATCACGCATTCCATCACATCAGTTCCCTTCAAACCTCGTTTAATTAACACTTGCATACACTGTGATTATATCTCGTTAGGTCCCTTCAAGGTTCTCACCCATCAGCTTCGTTTGTATGCCTTTCAATTAACCAAAATTTTCTTCATCTGTTTGGATGTTCATTAAAAATTCTCGTCTTCACATGATCGGAATCTGTGTATTCTACTTTCATTAGTCTATTATTGAATTTAGTTTCATATAAAAAACGTATACAAATTTACCCAAGAAATCTATTTTAGAGCAGTTTGTTAGAAAACAATTCTCTAACGTCCTCCTACACAATCATATTTCTGCGTGATTCACAAAAAAATTTGTTTAAATTATGAAATTATTATATTATGAATTTCATTCATAGTTCACTACTATCATCACGTTGTCTTTAAAAACATTTTGACAATCTTATCTTAGTATCAATATGCATTTTGGATTCTGCTTTACTTGAACTTATTTGAATAGTAAAAATAGTAAGTAGATTCCGGCCGATTAGAATTTGATGGTTGTCTGTTGGATTTTAGCTAGATTTTGTAGTATTCAACAATAGTAGACTATGCCTTATCTTCTTTAGAAATAACCTAGTCTTGATTACCAATTACTTTACAATGACGTAATCCCCAGCTATCTTATCAACATAATTCTCTAATCAGACCAAACTCCATGTGACGAAGAATGGTATCGTCATTCATTATTTCTTTGCAGGCGTCGTTAGAGTCAATTTTGTCTCTACGGGCGGTTACCTCCCGTCGAGATGATTGGCTCGTCTCCTAACGTACCTCCATTGATTAGGGGTTGATAGATGAATAGGAATTAGCCTAACTTGTCTATGGATTATAGTGGATTATTTAAAGAGGTGCCCTTATTTGTGTTTCCAGACAAGCTGCTTTAATTATGTTTTTGTTCTTGATTGATGTATTTATATTTACTCTTATAGATTTAAAAAGTATTACCTTTTTTTTATTTACTTGTTGTGAACCGTCTCAAAGTTTTCTTAGTTTTTTTTTAAATTCCGATTCTTCTCCATGGAATCAATATTTTAGCACCGTGCAATAATTTTACATGATTCAGAAATTCTTGTAAAATAATAAACTTCTGTCATTAAAGTAAAAGATTTAATGTTCAGCATTACAGGCAATTTTACTGAGGAATAACTGGTTAGAAAGGAAATTGCATGAGACCGGGGGAAAACCAGTCTTATTAGACATGCGTATAGCTGTAGTACTTATATTCCCATATATGATTCTCTGAAATTACTTAGAACATGTTTTTCCTTCCTGATATTATGAGATGGAACGTTGTCACCTTTCATTTTTCTATTACGTAATTATCTAGTATTTAAAAGGTTGTGCGAGAGCTAGTGTCAGTTATTTTTTAAATGAATAACAAGAAAAATAACTGTACTGGCACCCTTCACCTTCGCTTCGGTTTTTTTACATATAACAATAATGGTTGAATCTGGTTATCATAAAAATTAGATTTTCATTATCTTGCTCACCGCCAGAGTCGTCAATCTTCCCATCAAACAAACAATTTGACTACACATCTCCTAAATATATTGAAATAACAGCCTCCCCTACATCCGGCCACTCCATAATCCCCTAATTCGCTAATAGAAAAACAGAACTATCAGATTTCCCAAGTCCGGCGCCGTGACGACTTCCTGCGGTGACCGGAAATGCGATGCGATGTCGGACACATGTGGTTTAATATTGTCTTAAGACATGTTTCTTTGATCAGGGCATTTTGCTGTATATGATATTTGTGAATTGAATCTGATTTGATAAAACTAGTTATTTTGAATAGTAAAATATTGGTTGAATAGGATCGGTAGAGAAAATGAAGAATCAGTTGAATGTGAACTAAGATACACTAAATCAATTTTTTTTCAATCTCCAACAAGAAACGTAATGAACCTCATAATTTTATAATTACGTCACCGATGAATATACTCAATTCTAAACAGACTCAGTTATTTAAAAGTATTTTTTTCTTTTGACTCTCCAGTAATTTAGTCGCTGTATAGTTTGCGCTTATCATAATGAGTTGTGTAATTAATTTGTCTTAGCCATTAAGTTTACAAGTTTTTGTTGTATCACATTTTTGTCTACTAATATTGGGATGGTTATTTACCTATTAGATGATTATTCATTTTAATATACTTACACATACTCAATTATTTCGTATCAAGAACCGCGCCCTTATCACCAATCTATTTTATTTACCGTCCGCCATTTTTACGAAATGATTTCACATCCTCAGCCTTAGTGTTTTCAGTAACCACACCCAAATCATCTCCTGTTTCAGTGACAATATCCAAAATATTCCATCTCACTTCATTTCTTAGCGGGTGAAAGAGACAGCTTAGTCCCGGCGCCAGACACGACGGCGCCGGAGTGTATCGATCCTACCTTGGTAGTGGGGGGCACGCATGCGTACTCCTTGTTTGTCAGGATTTCTTCAGATTATGGATTTTCTTTAAGTACATTATGTATTAACCGGTTACTAGCTCTTAGTTTTATGGTTGCTTCTATTTTTATATTTAGTGCGTTTTATGGATAGCTTTGCCTGTGATATAAGATGAATCTAATAAGATTATAATTGAAACTTTATTAGAGAACTGATTTCAAGTATGAAGTACTGAGCAGCAGTTAAGAGAATCTGTGATAGATTGTATAGGAACTGAATCAGATTTTATTTTACATGGATTTGATTTCATCCGTCGAGATCGAATTCTAAAAAAAAAAGGTTTTACAATAGAATATACCTACGTTAGCAAAAATTCTATTTGTCTGTCTCCATTTAACTTGCTAGTTGTATCAACCCATTAAAATCACAATACGGGGCACTAGAGTTACCCAGATTTAGTGATTGATGGAATAAGGTATCGTCCACCACGGAGTCTAGTATCTACTTCGCCATGGCACACAGAATCCCTTTATTAATTTAAAGAAAATCTATTAGGTGCCGGCGAGTCGTCCCTATCGGATTATCAGATAACCATTGTCTGTGAAACAAAAAGAAGCCATGACGTTAAGTGACCCCGTAACCCAACACCATAATAGTTTCGATATTCCCATTGTGCGGTGACACCATGGCGACTTTGATGTGTGACGTGTGACACGCCTTTTGTGTGATACTATTAGTGTTCGTGTATTGTTGTTAGCCTTGTATTCAGTATTAGTTTCTAAGCATATCTGAAACAAAGAAGATATTTACTTAAATAAATACTTAGCAAAAATACTCTTGCAAGAAGGTACTTGTCTGAAAATATTTGTTCCAAAAGGGACGGCACTTCAGTAGAATTTATCGTTTTACGTTACACGTGTTACGATTGTAAGAAATTATTGCGACAATGCGTGCTAGGCTTGTCAAATGAATTGCTTAATAGATTTCGGAATTTATCAGTTCCACAATTTTTTTGTGTGATAATTACACCTTAGCTTGTGCTTAATTCAAACTGATAAATATCAAAAGATTTTTCTTTTTGACAGACATGATGACATTTTATCATGTATATCGCATTTTATGTATCGCATTGATCTTCGCAACCACGTGTCTCAAGACTGTCGATTGACTTTCTTAATATCATCTAAATTAACAGCTATTGTGTGAATCCAAAAATTTACGTCATAACCCTATTGTCATCACCCATTCATTCCGCCCGCGTTATAATCTCTTCTTATGAACTTTTCAATTGATCCAACATCCCAACTTTATCTTTGCTCAACTTGGCGACAAGCTCATTCACTTCCGTTGCTAGGCAACCGAGGCGACGTAGCGTCGCCGTCGAAAACTCTTTAAGCTCCAGTGACTTACGTACTGTGGGTAGTAGTAGATTATTTTGGCATCGGAACATTGGAGCGGAAAATTGAAGTTAAGTGGACATTTTTAATCAAGTGTTACATTTTGGTTTTCGTTATTCGTTGGACGATAACTTTTGAGGATATTTTCTAGACTTGGGGCCTTATAAAATTTTATTAATGTAAGACGTAATAAATGTTATTTTAAGAATTAAGTGTTCTATGTATTATATGACTGCGCCCTAATTTATTCTTATATGTCTCTTTAACCTAACACACCGTGCATTACTATACAAATACAAATATTAATGCTCATACAGTACATATACACAAACATACACATATACATACATAAAATAATTAATCTAAAGTATTAATTTAGATCCTACACGATGTGTGTACATTCCCGATAAATAATATTATTGAGTTAGATAACATTCTAATTTTAACCTTCAATTTTTACTGCTTAAACTTTCGTCAACATAAACGTTAGTTAACGCTTAATCGTAGCATCTTTTACTTCGCAAATGATCACGTCAATCAATGCAACATCACCAAGCATGAACACAAGCAACCGACGCGTTAAATCGAGGTGTCAACTTCCCATGAAAATATTACTCAATGCAATGATCCATCAACAATGTGTACCGACATGCTTTGAACTCGCTATGAATATTTTGCTAAAACATCCAGTTTGTATTCACCCTCATCGGTTTGTGTTTTCAATCGTGATCGATTCGATTCTATTAAAACGGTTTCAAATTCTGTTATCAACCTAAAATATTTTTTCTACATCGAAATATCTGCTGTACAGATTTTTAGTACGGTATTCATGATTCACTATTCTTCTCTTGACACATTAAATTCAGTAATGCTTGTCTGGGATATCTCAATTATTTTGATAATGTATCGTGTTTTCTAACTTTCCTTGTTAATAGCAAATGATTTGCAATGCTATAAGATCTAATACTTAATCAAGTATATTCTGCGCTATCTAGGAAAGCTGACGTCACTCAAATTTCATCAGGACAATCCGACAAATGTCTGCCATCAAACAATAAGGTCGTCCATATAGACGCATGCAGACAAACTTTATATTGAACTATTAAAATTCCAACAGAGTGGTGCGAGTGCTAGGGGCCGTTTTGATGCCTTTTTATGCAAAACTGTATGCAATAACTCGCCCGTTATGACTATAGGCTTTTTAATGAGTCCACATGAATTTGGTAATATCCCGGATCAAGATCCCTTCGCTCTTATGCAGCGCACATAAGGTTTAAAATTCTGTGATTATTTGAGATTGAGCGAAATGCCTTCGCGTCGGTTTTTATTGCATCTCAGTTGAGTTGTTGAGGGGTCTAGTCCTTAGTCTTATTAAGTATAAGTTTATAGATCTAGATATTAATTCGAGGGTTAGTACTTTTTATGGATGTTAAGTTTATTAGATAGTTATTTTGGATTAACTGCGTTATCACGCAAGTATTATGTGTTATAATGATATGATATGACATATTAATATAACAACCAATAAAAGTTTACTTTTATTGGTTGTTATATTAATATGTTCAACTGTAGTGTATGTTATCTCTTTCAAAATGGTTTTTGCCTTATGACTTGACATTATCTGTCTGTTATGGTAAATAAATGTAGGTATCACACACATTTCAATCCAAATACTTGAATGCAGAATTAATTTATTTAAAGGATCTTACCAATAAAGTCGGTGTACGACCCTCTAGGGCATACCCTCACGGCGTTTCCACTGCGATTCGCCTTATAAATCCCCTTTTGTTACACGCCCAAACCATCTCAACATCTCAATACGAGTCACTACATCATCGTTTAAACTGCAACGTTGCGTTACGCGTACGTTACACAATTTATAATTTCTTCAGTCATCATCATCATCCTCCTGCTCTTATAGATTCACTTGGGGTCGGCGCAGTATGTCTTTCTTCCATACATCTCTATTAGCCGTCATATCATCATTTAACTCCTTTGTGGTCATATCCTTTCTCACACAGTCCATCTTTTCTTTAGTCTTATAATTTCTTCATTATGTTTTCTATATTGGAACGTGACAATCAGTTTTTATAGTGTCATATATAAATCTCTAATAACACTTCCATCAATTTACCTTAGCAGGTGCACTGTTGTTTACATTTTTGCTATTCTAACAAAGTCTCGCTTTGACATCTGTCCTTTCATTTATCTTTTAAAGATCTTTTCACACATAAATATTATTCACAAAAAGGAAGTTTAAAACAAACGATCACTAACCTCACTCTCTTTTTATTACTATCAGCTGTTTCTATTTGATTTTGGGGTTCCGTTTGTTTAATGAAAAAACGGTGATTATTTTTTATACTCAATAAATCAAAACTATTTACCCAATGCTAATAGAAGTTTAGTAATTAACAGTACTTATTGGAAATTAAGAATACGCATATAATTGTGATAAAAACAATCCTGATTGTGTTCGGAAATAATTTAATAACTAAAATAATTTGCGACCACGAAATAATATTTGCTAAACAACATACCATTACGCCTGTATTCTCCGAAGGGTTAGACAGAGAGGTGCAATGCTGTGTAAGAGTGTTCCCACAGTTTGCCGGTATGTTTACGTCCCATGTAATAGGGAGCGAGCCTATTGGCATCAACCGGGCACAAATCCAGACTCGGAGCTGCTACTGAGAAAAACAGAAAAACCAACAACATTTTGTTCGCTCATGTTATGAGAAAGTATTGCAGAACCCATAGATCACTAGTTACTCACGCTAACTGACGTTTTTTATTTGAAAGCCCGCATAACATTCGTTTTAAATACCGACTCCCATACATTAAGGGTTACAAAAATAGATGAACTCATAAATATCGCGCTGTGACCAGTAACAGGAATGACTTAAATAGTTTTAACTCTTCCAATACTGTAGTTGATTTAGTTTGTGTACTCTGTTACTCTTTGGCTTCATGTAAAACATAGCTTTTGCCCGCGACTTCGCGCGTGTGGAGTTAGGAACTTTGAATCCGTTTCCCGTAGAAACTTCGAATTTTTCGGGATTAAAATATAGCCCTTTGGCAAAACTAAGATCGCCGACGTCGCCCAGAAAGCTGCCAAACTTAAGTGGGACTGGGCAGGCGATATTAGCCGCATGCCAGACCAGCACTGGGCTGCAATAACAACTAAGTGGCATCCCACTTCGAGGCGACGACGAGGACGCCCAAGTCGTCGGTGGCGGGACGATTTGGATTGTTTTCAACCAGACTGGTCCACAGTCGCGTGCAACCGACTGGCATGGAAAAAGTGGATGGCCTTTGCTTAATTTTGGGACAGATAGGGCTAAAATAATAATAAAATTTATGGCCTATGTCCTAATTCAAGGTATAAGCCATAACTATTTCAACTTTCAGCTAAATCGGTTCAGCCGTTTTGCCGTGAAAGCGCAACAAACATCCAAACTTATAAAACTTTCGCCTATATAATATTAGTAAGATTCGGTTACACAAAGGTGTACTAATGTAGTTTTGTGGAGAGGTAGGGCACAGCCATTTATGGCTCAAATCTCGAGCAGCCCGTCTGGGGAAGTACCTCCACCCTACAGAAAACTGCAGCCAAATAACACACTTTATTGTGTGTTGTGTTGCTGCAGTGAGTAAGGTCGCCAGAGCTCCTTCTAAGGATGCGCTGCGCTGGCAGCAAGAGGAATATTCCCTCAAACTGTCGGCGCAGTGAATCCTCCATAAACCTCTGAGAGGTTTTTCGGGTCGGCAACGCGCGAGTGATACCCCTGGTGTTGCAAGCGTCCATAGGCTACGGTAACCGCTTACCATTAGGTGGGCCGTATGCTTGTTTGCCACCTCAGTGGTATATAAAAAAAAACAAATGTACACCCACAGTTCGCTTGTTTAGGTCCCATGTAATAGGGGACATCGGTTACAGCTACTGCTATTGAGAAGCTACTTGACCTGGTAATCGGACCCAGGACCTAAAGCGTAGCAGCCGCACTTAGGGCCACTAGCTACGCTAATCATGGTAAATTATCGAATCGAATGGATGGACTTGCATTTGAACACTAGTTCAGTTTTAAGCTGGACTAGCGATAATTTGGTCAATAGCGATTCATTTCTGTCACTTCTGAGATTGAATTTAAGGGTCGCCATTCATTAACGTTAAGTTACGCCTCTGTGTACGGCCCTAAGACAATTACTGTAAACAAACTAAGACAGTCAGTCGACAGCGGTTGATTTCTGCCATTGAAATTAAGACGATCGCAGCAAACACACTAAGGCTAACATTCAGAGACGATGCTCAGCGTAAAGTAAGGCTTCCGTATGTCAAATTTGTATTACAATTTGACATACGGAAGCGTAAGTTCATGCTGAGTCTCTTCTCTGAATCTCAGCCTAAGACAGTTAGTAGAGGTTTTTAACAATCGGCAAGTGCTGCACGTGTCCATGACGGCGATGCCGATGACTATAGTTCGCGCGGAACTAGTTCGCCGCGCCTTAGCTAGGGACGGGGGTGAGGCGGCGGGTTACTGTGAACAGTCAGCCACAGAACAGCCGCCCCTCCGTCCCGCCGCGCGCAGGTGACCCCGCCCCGCCGTCCCACCGCTCACATATCTAAGGCGCGGCCAACTAGTTCCGCCCAGACTATAACTTACCATTAGTTCGATCGTCTGCTCGTTTGCACCGACATACTAAATCATAAAAGTATACTATCTTTTTGTATTTTTTTAAGCATTTTCCATGCTAAGATTTAAGTTATTTTGGAGGAAAAAATCGGCTGGCGGGCAGGATTCGAACCTGCGTCTTCTGATTCAGTACACCAGACGCTTCGACGGCTAAGCTACCGCGAGCCCCAGTACCGTTCTGGTGTACCGTACCAGAAGACGCAGGTACGAATCCTGCCCGGCAGCCGATTTTTTCTTTCATTAAAATAACTCATAAAATTATGTTGTATGTTCCATTCTTTGCCATGTTTACACTCCCACACATACACACGCTGTTACAAACAGCAACAAAACAGTAATTTAACTCAAATTGGGCGTGAACGACGCGCCCTATTCTGACGTCACGCATCGATTACTTTTATGGGGGCGCAAACACTGTGTCATACCTAGTTTGTTACAGAATTTACACGCTGTGTTGCACAGTGTTCCTTCTTACAAACTGATATACATTCACACCTCGGATACGAAGCCTAAGGTTAGGGTTAGGTTTTTTTTAAAACACAAGGGTGGAAAACAAGCATGCGGCCTGTTTGATGGTAAATGGTTACCGCAGCATATGGACGTATACAACACCAAAGCGTCACTCATGCGTTGCCGACCCTCCAATGACCTCTTAGAGGTTTAAGGAGGATTCACTGCGCCGACAGTTTAAGGGAATGTTTCCCTTGCTGCCAGCGCAGCGCATCCTTAGAAGGAACACAACACACAATAAAGTGTGTTATTTGGCTGCAGTTTTCAGAAAGTGGAGGTACTTCCCCAGACGGGCTGCTCCAAATTTGAGTGATAGATTGCTGTGCCCTACCTCTCTCTAAAGGTTAGGCCTGTTAGGACCTTTTTATGTTTGATAAGCTTGCCATGGAGCAATACCATCAACATCAAAATAATCTACTGTCCCACTGCTATGCACGGGTCTCCTCCCCAGAACGAGAGGGATAAGGCGATAGTCCACCACGCTAGCCTAATGCGGGTTGGCAGACTTCACATGCCGTCGAGAAAATCTCTCAGGCATGCAGGTTTCCTCACTATACTCACGCGATTATCAGAGGTGCGTGCCTTGGATTCGGGACTCGAGACATACAATTTGGCACTCCAGTCGTCATATTCTTTGGATATCACTGCTTTGATTTGTCGTGTGAAGGGATCAAGACACCCAATCTTTAACCCCATTTATTACGTTCTGTTCCGATATGTCCATCCTAAGGTTACCTGAAAAGAAATTACAGATAGCAGTTAGGCCGCCAATTGTGGCCCGACTGCGCCAGAAGGAGAGTTATGTTTTTAGAAAGTATGTTTATTGGTGTACGATAAAAAATATATAAATAAATAGAAAATCTTACATAGAACACAAAATAAATGTTCTGTTCCGTCGCTTTGGACTGTAGTTATAAATACCCGTCTATATATACCGACACAGGTGATGGCGTCCCCGATACGAATACCCATGGCGTCTGCCACAGAACGTTGACCGAAGTTTGTTAAAAACAACATCTCTCTCTATGTGACTCATGAGATGATGGAATAATTGATAATTAATTTTTTTATTCATTAATTTGGAAGTAAGAAAGAAAGAAACGACGTTATTGTCTATACTCATCTTATTAAAACAAATCTATTCCACTAGGGCAAAGTATGTTTTGTTAGTATAGGTATTCCGCGCTCTCTCTCTCTCTCTCTCTCTCTCTCTCTCTCTCTATCTCTCTCTCCAGGGGCGACACTATCACCATTAACCGGACACAAATTGAAACTACGGAGAATTTCATAGAAAAACCCAACAATACTTTTCTTTCCTACCGGCAATCAAACCTAAGACCTCTATCGTAGCAGCCGCACTAACGATCACATTTTTTTTGTCAAGGACCGTCCAGCCTGGTGGAGCATCCAGGATTATATTTACATTATTCCTAACCATTCTCTCTACTTGTCCATCAGGTACCAACTGACAGCCCATCATCGCAAGCACAGGGGGGCTCGTGACAAAGCCTGCGCCGGCGCATCGAGGACGCACTGCAACACAACTGGCGGCGGCTGACTGCACCGCGCACTGTAAGTGTTTAGTCACTTTTGGCCAGCAGCATCTTATTCCAAAACGTTAAGGAAATATCGTGAAATTAAATTGTACAGGATGGTGGTAACCTGTACTGCTCCAACGTAGTGTAGTATTGATAACATTAACATAACATATAATCAACCCACATACTGTCCCACTGCTGGGCACGGGTCTCCTCTCAGTATGAGAGGGATTAGGCTATAGTCCACCACGCTAGCCTAATGCAGGTTGGCAGACTTCACACGCCGTCGAGAAAATCTTTCAGGCATGCAGGTTTCCTCACGATGTTTTCCTTTACCGTTAAAGCGAGTGATAATTACGCACATGATTTCGAAATCAGAGGTGCGTGCCTTGGATTCGAACTCGAGACCTTTGAGTTGGCAGTCCAGTGGTCATTCTAGGCTATCACTGCTTCTACAACATGACATGTTAGACATAATTTATTATTGGTATCTTTATGTTATCCCATGATAAAGTGATTAATAGTTAACCAAAATTTTCACAAAATGCTATGCGCAACAACTGCACATTAACTTGTAGCAAACATGCTACTTTTAGCATCGATTCCGATTCCGTGACTGCATTGATGGTGCATCGCGTTTTAGCGACTTTCTTGCATTCGATCGCAGCATCAAAATCCCGTTTTCGATGGTGCAATGCGCTTTAACGACTCGATCACCGCGTTTGGCGATTTAAGGTGTGCGGTGTGGAATGTTACTCGCTGCATTTTGTTTCTGGAAAGCGACTAAATCGCCTATCATGCTAAAAGTAGCACGTCTGCCTGCCTATACGCACTCGCTATCTCTGGATAGATAAATACCTAGTATAGCTACAATAAGTTCAACGTTCGCGCTGTCTTTGCATACGAAATTAAAGGTACTGTGACAATGAAAAATTAAGGTATGTTTTTTTATAGATATGGGTAGTATATCATGGTCTGATTCATCTGCTAGAAGAATGCAGTTATTAAATCGACACCCTGTATATACCTGTGTCTGTCATTTTGATGTCATTAAAGTACCTAAGTAGACTAATAGGTTTTTGATGTGGTCCGTCGATTGGACCGGACCACACCGGTGTTAGTCGGTACGAAATCGACATACGCACAAAAATGTTACATATACGTTTAAAAATATCGGTGTTTCTTCAAACTATGTCTGCAGCTGCCGAATTTAAGCGTTCCCTAACCCATCTGTGTATGTCTCCAGGGTTCATTCCAATCCCGGCCGCGTCACCACTCGTTCAGCCAGGAGCGGCAGCGGCCCCGTCGGCCCAGTGCGTGCTCCCTAGACCTACAGGACCTAGCAGACAGGCCCTACAACACTGCTACTATACACAGGTACACACATACACACATTTTTCCAGTAGTCCATTGTCGGCCTACAAAGGCCTCCTCATAGACTTCCATACGGACCGATACTTATTTGATAGCGTTTCTATTGTCCACAGAGCCCATTCGTTAAGCAAGATGGCGGCTCTATCGCTCAAGATATCCATCGACGGCGGGAAGGTGGTGAAGACCATACAGTTCGACCCCTCCACAACCGTGTACGACTCCTGCCGCATCATCAGAGAGAAGATTCTGGAAGCCAGCAGCGGTGACCGTGAGTTATAAAATTAATGTATAGAAACTGCTCAAAATTATCTGAACAACTAAGAAAACTAAACTGTCATATCTCAATGACACAAGGAATGTTTCAGAATGAACACAGTATGGCAATTGTCATTCTGACATAAGCTTTATAACATTGTGATAAAGTTTATTTTCTTTAGTTGGTTAGATAATTATGAGCAGTACATTTTGTCTTGATATATTTGAAGCTTGATTACCTTAATAATATTACCGAAATCAAAACTGCGTAGTTAGCCTAGAAGTCCTAAGCGCGACTGCTACACCCAGTTCCTGGATTTGATTCCCAGATTCTTCATTCAGAGAATTTTCTGTAGCAGCCTTGCTCGAGGAGACGCTTAAGAAGAGAATTTTATTGAAAAACCCAATATCAGGGTTTTGGATTTATACCTGGTTAACGGAAATAGACTCGACCCAAACCCTGGTAAACTGTGTGTTTACATTAGTACATCTCTGCCTAGACCTTCGGGGAATATAGGCGTCATGGTGTGTTATACTTTCACCTCAAAACTAAAATAATTATCTCTCGAACAGCAAAAGAATATGGCCTCTTCCTGGCCTCAGAAGAAGACAACAAGAAGGGAATATGGTTGGACGCCTCCCGCAACCTGGAGTACTACATGCTAAGGAATGGAGACCTGCTGGAGTACAATAAGAAGACCAGGAACCTTAGGGTGCGGATGTTGGACGGTAAGGCGTTATGTTAACTATATAAGGTTAATTTTTGAGAATGGGGTTCTTTATGTGGAAGTGTTAAGGTTCATTTTTGAGTATGGACTTCTTTGTGGGTGGGGGTACTTATGTAGAAGAAATAAGGTGCATTTTCGAGTGTGAATTAAGAATAGAGTTTCTAGGTCTACTGTCAGAAAACAGCTGATAAAATGATATATAGATAGATAGAGTATTCTTTATTGTACACCAATATAAATTATAACAGAACACAAATAAATTAAGAGACAAAATTATTCGTTTTAAAACAAACAGTGTCTAATGTTTAGCGTAAAATCAAACCGAAAAATGTATAGATGGCGTCAAGATTAACGTGACGTTGGCAAGATCTGTTGATGATACTATGTAATACAATTGTTTCAGGCACCGTGAAGACACTGTTGGTGGACGACAGCCAGGTGGTGGCCAACCTCATGGTGGTGATCTGCACCAAGATCGGCATCACCAACTACGACGAGTACGGACTGGTGAGCGCCACACTTACATAACACGTCTTATGTAGATCTACCATGAGTACACTCGGTAACGTCGCGTGAAATAGTACTTACGCTGCACTACTGTAGCTCAACCATGAGTACAGTTCTCGCCAAACTTATTGTCCGGGTTGAAGTTGGCACAACCTAACTTAATCCCGGCCTTAAAAATCGTAGAAAGAAAATTATAGGATTGTAATAAATAAAAACGAAAGCTCAAGTCGTAGGCTGTCACTTTATATCATTTTTATCCAATATTTTTCTTTCTCCAATTTTTACTGCCGGGTTAAAGTTAGCTCGTGCCAACTTCAACCCGGACAATAAGTTTGGCGTGAACTGTACTATCGGATTACTTTCGTTAGGTTTAGTTCCTTAGCCGAGATTAGTTCCTTCCGTAACCGCTAGAGGCGCTGCGAGGTAAAATCATTCAAATATTTTACGGTGTCGCTAGCGAGCTTAGTGAGAGAAACTCATGGTCGACGTGCCGTTCAGTAGTTTTTGCGTAAAGGGCAACAAACTTGGGTTAAAATTGATTTGTATCCACCCTATACTTTTTATTTTTACGTTCTTGTTTTGTATTTATCACTAAATCTATCTCTGTACGCCACACATTATAATAAGTTTGTTTTAAATTTCTCATGTCAGTGAATTATGTAATTCTTCTGGGAAATAAATATATCTATTACCTTAAACAGACAACCATCCATCCATGCTCACAAACTTTCACATATATATAAGCAGAACATAGTGTACTATATTATTTTCTGTATTCAAAATTGCTTTCTCATGTACCCAGGTCCGTGAAGAGCAGAAAGAGGAGATAGACCCATGCGAGAAGCCTAACTTCGGCACCCTGACCCTCAAGCGTAAACACCAGGAGAAGGAGCGAGACGCCAAGATGGAACAGCTCCGCAAGAAACTCAGGACTGACGATGAAGGTATGTTGTTGATAGATAAACATACTAGCACTATCTGGTATTAAAAAATCGGTCAAGTGAGTAAGTAACTGGCTCAGCCGATTTAGATAAATAATACATCATTAGATTCGGTTTGTGGCACGCGTGACGCTGGGTACATAAAAAAAAAACATAAGAAGTGAATCATGTAACAAAAACATGGTAGGTAGGTATTTGTACATGAAAAAAATGTAAATACTAAATAATTTGAACAGTTATATAAGATAATAAGGGAAAACAAAAAACTTATGATGATTTTTGATGATGAATTTATGATGGTTTACAAACTAAAAAGTAGGAAATAAATGGCAAAGAAAAATTTTTGTTTTTAATGTAGATTGAACGAATAGCTTCTCCCGCCTGCAATAAATTTTCATACATAGAGCTTATCTTTAGATTTTTAGTTATTAACCTTTGCGGCGTGATGGTATGTATGTTGAAGTTAAAGTTTGTGTGTGGCAGTGAACTGGGTGGAGCCGTCGAAGACGCTGCGCGAGCAGGGCATCGAGGTGTCGGAGACGCTGCTGCTGCGGCGCAAGCTGTTCTTCTCGGACCGCAACGTGGACTCGCGCGACCCCGTGCAGCTCAACCTGCTCTACGTGCAGGCCAGGGACGCCATCCTCGACCAGACGCACCCCGTCACCATGGACAAAGGTAACACATTTTCAAATTCAAAACATTTAATGCGTACTAAGTGTATAAATAAGGTGTTACATTTTAAAATAGTGTACTTATGACTTAGCGGCCTTTTACAAGCATTGCAATTACATAAAACTATGTATTAGTAATGTTATAATAATGTATTATAACAGTTTTTTTTTGTTAAGTCATATTTAGTTTCTAGTTTATTCTTACTTTTAAACTACAACAAAATATATATGCTAACAACTACTAAATATATATGTAGTATGTAATATATTTTGTTTGACACTACTATAACTCCGTAAATTGCTAATGGACTGTGACGTCACCCGCCGTATTTGCCGGCTAGTGGTGCTAACGCGTACTGAGAGCGGTTACGTCATTTTTACGTCATCGAGATGGCCGTCGAATTGTCAATTTTCGAGGCTTATATCATCTTATCTTAGCTTGCTGTGGGGCCTGGTACCACCAGCAACACTTCGACCCAGTGGGATATTTTGAGTTGTCCTCATTACCGTATATTCCTTACTCTTGGAAGACGTGATTCATGAAGGCAGCTACCCACTAAGAGGGTGGAACCTAAAGTCTTCTGGCTTCGGGTACCCGTTATCGAGCAGACTCATCACACTACTACCATATTTATCCAGTTCTTGTTTAAAAAAAACCCACAACATGTGGGGAAGGGTAGAACAGTGCGTTACTGCCATTCCGATCGGCATCTTGTGAGAAGCAAGAAAATATGTGATTCTTGCAGTTATATCCGTACCATCCGAAGGAAACCTGCTTGCCTGAGAGACGGCGTGTGAAATCTGCCGACCCGCATTAGTTCAATGTAGTGGGCTATAGTCCACTACCACACTTGCCTCGTCCACATTTATCATAAATCCATTTACTGGGCCTCAAGTCTGCTACGTTCAGTGTTAGATAGCCCATCATCACGCTACGACTGATAGGAGCAGAGTATCAATGAAAAATGTGGCAAAAACGGGGGAAAAAATTTATAAGACCACGCGGGTGAAGCCGCTGGCGGGAAGCTAGTCTTAACTAAAATAGCAGAATTAATAATAATAATACTTTTATTTCGAGTATCGTAAGACTCATATAGTGAGGTACAAATTACTTAATGCTGAGTTACTATTTTTTCTTGAAGTCTATATATTTTCGAAATGAAATTCCTTCCGGCCACAAATGATCATCTAAAAATATCTGCAATTTATGCCTGGGTAGAAATATTTTATAAGCATCGTATTCTTTGTGTTTTTTCATTTGTATTTTTTCAATATCCACTTTGGTATGTGTTTTTGACATTATGACCCTGGACCCTGTCCCACTACTAGGGACGGGTCTCCTCTCAAAATGACAGTGACTAGGGCCTAATCCCCCTCATTGAGTAGCAAAAGAGATATGCGTGAGTGGATTAAAGTGAGTTTGCACAAATGTCTTAGATGTGCTAATAATAAAATTATGTAATTGATAAAAAACTAAAATCTAATTTGCTCACGTTCACAATTGAATTAATACTGTTGTGTTTACCTTTAATTTAAATGCACTCGAGATCATAATTGTATTTTAACAACATTTTAATGCTGTGTGTGTATTTAGTTGGTAAGCCTTAAGTAATAAATAAATAAATAATTGTCTGCAGCGTGCGAGTTCGCGGGTATACAGTGTCAGATCCAGTTCGGAGACCACAGAGAAGACAAACACACAACCGGATTCTTAGAGTGAGTACTTACATTTTTTTTTGCTTGCCCTATAATAAATAGAAAAGCATTTAAGCAAACATTTTTATATAAAATTATATTCGCTTTGTAGTCTGAAAGAGTTCCTCCCGGCATCGTACGTGAAGGTGAAAGGCATCGAGAAGAAGATCTTCAAGGAGCACAAGAAGCACGTGGGGCTGAGCGAGTTGGACGCCAAGGTGCTGTACACCAAGAGCGCCAGGGACCTCAAGACTTACGGCGTCGCCTTCTTCTTGGTCAAGGTGAGCTCAAAACCCCAACATGGTCACCTACTGTTTATTTTCAATACAATAAAAAAATACTCACTGTTGCGAAGTCAAAAGCTAGTTAGCCCAGGGTTTGTAAGAATGTTAGTGCGTCCTGCAGCTTTCTCTTACGCATTACATCTCTTTAAGAGGTGGAATAGTTTTGTTTTGTTCGAATGTTCGAATGTTTGCGCGCAAATTTAACAAAGGATCGAGGTTCGCGCGCTTCAACACAGCTCAGAAACCGCGAAAGCAGCTAAAACTTTGCATACTCATTCGTAAATGTCTTACACTTGTGAGTTCGCGTATTCGTACGAATCCGATTGATTGGCGGCTTTGATTACGCTAAAACACTTTCGTTTTTCGGTTAAAATTTGGGTTTCTTTAAAACCCCCAATCCGGGTTTCTAAATCATGTCCAAGAACCACTGAAAACTTGCTTTCAAATAAAAAACCGCATTCAAATCGGTTCACCCATATAGTACTCAAACTAATAACTACCTTTCTTATTGCGTTGGGGGTTACTAACAATGATTTTGAACATTTTGAATAGGAAAAAATGAAAGGCAAGAACAAGCTGGTCCCGCGGCTGCTGGGCGTGACGAAGGACTCGGTGCTGCGGCTGGACGAGAAGACCAAGGAGATCCTGCAGACCTGGCCGCTCACCACCGTGCGCCGCTGGTGCGCCTCGCCCAACACATTCACCCTCGACTTCGGAGACTACAGGTTAGACAAGCTAAGCTAAAGGCTAGTTATACAATACTAGCTTCCCGCCAGCGACTTCGGCTGCGTGGTCGTATAATTTTTTCCCCCGTTTTTGCAACATTTTTCATTGCTACTCCGCTCCTATTAGTCGTAGCGTGATGGTATATAGCCTATCCGATAAATAACCTCCGATAAATGGGCTATCTAACACTGAACGATTTTTTCGAATCGGTCCAGTAGTTTCGGAGCCTATTCAATACAAACAAACAAACATACAAATCTTTCCTCTTTATAATTTTAGTATAGAAAACTAATGAATGTGTTTGTTGTGCAGCGACCAGTACTACTCGGTGCAGACGACGGAGGCGGAGCAGATCCTGCAGGTGATCGCCGGCTACATCGACATCATCGTGCGCAAGCAGCGCGCCAAGGAGCACCTCGGCATCGAGGGCGACGAGGGCTCCGCCATGCTCGAGGACTCCGTCTCACCCTCCAAGTATGTACCCTACACTTTAGGGGCCAGAGGGACAATCTCGGAAATATTTGACCCTACTGTACTCTCCTGTAAGGACATATAAGATTTTTGGCACACGTTAGGGGCTGGAAGTACGATTTCAGAAATATTTAACCCTACTGTACTCCCTTGTAAGGACATACAGAATTTCTCAGGTTCCTCCTGATGAATAAAAGGCATACTTTCCGTTGAGCAATCATTTAATAGTGTGGAGGGACGAGGTGTGTTGTCCCTCGCACCAAAGGGAGGATCCTCCGACCAGGCGGGTGTTATGCCTGGCGGGCCACTGCCCGACGGCTGATGTCGGGCGGTTGTATATATGCAAGTTGCACGGTAAATTTCACTTGCGCGATTCAGGATTTGATGCTTCGTAGAAGTTCTTATGTAGCGCGATAGATGTCGCTACATCACTCCCCCCCGAGACCGGAGGTCGATGAAGAGTCAGCGGTCAGTGCTTCTGGAGAGCTTGCCAGTGCCAGTGGAGTGTTCCAGTGAGTCGGAACAGGATGCCGCGTAGTCCGCAATGAGTCGGGACTGTAGTGCGGTGAGTCCCCAGTGAGTCGGGGTGATGCTGCGTAGTCCTCAGTGAGTCGAGGTGGTGCAGTGTAGCGTAGTGGCTGGCTGCTGCGTCGACCAGGAGAGATGTCCTCTGCTTGCTGACCGGCCGAAGTGCAGTGTGCTGTGCCAAGTTGCTGATGTCGGCTGAGGGGTCTGACCAGGCATGCGCGTCCGCTGCAGGCGTGTGGTCAGGATGCCCGTTGAAGCCGGGAGAGTGCTGGCTGGCTGTGTGACTCGCTGCGCGTGTGCTGGAGGGTGCTGGGAGGGAAGGTGATGACGAAGCTGGTCTTCTACGGCTGCGTTGATGTTCTGCTCGGGGTCACCACTGTGGAGGGACGAGGTGTGATGTCCCTCCATCCAAAGGGAGGATCCTCCGACCAGGCGGGTGTTATGCCTGGCGGGCCACTGCCCAACGGTTGATGTCGGGCGGTTGTATATATGCAAGTTGCACGGTAAATTTCACTTCCGCGATTCAGGATTTGATGCTTCGTAGAAGTTCTTATGTAGCGCGATAGATGTCGCTACAATCGAGTAAAACCTATTGACAAAACAAGTGACAGCTGTCAGACTGAGACTAACAGTGTTGCCACTGTGTCATAATATATATATATACAACACCTCCCCCGCTTCTTGCGTTAGATTTTGAAGTTTATCAACTTTGAAATGTTGATCACACTTTGAATTTGTAAAACATTACGTAAGATTTTTTATCCCCTATCTTCCCCATCCTCCTTTTTAGAATAATCAACAAATGATTATAGAGTATAAGCCTCGCATATTGATAATTTGTATGGCGGCCATCTTGGTGACGTAAAAATGACGTAACGCTCTCAGTATGTGTTAGCACCACTAGCCGGCAATAGGTACGGCGGATGACGTCACGTGCAGGATAATTAGGCAAGGTTCCAGCACATAGCAACTTGCGGGACTTATACATATATTTTTTTAATCCTTTTTTATAAATTAACGACGTCTGTGGTTCGATGCCCACAGGACACAAATATGTATGTGAAAAATTGTATATTTACGAAAAAAGGATACGTGTGTGATATCTTAGTGCCCACAATAGAAGCACAGCTTAGTTTGGGTGCTGTGTAAAATGTCCCAGAATATATTTTTATAAAAATATTACTTCTTGAAAAGGAATCATCAATAGTAAATTGCTGCATCCGTCCTCAGGGCTAACATAATACAACATGACACGTTCAAGTCGGGTAAAGTGAACACTGAGTCGGTGGCTAAGCCTGCCGTGCACCGGCCGGGTGCTGAAGGTAATATATTTTTAAATGTATTAAACGTTATACAGGGATGGAAGCGAAAATACTATTATAAATTAAATCTCTATAGAAGGACTATACAATTGGAAATAGTAAAAAAACTGCTATCCATAAAGTGATTTATTTATTTAAGTAATTACTACAACTAAAAAATCTAAATTTATTAAAATCTACAAAACAAAGCAAAGTATTTAAAAGAAGGTGAAAAACACTTTCATACCTTCCTCTCGCAGTACTTTTGACATACCAATATAATCTTCGGCCACTGATAAGTTGATAAAAACGATGCCCACGAACAATACTCTTGAGAGGTGGCTTGTCTCGAAAAGTTAAATAGCATGAAATTGTATTTTTTGAATAAGACCGAATTATAATTTATATTGGGATACTTTTTTTTTCATTCTATAGAGGTTTAATACTGTCGTATTTTGTTTCCAACCTTTATTTTGTTATAATTTTTTTGTTGTAAATACCCTTTTAAATTAAATGCAAGAATTGACTTAATGTGATAAACTCACATTGATATGTGCTGGTTTTTATATTAGTATTTTTTTATTTATATTATTGTTTTGTGTATAGTAATTTAAAGATGGAACGCATTGCGTTATACATATGTTTTATTAATACCCCTGTTACATGGGACCTAAACATACCGGCGAAATGTGGGTGTACATTATAATATGTATAAATTTAAATTTTCCATTGTTTTTTTAAAAGCGACTATGGAGTTTCTTTCGACTAGAACCATGTCCCACTTTTTAGAACCATGCAACTAATTTGACTTTTCAAAATTACGTATTTATACGGACTAATTGAAATAAAATATTTGAATTTGAAATGAATTAGACCTACACTTCACCTCTCAACATCTCTGCCTAAATCAATTGTCTAGTACCTATAGCTCTGTTTAGTTTGGGACTAGATGGTGCTGTGCAACAATGTCCCCGCCCCTCAACCATGAGTTCTATCGAATGACTTTCGATAGGTTTTTTACGCATCGAAACGCTGTAATCTCATAGCAGATTTTAGTTCCTTACGTAACCGCTAGAGGCGCTGCGAGGGTTTTCCATACAAATAATTTACGGCGTCGCTAGCGAGTCTAGTGAGGAAAACTCATGGTCGAGGCACAGGATATAAAAGACAGAATACCTATCAAGAGTCTTCACTTCAACACGATGCGTTCCATCCCAGCACTTAGTACAGCTTTTTTCTATATAATTTTGCTATGACACCGCTTCCGCTGTAGGAGCCAAGCCGTTCGCGGTGGGGCACATGACGGGCGCGCAGCAGACCACGGTGTCCGGACAAATCATCACCGGGCACACGCCGCCCTCTGTTAGTATTGGATTTTTTTTTTGTTGCTTTAGATTAAGACTAACTTACGAATAAATTTTTGACAACTACTAGAAAATATTGTTACATATTTTATACTACTTCACTATAACTGCATATTATTAAAATAGTCCTCCGCCGCGTCTGTCTGTCTGTTCGCGATAAACTCAAAAACTACTGCACATATTTTCAGGCTGTCACCAATGGATACAGTGCTTCTCGAGGAAGGTTTTGGTATATAATTTGTTTTAAGTTTTTTGGGCAAAACCGCGGGCATCAGCTAACTAAATTCTTACTTAACTTATTAAATAAAGTTGGCAACTATCTCTTCTGTTTAGGTCACAGCAATCTGTATATAGGTATATAAAAGAAAATGATTGAATGACTGAAAGAAAGAAAAATTGTAAGAAAAAAACCTAAAAAGTAAAAATATCAATAAACTGGCAGCACTGTTCCATTGTCACACAACGCTATGACACTGACAGTGTGCACTTGTAGACATGCTTAGTAATATTAAATGAATTCTACAAATCTACAACATTTACATTTCATAAAAAAATGAGAATACAATGCGAAATTATGATAAAGCTTGGTAAAATAAGATAACTGACTGGGGCTGTATTATGAAGCTTTAGAGCCGTCGTCGTCGGAGAGAGAGAAATGGAACAACAATGGCTCTAAAGCTTCTTATTACGGCCCCAGTCAGTTATCTTGCAGCAGTTTTTTCAGACAGATAGTTGTTATGATGTAGTCATCCGCTATGAAAGGGTTTTGGGAAATAACCCTTATACCTAAAATTATTTTTGTTTGCAAAAAATTGTTCGTACGTTGATCTTAGTTGTTATTTTAGTTTTAGACATATATTAGATATAAGTTTTACAGCCTGTTTCACCACATCATAGTAAGTCTCCGTTAAATTATTTAGTATTATCTTTTTTTTTAAGCATTTTCCATGCTAAGATTACAAGTTATTTTAATGTAGGACCCTGCCCGCCAGCTGATTTTTTCCTTCCTTTATTAAAATAACTTATTTAATATTGTTCCATTTTTTATATTTATGACTATTCAAAAGTAGTTAAACAGGTCTTTAGTATAAAAAAAACTATAAGATTTCTTTATACATAGTAATGTGTTTAACATTTTGTTCCACGCTGCTATTGGCTACATGTAGTCATCGAAATGGTCTGTGTAGGTATATATTACAACATAATTATGGTATGTTAGTTTTAGATGTATAAGTGTCTTGTATTCGGAAGGCTCTGGGTTCGATCCCAGTCGGGCAACGTATGTTTTTTCAGGAAATTTCTCAATATACATCCAGTTTGGATTTTTATTATTCTCTGTAGCAAGGAGTTGACACAGGTCAATTTACTTCGCGGAAGAATGTCAACACGTTCCGGCACCCCGGCTGAATGGTGATGAGGCAAACACCCATCTGGTTTTAGTGGGTATACGTCCTTTTCAGGGCGGAGACCCACACACCGCGCCGCCTTACCTAGGGCGGCGTGACGGTGCATAAAGCATTTCCAGACGCAAAAAAAAGGTCAATTTACTTATATTATAAATCGATACAACAATTTGTTGGATTTTCTGTGAAATTTTCGATTTGTGGCCGGTTAAAGGCAATAGACCCACCGCCACATAAGACCTAAACATTACGGCGAACTGTGGGTGTACCTACATTAGTATCTCTGCCTAACCCTTTAATGGTAAAGGGTTAGGTAGACGTCATGATAACAAACCTAACCCCATGGTTAGGTTTGACGACGTCTGTGGTCTAGTGGTTCGAGTACCGAACTGCTGATCACGAGGTCGTGGGTTAGATTCCTACAGCACACAAACATTTATGTAATGAACTTAATGATTTGTGTTCGTCTGGGTGTTTCTTATGTATTATAAGTATGTATTTACAAAAAAAAGTCTAGTACCCATAGTACAAGCTCTGCTTAGTTTGGGACTAGATGGTGCTGTGTAAAAGATGTCCCGGGATATTTATTTTATTATTGTTATCATAGCTGTATGTATATGTGACACGTATGCTGTACTCTTGCAGGCATCCCAGGTGCAGCAGACGAAGGTGACGTCGATCCTGACGGAGCCGCAGCGCGCGCTGCTCTCCACCATCACAAGCGGACGAGAGATCATCAAGCAGACAGAGGAGGGACTCAGCAGGGTAAGTGTTACTTGTAGGTTGCTTACGTAACACTTATGTTAGAAACTTAAGGCTGTATTTAAATCTTTACAGAAATTACGATAAGCTTGTAATAGAAACAAAACGGATTTTATTTCACCGAACCCAAGAATACTACAAAGCTAAGAAAACAAAGAGATAACAAAGTGTTTATATTCGAAGTTCCGTACATAGAGATTGTAAACATTCGACATTCAGTAATTCGGCATAACGTACTTTTTAACTCACGTAATTCTCACTTATGAACTTTATGAATACCGTACATCGACATTTTGAATTTCGAAGTTCAGAAATACAGTCATTTTCGACGTCCGCTCAAAGTGCTTAGTTTAAAACCAGCGTCGGATATATTAGACCTGCCTGAAACATGCTGAACTAGATTTGATGGTAACCGCTTTTTAAACACCACTTAATGGCAATAATATTGCTTCCTATCACACGGGACCTAAACTACATTACAGTACAGTGTACAGTCACAAGCATTAATATGTATACACTGGGCAAAATTAAAAGTGATTTTCTCCTAAAGTACTGATAGAAATTTTGTGGCATAACGAACACAGTAATAACGAACCAATACTATAGTGACATTGGTGTTATTTCACAGTGACAATCGTTCATTAATGAAAAAAACGCTTTAGCACTTTTGTAAGTGTTTATATATCTTTGCTCCTTACGTTTTGATACAAATCTCATTTCCGTACCCACTATTTTTCCTCCAGGCCACTCTCCCAGCGCTGGGCCACGACGCGGCGTCGGTGAAGTGGAAGCAAGTCACGATGGACACCAACAAGCAGGTGGTGACGTCACAAATCGCCGCCATGAACGCGGCCACTGCGCAGGTCGTCACGCTCACGTCAGGTAATAAACGAAACTTTTTGGTGAAACACGAACATCTTTCTATCTTTTCTATATCTTTCTTATTTTTTTTATTTATTTTTTTTATTTATTTATTTAACTCAGGCTACAAGGCCCATATTATATAAAATACTATAATACAATATAATGAACTAAAAAAAAAAAAAAAAAACAATAAAATACTATACATAACAATAATAAAATAAACTAAGCACTAATTTACACGATGAGTCGGCGTCGTGTGTCGCGCGGTGTCCGGTAGCCGGCCTCGGAATCGCCGGAACACTACCCCTCTTGGCCAAAATTCTTCGTTCATGAAGGTCGTCAGATGTTGGGTCGGCACTCTCACCACAAAAGAATTAAAATCCACATTGTGACGAGACTGCAACCGTTCGACCCTCAAGATAAACTTGGTCTTGATGCGGATGTACTCTACAATCTCCTCGGCCTTTGTAGAGTAATGCAGTCGGGACACGTACAGCTGCGTCAGTGGTACAGCTGGTCGCAGCAGGTGACCGGGTCCTGTCGGTGCGCTACCGCACTGGTTCCGACAAGTGGGCTTTCGCTTCTTCTTCTCGACCTTGGTAAAGCCCTCATTGTCATGCTTGTCCCCTTCTTTGTGCTGTGGTTTTGGTGCAGTAGGTTTGTTGCCGGCAGCAATATCAGCGTAAGCACGTTTAGGGGTCGACGTACTAACGCGCAGCGGGGCTTCTACCGGAGTTGAGGGAGAGGGACGGGCGGCGGCGGCGGCAGGAAATGCATCGGCCGCAATATTCACAGTCGGTGACGTTTCTGCATTCGCCGACTCAAAACTGCTGATGGACGCATTTTGCGCCCCGCGACGTGTGTTCACCTTAGAGGCATCAAGTGACCTACTTACCGGAACAGTGTTTCGTAACAACACTACTTCGGCACGCAGTTCACTTATGGTGTTATTTGACACCTCTAACTTGCACTGTACTTCGGCCAGGCTGGTCTTCAGGAAGTTGATGTCCTTCAGCAATCTGGTAACATCGACGTGGTCGAATGTGACGGGAGGAAGTCTATGTAGCTCCTTCGCCACAAAACTCGGTACGTCGTCGGGATCAGTCCCCTTCAGCAAGGTGATTATGTCTTGGATGCTCTTCTCAGTTCCATCCCTCCTGCGAGATGGCATCTGGTCGACCTTCCCAAGCGTTTGGAATAGGAGTATCTTGCCACTGCTTATCTCATCTTCCTTGAAGTTCGACTTGCAGATCTGCAAAATGCTGACCTCGTCCATGGTGTCGATGGCATGTTGTATGAATGCCAACAATTCGTTGGCTATAAGTTGCTGAGAACTCATAGCGACAGTGCCGGGCAGCTACTGTAGCCGCTAAAACGCGAATTATAAATTTTCGCGTCGTGTAAACACGTCCGTATCCGAGCGCGCATCGCACTGCACTTGAGTTGCACTTCTTAGCTACTCCGTCGTTGTTCTAGTGGTTCTAAGCGCGACTGCTGCGCTAGATGTCCTGGGTTTGAATCCCGGGTAAGGCAGAGCAAACTGTTGTTAGGTAGAAAGAGTTGGATGTGAAATTCCCAGTTGGCTTGCTAACTTGGAGTCTAGATTTGTGCCCGGTTGATGGTAACAGGCACGCCCTCTGTTACATGGGACCTAAATACTGGCGAAATGTGGGTGCTATTGCTGTCCCACTGCTGGGCAAAGGTCTCCCCCAGGTCCTACCAGGCACTTTTTCTCGTGCCGCTTCGAACCAGTACTCGCGGTACCAATCTAGCTCGTCTAGCCTCGTTCTGGGCCGGCCTCTATTACCTCAAAAATCTTCAATCCCCACTTCTCCCCCCAGGAACCGAAGAAGTAGACCACACAGCTGTAGGAGCAGCCATCACTACCATCACCACGAACCTGCCGGAGATGACGAAGGGCGTGCAGATGATCGCCGCGCTCATGGATGATGATGACCACGGAGACAAGCTGCTGGACGCCACCAGGAAGCTTTGCACCGCCTTCAGTGACCTGCTGAAGGCGGCTGAGCCGGAGACTAAAGAGGTAGGTGCTTAAGGACCAAGGTAGAGTTACGATAAGCTCAGAGTTTGAATTTGTGGCCGGTTGGTAGCAAAAGCTTGATCTTAAGGCGACAGCGGCCATTGTGGAAGAGAGAAACTCATGATAGAACCTGTGGAAGAATATAGGGAGGCCTATGCGAAAGCAAAACAATCTTCTGGAACCGGTGTCTGAAAAAGGAAAAGCCTTTTCTTTTTCTTATTGAATAATCAATAATCATGGAACTAGATAGTAAGATTGTTAATAAAGGCTATTATTATTATTATTAGTAGTAAAAGCTTTGCTTAATTGACTATTGGTATTGGTATTACATCAATACACTCTTCACACTAACCTTTCGAGACAGGCTTGAAATTTATGATTTAAAACTAAATCTCTGTGTTTTCACTTCCAGCCCCGGCAGAACCTCCTCAACGCGGCCTCCCGCGTCGGAGAGGCCTCCACTACAGTCCTCCACACCATCGGCGAGGAAACTGAAGAAGACAAGGAAACCCAGGTAACCGACCTAGACCCTAAACGGAACCCTAAAAAGTCATATTTGTACCGCAAACTTAATTACTGTTATGACAATTTTTATAAAGTATTCTTTGGTAAGGAGAAAGATGATACTTATGACACTGACTTCGAACATGTTGATATAGGGAATGGGATAGTAAAGGATATTGTGGATGACGGTATATATGAAGATATCGATACTACCCGCAACTGGGGACTCGATGTTATACAAGAAGAATCTGATAGCGATTATTACAGGAGTATCGATTATTGTAACATGCTATTCAAAAATAAACAAGAAAAATCGATTACTGAAAACGATTTGGATTCGATAGTTCAGAGTTGCGAGGGTTATTTAGATAGTAGCAACCCTAAATTGTACCCGAAAACAATTTCCGATAAGATTTATAATTTCAAAAAAGATTTTTCTAATCACGATTACGTTAATGTCAATTATGATAAGGTTAAGAATAATATCGATAAATCTAACGTCAACATCGATAAATCTTACCTCAATAACGACAAATCGAATCTAAATATCGATAAATCTGACTATGAGAATATAAATATCGATTTGAATAGGCGCACCAAAAACGATATACTTCGCGAAAGATTCTTTCTATCAGATAATATCGATAAAAATGATATCAATGATCAGTTTAATCGATATAATGGTAAGAAAATCGAGTGTCATAGCATTGTAAATGACATCACTAAATCGGGACCTGACGTCAAAGTGTCAGGCTCACTAAACATGAAACTGCTTAATCCAGATAGGTATAACAGAGTTCTAACAACGACTGAAACTTTCATGGAGACCTCTGAAGCTAGTTTCACTAAAAACCAAATATCAAAACTAAGGCGGGACGGCTTTGAGAACTTCGTGAAAAAGAGCGAGAGGTACTATACGAGCGAGACAGGAGATAAACACGTCGACATTCTAAACAACTCCACTCAACCTAAAGGAAAGACTGAAATTCGTATATTTTATAACCCTACTTTCAAATCTACGGGCGAAAATATCAGAGGTTTTTGCCAACATTGTAAGCGCAAATGCCCTAGGACCGAAGAAAAGTGCTGTCCTAAGTGTGAATGCCTAGAAATTGAGCTAGCTACTATATGGAAAGATAATTGGCTCAATATATTGTGTTTGTTATCGATACTTTTCATGTTCATTGCGCTTTTGATACAATGTATCATTCCTAAGGATGTGTGCGGTGGCAGCAATAGTACTGAAACTAGTGACAAGTGCTTTGAAATGATGTAACTAAACTCGATATGGTACTTCAAATGTTAATAGTAAAGACAAGTTTCCGAATAAGTTAATATTCTACCGCTACGCAACACTGTGCTAAAGGTTTCGTCAAACAGAACGCGTATTTAGCGCGCTAAATACGCTAGAGCGTACCAGACTAGCGTCGCGTATTTTGTGTTTGAACGACTTGGACGCTCAACCATATCTTTGTACACATATATTTACTAATTATTTTTTATACGAGGAACAGTGTATACTGACATTAATTTGAATACACTGTTCCTCATGTCATACACACAAGGGTGTTTTCAAACCTGTTTCATCAACTATTGAGTAACCATTTTTACCACATTTATACAAGTACGCCCGGCGTCAGATAAAATTCTATACACGCAACGTCAAGACGCTGCGCTAGAACGCTGCGTATTCTAGCGCGCTCGGTCTGTTTGACAGGCCAAAGCATATTGATTTCTGACACTTACGCGAATACTAGACATTGAAATAAAACTACTTTTTACGGATTTTTTCGCGTTATATTGATATTATTTTAATCCCGACGTTTCGGACCCTTTACAGCGTCCATGGTCACGGGTGACTAAGGTGGTAGGCGTCTTGCGAAATTTCAATAGAGAAGATGGCTGGGTCTTACCACCTGCTTGGAACCCGATTATAGATTCAATTAAATCTAAATCCAAGCCTAAAACAGCAAGACCGAAGGATACGGTGAGCTCGTTCTGCGTGAATCGGATTGCCAATAATTAACAGAAATGTAGGGTAGCTGTTAGTAATTAAAACTTCAAGACGCCTACCACCTTAGTCACCCGTGACCATGGACGCTGTAAAGGGTCCGAAACGTCGGGATTAAAATAATATCAATATAACGCGATAAAATCCGTAAAAAGTAGTTTTATTTCAAGGCCAAAGCATGTTCAGTACAACACAACACGACGTTAGTCTGGTACGCTCTAGCGCACTGACGCGCGCTAAATACGCATTCTGTTTGACGAAGCCTTAATATTATTATGTAACAGTGACATTACCGGGTATATGAGACATACCCGTATTCACGAACCATACTTCCATAAATAATGTGACAAAACTTTTGAATACGGCACTATGATTGGTCCTCGAATTGAAACGAGGCTCTGTGATTGGTCGCGATGTTTATTCTTCACCGTGTGACCTCATAGTAACGTTTGTAAATACGGGTGTTAACAACTGAGGTGTCAAGATGACAGCTAGTGATACTACAGTAAACGGCGATAAATATTGCACATCGACATTTGGAAAGAGACAATCGGCTAATTTCGGCTTCGTAGAGCGTTATCTCTGTCGCACGAAATACAAACAGTCCGGTATCTATTAGGAGCTGTTAAAACAATTTTAATTTGCTTCTTTTAATAATTCTTTTTATTCTTTGTATAAAATACACCAATTTTTCTATAAGTGATGGCTTTAGGTTCGGGTAAAATAAAAAAAAAAAATATGTTCACATTATGTTTACGTATTTAATTACTATGCCATAGTACAACTTTAAATTATTTAAATTCAGGGGTGTTAACAACTCTATATATATATTTTGAACTGGACGCGACCGCACTCTATCGCACTTGAACAACGACTGACAAAACGTCACATAGGTAGTGTGTGACAGAGTTAACGCTCTACGAAGCCGAAATTAGCCGATTGTCTCTTTCCAAATGTCGATGTGCAATATTTATCGCCGGGTACTGTACTAGTGTTGCTGACGTCTATAGGCTGCGGTTACCACTTACCATTAATCTTTAAAAAAAAAAACAGCGACTTGGATACCTAAGGTCCAATTTCTATTACATAAATAGAGCATTTTCAATGTCACTGTATAATACACTTAGTTTTCACACTAATAAAGGTAATATTTATGTGAAATGCCAATGCTAATTTATACTTGATATAAAAAAATCCTCGTATAACATAAGTAAAACAAGTTTACAGAAACAAGTCTCTTCCTAATGATGAGAGCTAAATGGTACCAATATCGTATTATGTGTTATATTACTCCTTTCAAAGAAAAGGTGATCATATTATATAACCATAAATATTTAACTATTCGACAAAGTATTAGAAACAAAAAGTATTATTTTCAAATGTTTTCGGTATTATTTTTCAAGCATTTCTTTTATGGGTTGTCGGATAAAACCTCTTTGAATTAAAAATAGTATATCTCTTCAAAATATTTTGAGCGGTCAACGGTTTCACATTAAAAAACCGACGTTTTAATATGATTTGATCTTCGAGATATAAAAAAAAAACATAATATTTCTATGTCAAAATATTTTGACATTTGAGCCACACAATTTATGTTTTATTAATATTTAAACGTCTTTTTCCTTTGTTTTAACTTAACTAACAAGAACTATACAGTATAGTTCTAGTATAAAAGATAAATCAAAATTATAAAGACAATGTGTTTGGGAAAAGACTGTACTATGACATTTTATATTAGTTTTTTAACATAAGTTTAAAACACTGCGCGTGAGTTACACCACACAAAGTTAACACACTAGCTGACAGTTAGTTTGACGTAATCTTTCGTTAGTAAAAAAAAACAAACCTAAAAGTTTTCTAGGTATAAAAGTATTCACTAACTTTATTGTTAGTTTTTTATACTTTTGATTATTTAACGGGGTAAAGGTGATGGTAATTTAGCTGTTCCTCTCTGAAGTTGTACGCAAGTGGCTGCGCAGTAGCAGATAAATATGGCGGGGCGCATGCGCGATTAAGATAGCACAACCGTTGTGCGCTATCTCACTGACGTTAGTACATGTGTCCCGATCGGTCGGTACTATCGGTGCCATAGTTTCATATCCCTAATAGTTTAATTTAATTAGATCACAACTAGTATTTTTATTAGGTGCTCTGTTTCAAACAGTGGGTCTTATGGAGAAGAACTAGCAAAAACCTCAATAGATACTCCTTTAAATAACAATGTTATTCTTAAGGACATCTTCAATGAACGTTCCCTACCAATATTCAATATTTAGCATAAAACACTTGTACGCCTCTGTACTTGCGCAGCTGTTGGGTAAAACAATATGAAAGGCACACTATTCAGGGTCTTTTGACCTGTAAAGGGCGGGTAGCATTAAAGAAATTCACATCACAATCTTGCCATCACAAATACCTGAGCAATTTTACAGCTACCATTTTTGTTGTATATACAATGGCTCATAATATAAACAATAAAAAAATACTTGTGATAGTAAAGAAATCTTTACATTAAGCCAACCTATGAATAATCATTTAAAACTATATTTACTGTACCATTGCTGGCTACGGGTGTTCTCTCAGAATGAGAAGAATTTCGATGACCTAATGCGCAGTGATAGCCTAGGGGTATGATCACTGGACTGCCAAGTCACAGGTCTCGAGACCGAATCCAAGAACATTTTTGAAATAATCTGCGTAAATATCACTCGCTTTACGGTAAAGGAAAATATCGTGAGGAAACCTGCATGCCTGAGAGATTTTTTTGATGTGAAGTCTGTCAACCCGCATTAGGCCAGCGTGATGGACTATGGTCTAATTCAAGAAGGATACTGAGAGGAGACCCGTGCCCAGCAGAGGGACAGTTAAAGGGTTGATAATGATGATAATGACCTAGTGTGGGTTAGATTTGCTTTTAATAATTTAAGCCATTGTGTAGGTATAAACATTTTTTTATTATTATTTTAATTTTGTTAACAATAATCTTAATGCTTATTCTACTAATCTAGTCCTTATTTTTTTATAAGCATTAAGGGTAGCTAAGGGTCGCGTTAACTATCTAACTTTTTAATTGGACGTCAATAAAAACCGACCCTATTATTGTTTGTTAATTTGGCAGCTAATATTTTTTGTTACAAATTTTCCGTTATTTTAAACATGTACATTTTTTTTTTTGGTTTTGTTTATGTTTTAAGTTCTAATACACATTGTCGATTGAACGCGATTGGTATAGTATATATATATATATACTTTTACATTAATAATACTCCTTGTCAATGCCACAAAAGAATCTGGTGTTGATTAATATATTTTTAAATAATATTTTGCTTATTTTTAATGAAGGAAAGAATGAAAAGCCACCTAAGCTAGGGCGAGCGGTGGCTTAGTGGTCAGAGCGTCTGGTGTACCGAACCAGAAGGCGCAGGTTCGAATCCTGCCCGCCCGCCGATTTTTTCCTTCATTAAAAATAACTTGTAATCTTAGCATGGAAACTGCTTAAAAAAATACAAAACGATAATATTTTGCTTTCTAAGGGTCTGTTTTTCAACCTCTTGATAGAGCTAATCGCCGGATAAATTAAAAATGAAGAACGTAATTTATATGAAATTATCTGGAAACATGATGCCCTTAATGTTGGATAGTCTTATTATTTTATCTATACTAATATTATAAAGAGGAAAGATTTGTTTGTTTGTTTGTTTGTAATGAATAGGCTCCGAAACTACTGGACCGATTTCAAAAATTCTTTCACCTTTGGAAAGCTACATTATCCCCGAGTAACATAGGCTATATATCATCACGCTACGACTAATAGGAGCGGAGTAGTAATGAAAAATGTAGCAAAAACGGGGAAAAAATTATAAGACCACGCGGGCGAAGCCGCTGGCGGGAAGCTAGTTTTTGATATTCTGGGGTTTTAGATACTTCCGATTAAAAAATTGAGCCCGCGAGCAATCGGCAGTGTGTATGCGTACTTTTATAAATGGTGTCCTTATGCATACGTATCCTTTCTTCATTTTTATACTTCTTCTTTTGGTGTCAATGGTAAATCAATCAATCAATGGTAATTTTTATGCTAATATTTGGCTACTAAAAAAATCAACATTATTTTAAATCTACAATCTCATTCATTTTATAATCACTGCAATTATTCAATGAGTTCCTATCCAATAATTATGCATTTATAATTTCAGTATCTTATAAATAAAGGCTATTCTGTTTTTATACGAAAAAATGGCAAGAGCTTCTCTGTTCCCCGCGGTTTTACTGCCGTTAATCTTATCACAATCAAGTATATCCTGTGTCGCTCAGGAATAATGAAGATTTCAACCGGGGAAACACCTTTCAAAATCGATTCACTAGATTCTATAATCCAAACTCACAAACTTAACCTCTTCTCTAATATTATAAAATTGAAAAAAAAAGCCTGTAAAAATGTCTGTACATTGAAGATATGTAAAAAAAAGTAGGTTATATTGGTGTACTAGCTTCCCGCCAGCGGCTTCGCCCGCGTGGTATGTTATTATACATATAAACCTTCCTTAAGAATCACTCTACCTATTAAAAAAAACCGCATCAAAATCTGTTGCGTAGTTTTAAAGATCTAAGCATACATAGGGACAGACAGACGCGACGGAGGACTTTGTTTTATAATATGTAGTGATATAAACGACCGGGAACCAAAAAAGTGAATTTTGGAATTCTTGTTATGATATAAGTTTTTAATATTGATATCGATTCTTTAAGTATTGCTGATATTTTTATATATTCTTTAAATAAAACATTAATACGTATGAATGCAGAAATCCTCACGTATGCAGAAGGCACGAAATAATTAAAATCATCAAGTACAAACACAGGTTGCCATTTCTTTGTAATAGATTGTGTTTAATCATTTTATTTTTTGCCATTTTTAATTTATAAAATACGCGGCGAGTTTCGAGTTGTCGTTTTTATTACAATATTATTTATATTTTTTATATTTTTAATTTAAAAAAAAAATTTGTTTCTCGTTACTTAAAAAGTTCCTCAAAAATACCAAAATTATAAAAAAAAATGTTTATTGGATTGAAGTCATTGGAAGTTACTTAATTATTGAAGGCTAAAGACTGATTTTATATACGTGGTCGTGTTATTTGTAAAAAAATACGTTTAATTTATTTTGACTCGAAACTCGCCAGCAAGTCGATATAGTTATTTTTATACTTTAATTTTTATGCAATGGAGAGCAGAAAAATGTATTCCAGTATGTTTTATCAACTTTTGCGTTTTCTATGAATCTCCTTGATTGAATCTCATGATCATAACATAATGTAATTGCCCTCACAATTATATTCATTAAAGATAGAAACTACCATAACAATATTATGCCTTTTATTGCATATTAACATTTAAAAAAATACTGGTACAGTTTTTCTGCACTCAATATACGGTTGTGGTTAAACTGTTCACTGCCATGTTGGTTATTTTTGGTTAATACATTTGCTTTTTAAAAAAAACTATTGTTTTATTTACAACTAACAGCCTAGAAAGTGAATGTATTTGCAAAAATAGCTAACTAATACCCCCCTGTATAAAAATTAAAAAGAAAACTATATCCTGTAACCCTAATATGGTAAGAGCGAGCTGAAATATCTAATTTCATATAATAAAAACTCATAATTAATATAAAAATGATAATTATACAGTTATTTATTGTACATAATGTATATAAATACATCACTCTTTATTGACGCGGTCGGTTAAAGAGTAACTCCCACTAGTAACACATCCGACCGCCATTCACATTCGTACGTAAACATTCAATGCACCGCAGCTAAGATCGATGGCTACGGAAGTAATTCCATGCTATATCAACAGATGGCGTTGTTATAAAAATATCGCTCGGTGTCTTCGTGACCTACATAGCGGAGCGTATGGTAGACTGGTTTTTATATCATGTCGCGATCTTCATTCCAGTTTGGAGACAAATTTGTTCTAGATATTTTTTTAGTCTAGTCAACTATAAATAGATACTTTTGGATAAGCTAAAATAAAAAAATGCTGAAATCTTAAGGTTTTATTATATAATAATTAACTTGGCAATTATAGAATGTTAGTTAATATAATTATAACCATGTATAGAGAGACACAAATACGGTCTAAAGAATTCTTTGAGATTGAGAGATATCAAGACATATTTCAATCTTTCAAGTCGCATACGTACTTCATAGCTATTCAAAACACCCGACTTTTAGGTGGATGCTCTTGCAAGACCCGCCAAATTCAAATCTCAATGGGTATTTTGCAATTTGTGCCATCCTAGGTTCATGACTTTTGTTATCTTACCATACCTACGCGCAGCATAGCTTAGACGGAGTGAAATTTGCCGTTTGAATGCGCAGTGGATTATATAGGTTATAAATTGTGTACTGCTCAATCAAACACTGTTAAACAGCTAACTTCGGTCTGGCAATGTTATGTCTGTACTGTATTTTAATGCAACACTATCTCACCTTGCGCTCGACGATGGAGCATGCTTGACTAGAAGTGACACTGGTGACTTGAACACTATTGTAACACAGGGAACACAGACTTGACCAAAATTGACGTTTTACCATGAAAACTTTAATCTTACACTTCAGGCTGCACTATCCTCACATATAAATTATAACTGTTACCATAATTATATATTTTTTAAAAGAGTGACTATGGAGTTTCTTGCTGACTCTTCTCCATAAGTCCCCCTTTTTGATATCGAGCAACTAGTTTGACTTTTGTAGAATTGAAATAAAATATTTGAATTTGTTTTTACTTATTGTCAGGCACCTAGAATGCGTTAGAGATTAACAACTTGCGAAAAACCAACCGAGTGTTTTGGAGTGTATTTTAAGAATCAATAATCACACAACTACCAATATATCGTCTATCGTCTCGAAAGTGTATCAGGCAAAAAGTGAGAGAAATCGAGTACAAACCAAATTACATGCATCCGGTATTTTTCTGTAGTCGGTTAAAAATAAACACCGCGCGCGTCTGTCTCTTATCATCCAAAGATTTATAACTATGAGTCTATGACAGGACAGCTATAAATACTAACGTCTGTCCAAACAAAATAACACACAGTTTATGTATTGATCCATTATTTTTAATGAAGAAATAATGTTAGCATAATTTCGAAGAAAAAGTGAGATTTTTCTCGTAAACACTGAATTTTTCGGGATTCTATTATTAAGTCAAGTATATTTACATGACAAAACCACAGAACTGGATGTTAACCGTCAGATCAACAAACTTCTCCCGATCTTGTACCAAGCAAAACACGGGGGCCTAGACAAGTTGCAATTTGACATTCGAATCGACCAACGAATACAAACAAAATATATGGAAATGACATTAGAGTGACAGTCAGATTATCGGAAGCTTGCGTCATTTGTCAACTTGTCTTCAAGCCCAGATTGCTCTTTTATTTCGCCATTATAGAGCCACCAATTTTTTTTACTTACCATCTGTCCCGAAAATAGAAAATTATTGCCACCATTATATTTAAACGAGTATCTCGACACCCCCTAGGGGTGTTCTACTGCCCCCCTAAATGTTTCAAACAAGGGGAGCATTATAGGCAGTTAAGAACCTATAACTGAGTGTCATGTAATGCAAGTCATATCTTATCTCCCACAGGACATTCTCCTGTCTCTGGCGAAGGCGGTGGCCAACACGACAGCGGCGCTGGTGCTCAAAGCCAAGAACGTGGCCGGCCAATGCAAGGACGACCAGCCGCTGCAGAACGCCATCATATCGGCCGCCACGCACTGCGCACTCGCCACCAGCCAGCTCGTCGCATGCGCTAAGGTAAGAGAAATCAACAAGAAATTAAAACAATATTTTTTAAGCTCCATTTAGTTTATGATCTATACCTTATATATTATGTATACAGGCTCACAGGCTCATGATAGTTTTTGGTTGCTATTATTATATAAGTAACTAGCTTCCCGCCAGCGGCTTCGCCCGCGTGGTATGTTATTATACATATAAACCTTCCTTAAGAATCACTCTATCTATTAAAAAAAACCGCATCAAAATCCGTTGCGTAGTTTTAAAGATCTAAGCATACATAGGGACAGACAGACGCGACGGAGGACTTTGTTTTATAATATGTAGTGATTCTTTAAAAAATATTTGTAATACGATAAATAAAAAATAAATAAAAATACAGTTTTCATACCTTCTATTCGAAAAGTGACCCTTTGTTCCTCTAAAAGTGGGAGCAAAATAGCTCTTTTCCGATAGGAACTTTTTAGCGGGCGGAAATGAGATTTGAATTTGGAACATATATCATTCATAGAAATTGAATTTCATCGTCTTTTATTTATTTTCTCATAGAGGTAGGATGAAAAGTAAGGTATAGGGGAAATTATTTTTCCCTTGGGCGATGTACTTTGAAGCTCTCGCTGCGCTCAGGATTTAACGTTAGTCTTTCGCTTCGCTCGTGGTTCAAAGTAGTTCCCTCGCCGTAAAAATACTATTTTGCTCCTTTGTCATATAATTGTTACATGTTTTGAGAACAGGAGAAGATGCTTTTCGGCTAATCTTTGAAACCGCTGAACCGATTTTGACGAGACTTTCCCTCGCAGATAGCTAATGTTGTAAGGAGTAACATAGGCAAGGCAAAAAATGGATGAACGCGAGTAACACTGTAGAGAAAAGCTAGTAATATTATATAAAACGTCTCTGAATATATGTCAGCAGGATATTGTAATGTTGTTGTTTGTTCACAGGTGGTAGCGCCGACGCTGCACAACCCGGCGTGCCGGGAGCAGCTGACGAGCGCGGCGCGGCAGGTGGCGCAGGCGGTGGAGCGCCTGGTGCAGGCCAGCGCCGCCGCGCCCGCCGCCGCCGCGCCCGAGGTGCAGCTGCTCACCGCCGCCGCGCAGCGCGTCTCCGACGAGCTGGAGCGACTGCTCGCGCACTGCGACCTGGGTCAGACATTCTACTACATATTATACAGAGTTGCATTGAACAACATATTATTCAGGGTGGCACTTAACAACATATTATTCAGGGTGGCATTTAACAACATATTATTCAGGGTGGCATTTAACAACATATTATTCAGGGTGGCACTTAACAACATATTATTCAGGGTGGCATTTAACAACATATTATTCAGGGTGGCATTTAACAACATATTATTCAGGGTGGCACTTAACAACATATTATTCAGGGTGGCATTTAACAACATATTATTCAGGGTGGCATTTAACAACATATTATTCAGGGTGGCACTTAACAACATATTATTCAGGGTGGCATTTAACAACATATTATTCAGGGTGGCATTTAACAACATATTATTCAGGGTGGCACTTAACAACATATTATTCAGGGTGGCATTTAACAACATATTATTCAGGGTGGCATTTAACAACATATTATTCAGGGTGGCACTTAACAACATATTATTCAGGGTGGCATTTAACAACATATTATTCAGGGTGGCATTTAACAAAATATTATTCAGGGTGGCATTTAACAACATATTATATCGAATCGAATTCTAGGCAAGCGCTCTATTATCATGGCCTTTGTAGACATATGTGTGACGGTATGTGATGTTCGCAGACCGTCGCGGGCAAGCTACAGTGACGGAGCGGTCGGTGGAGAGCGTGCTGTCGGCCAGCGAGCGCGTGGTGACGGCGCCCGACGCCGCCGACATGCTGCGGCACGCGCGCCTGCTGGGGCACGCCACCGCGCATCTCATCACCAACATCAAGGTATACCGGACTACAGTTTTTTTTTATCATATAAGATACAAGTCAAGCTCGGGCTTGACCACAAATCGCCTGATGTTAAGCTACGATGTGGTCTACGATGGAGCGCTTGCCTACAAGAAACCGATTCACTCTCTCTTGAACACACCCAAATTATAAGTGAACAAAGATTCCGGCAGCGAGTTCCACAATAGAGCAATTCGCACTATGCATGCTCATGGGGATGGCTGCTGATCTCACCAGATGTACCTGGATCTCCGTTAATTAGTTAACTTCCTTGTTAATGGACCAATTTTAATTTTATGTACATCTAAATCGACTCGTTTTAACGGTGAAGGAAAACATGCTTGTCTGAGAGATGTTCTCGACGGCATGTGAAGTCTGCCAACCCGCATTAGACTAGCGTGGTGGACTATAGCCTAATCCCTCTTATACTGAGAGGAGAGCCGTGCCCAGCAGTGGGACAGTGTATGGGTTGATGATGACAAATAAATATACAAAACTTTCATGGCTTCATGAGGTCACAAAAAAATAGTCATCTATAGTCCACGTGGAACTAGTTGGCCGCGCCTTAGGTAGGGACGGGGGTGAGGCGGCGGGTTACTGTGAACAAAAGCAAGCGCCCCCGCCCCTCCGTCCCGCCGCTCACATACCTAAGGCGCGGCCAACTAGTTCCGCGCAGACTATAACTAATTACGAAGTGTCGTTCTGTAAATAATATTAGAAATATGTTTGTTTGACAGACGGAGGCCGAGAAGCAGCCATCAGATTGCCAGCGGAAGCTGCTGGCGGCCGCCAAGCTGCTGGCCGACGCCACCGCCAGGATGGTGGAGGCGGCCAGGCAGTGCGCCACGTCACCACAGGTACACTACCATGAAAACTGGGACATTTATTTATTTATTCCACACACTATCTTTACAAGATAACCCAAATACAATAGTCGTTTGCGCACACACACAGCTAATAAATAATAATAAATAAAAAAATATACATAGAGATATTTGTCTGTGGTCTAGTGGTTCGAGTATCGGACTACTGATGACGAGATCGTGGGTTCATTTACCACAGGACACAAATATTTATGTGATGGATTGTCTGTGGGTGTTTCTTATATATTAAAAGTATGTATTTATTTAAAAGAAAGTATATAAGTTAGTATTATATAGTTTGCACAATCTATGCTTAGTTAGGGGCTAGATGGTGCTGTGTAAAAATTATTTATATTTGTTATAGGTTTGTAGTTTCTTCTCGGAACCTATGATTAGGATAAAATGTATCCTATGTGTTAAGGGTATAAGCTATTTCAAATTTCGGCCAAATCTGTCCAAAAATGTTTTAATTTTGCCAATAAAACAAAAGATAAAAATTCTGTGAAAATAAATTTAATTAAATTTCCTTCCATTTATATTCTATACTAGCGACCCGCTTCGTACGGGTATATTAATAAATACCAATATAGGGCAGTCAATTTCATTTTTTTACTATAATATAGGTATTATATATATAAACACTTCTTGAAACATTTATCTGTTGCTGAAAACTGCATTAAAATCCATTGCGTAGACTTCATTTTATATTATGTAAAGATAAAGATGAAAATGGCTGTAATGTAATGAGTATATACTGCTATAATGTATGTGTGTGTGTCCAGGACCGTGAAAAGCAGGAGACGCTGCGCAAGGCGGCCGAGGAGCTGCGCTACATCACCGTCGACTACGCGCACGGACAGGACATCGTGGGCTCGCAGGTCGCACGGCTACAGGTCAGACTCACACCACGGCATGTTACTATATTGTCCTGACAATAATGAACACAACAAAGAAAGAATTATTCAATTTGGTGCAGTTGTTCGGAAGTTATGAGCGTACAAACATTTCAGCGATTCATTTTTATCATTTTACTAGCTGACGCCAGCGAATTTCGTACCGCCAATAAAAGTTTTCTTGCCGTTTAAACCTCCCCTGGACTTCGACGAATATTTCAAAACTAAAATTAGCCAAATCGGTTCAGCCGTTCTCGAGTTTTAGCGAGACTGGCAGAATTGCAATTCATATAGATTATCATGCTATAGTTCGCTGTGATAAGCAGTGACAGCCTAGGGGTATGACCACTGGACTGCCAAGTCAAATGCCTCGAGAATCCAAGGCACGAACCTCTGACTTTTCGAAATCATGTGCGTAAATACCACTCGATTCAACGGTGAAGGAAAAATCGTGAGGGAACCTGCATGCTTGAGAGATTTTGTCGAGGGCGTGTGAAGTCTGCCAACCCGCGTTGGGTTGTTGTAAAGTCAAAGGACATGGCTAAATCTCTGCCTAAGACATGTATAAGAAAGTCTCACTAGCCCATAACATTCAAATATTCATTAATTTATTATTGTTTGCTTATAATTCTAAAACTTTCAAGAACTGATCAATTAATTAGAAAAAAAAAAAAATAACTTGATTTTTCAAAGATTATAACTTGATTTTTTAAGTTTAGGTGATATTATTGTCTTTGACTTAAGTCGAAGTTTGTACCTATTGACGTAGGATTTTACGATTTGTTCTGAGGATTGTAACATTAAATTAAGTTCCCCAAAAAAAAGTTCCCGAATTTTTTTCATACAGAATTATAATATTCAGCTATTCAGCATTATTTTATTACTAGGTTCAATGATGATACATTGCTTAGGCAGTCGCCTAAACCCAATTTAGCTTCGAACTCTAGTAGGGAAAACAATCGAAAGATAGGTTATTAATTTCAGCCGTTAGTGGGTACCGTACCTACACCATCCGCAATCTAAAATTAACACAAAATTTATGACTTGTAAAAGTGTTTTTAAAAGATCTACCTATTTACAGAAATATCGTGCAATTTGATTTACCGCACTTCCCAATTGAATGCCCAAAAATCGGCACCAACATACCGGCTATCTATAAATGTACAGCAGGTGTATACCTCTCTAACCTGTTTTGTTATTTGTGTTATACAGGAGAGCGCCCGCCAAGCGGCGTCCAGCGCCACACAGCTCATAACATCGGCACACAATGCTGCGCAATACAACACCAACAAATACACTCAGGTAATTTACTCACATTTATCTACACTAATATTATAAAGAGGAAAGATTTGTATTTTTGTATGTAACGAATAAACTCAAAAAGTACTGGACCGATTTGAAAAATTCTTTCCATGTTAGATAGCCCATTTATCGGGGAAGGCTATAGGCTATATATCATCACGCTACGACTAATAGGAGCGGAGTAGTAATAAAAAATGTTGCAAAAACGGGGGAAAAAATTATAAGACCACGCTGGCGAAGCCGCTGGTATAAGTAATTTAAAAAGGTCATGTGGACGTAGAAGAAGCAAAGGAAATCGTAACAAATTAGTAGTTTCTGCCCACCCTTGTAGGAAAAAACCGTGACTGTATGTGTGAAATAATTTTAATTTTATACCACTAGTAATAAACTAATAATAAAATAACAAATACAAATAAAACAACAAGAACCAGTCACATAGTTTGCCCGTTTGCTCGATAGATGGCGCTGTGCATATGACGCTCATTTCTGAATCGCGGTGTTAAGATTCTCCGCGAGTGAACGACCCTCGCCCGTACATTTAGTTCGGTATCGCTTCTCGGCCTTTTGGCTAAGATCAAAGTGTAGTATCTGTTCTTTTCAGCTTAATATCTGAAAGTTTCCTCACCGAGGGAGACCAGTATATTAAACTGATTTTTGTAAACTGACGGGATGTTCGGGGCTCGCTCCACTCCCGTCGCGGGTTGGCCCGGCATTGCAGTGCCGCCGGGATCGGCCCACATAAATACATTGAGATGAGCTCATATCAACGATTTAACTCTGCCTACATACCAAACCATTTGGTGGATATTTAAGGCCTATTTCACAACCCCTACATAGCCGCTAACTGCTAAATAAATTCAAAAATGGAACAAAATGTTGTATAAAATGATGTGTCGGTTAATTTAACGAGAACTTATTAGTAAAGAGAACAGACCCTTATTATTTTATAGTGCAAACTTTGTCAATATTTATATCTTCTTTTGACAGAGACAAAACACTAAATCAAACTGAGAATCATGGTCTCTTTTTTAAATTCCAGACAGTAATATCGAAATGTGTGTGTCACAATGTAGGGCAAAGTTCCTTTGAAATATAGTTTTGAGGAAAGAGTCAGATAGCTTAAATGTGACCAAAATCATTTCTTCTATAACTAATGACTTGACTATATTTCCTAGATATTCCCTTTTTTACCCGACTGCCGAAGGAGGAGGGTTATGTGTTTGACGCGTATGTATGTATGTATGTATGTATGTCCGTTCCTATGTCCGGTCGTAACTACTCAACGGCTCAACCGAATTAGATAAATGACACCTCATTAGATTCGTCTTGATGGCACGACTGTCACTGGGTACATGAAATTTTAAAAAAATCAATATGGCGGATTTTATACGCTTTAATGTGCGAACTGATTTTGAAAATGATCTTTAGATGTATCAATTTATATTTTAAATCATCATTTAGGATCTATCTAGTGATTCTATGATGATTTATAAACTAAAAAGAAGGAAAGCAGGTTTTTTGTTTCTTTTAATAATTGTTTATTAATGAAAATCTGTACAGTAATTTCTGAGGTAAACCCCCAAACACAAACAGGGTGGCGGGGATTTTCATTCTTTGTTTATTAGTTGTCCGCCAGCGGCTTCGTCCGCATGGTCAGGGTATTTCTTGTAAATAATACTCTATGCCACCCGAGGATAGTGTAGCTTTCCAACGGTGAAAGAATTTCTCAAATCGGTCCAGTAGTTTGTATATGATATAGTAATAGTATTAGTATATGATGATAGCGTTATAATTGGTGTTGATCAGGAGACCCTCCTCGAGGAGTGCAAGTCGCTGAACGAGCAGATCCCGCGCGTGGTGGACGCGGCCAGCGTGGCCTCCCAGCGGCCCGGGCAGGCCGCCGCGCAGCTCGACCTCATCTCCGCCTCCGAGACCTTCCTGCAGGTAACATTAATAATAAAAATGTCTTTATTGTGCCAGAAAAAAATAGTACAGTAAGGAGATAAAGCCCTAGCCCCCACACTAGGATTCCCTGTGTCGTGGGGTCTACCATTATACTCCATCACTGTGTTTCACCTAGTAGCGTAATGCCAGAACTATCACTCGATCTCCGCCACGCTAAGAGCGTGAAAATACGTGTGTGGCTAATAATAATTGTCGATAGAACGTGGACTTCTGTCCCAGAGTACATTGTATTGCGGGGATGTGGGACGGTACCACGTACCAGTACTATTTTAGCGAACTATAATACTAATTTTACACATATTTTGATTTTTGATCATTTAGTCTGTTTAGATTTTAAATAAAATAATAGAATGTGTTTATAATATTATGTTATTCCCGCAGTCGAGCGGGCACGTGATCGCGGCGTCCCGCGGCGCGCTGCCCACCGTGGCGGGAGGGGGGGGCGCCGCCGCCAAGCTGCTGGCCGACACCACCCACAGCTTCACCACCAGCTGCGCTGACCTCAGGTAACTGTCACGCATACACTTTCCTGCAATGTTGCTATAGGACATTAATATCGTGTATGATAAGTGTCATTTATTTAGTCACAGAATCATTTAGCTACCCGATGTATAATTTTCCCCTATATTATCCATTCTACCACGCTAGCCTAGTGTGAGGTGGCAAGTTCAATCGTTTTTACCCGACTGCCGAAGGAGGGTTATGTGTTTGACGCGTATGTATGTGTGTATGTACAAGCTGTTCGTTCATAAACAAAATTGTTTCTTTGCTTGTCCCGCCTGCAATACATTTTCCAACATCACAGAGCTTCTTTTTAAATTTTTAGTTAGTCATTATTACGCAGTCGGGTTTTTTGACACCATTATAATATAGGGTCTATTCCAACACATCCCAGTAAGTTCCCGTTTAATTAATTGGCAGATAATTTTAGCCAAATTGTATTCCATTTTCGAATTAATCCCGGCTTAGCGGCTGTAAAAGTGGTGAAACAGGACCTTATTATTTTTAATGAAAAAAATTTTTAATCTTAGCATGGAAAATGCTTAAAAAATACAAAAAGATTAGGACCTTATTAATTAATTATCATATACTAGAGACAATTATGTCCATTTTACATGGGACCCAAACGTACCGGCGAACTGTGGGTGTACATTAGTACGCCTCTGCCTACTGGCCAAAATTAATAACCTATTTGTAGATGGTTTTCCCTACTAGATGTTGTTATTTTTGATATAAGCTTCATAGAAGTAAAGTAAAATTTCGATCTTTAGTAGGAAAAACGATCGAAAGATAGGTTATTAATTTCGGCCGTTAGTGGGTACCATACTTATACCATCCGCCATCTAGTATTAATAAAATATAATGACTTCTAATAAGATATGATAATTCGTCACGCTAAAATCTTTTAAAAAGTTTCTTATCTCCATGCCATTCCCCCCAACAGGTCAGCGGTAGGTCGCGCCCGCATATCCTGCAAAGGTCTGGAACTGGATGCTGCTGCGGAAATCATCAAGTCACTACAAGCAGAGTTGGATGAGCTCGAGGAGGCCGCCAGGGCCTTCGACCTGAGGCCTCTGCCTGGACAGACGGTGAGTTTAGTTTGCTATAATTTTTTTTTAAATGGCTTAGAATAATAATAATATAAGGTTTTATTTTACTGTCTTTAATTCTATACTATTCATTTTAGGATAGATAGATCGGATCTAGATATATAAGCGAACTGTAGGTGTATATTAGTACCACTTCTACTTAACCCTACGAGGCATTCAAGCGTGATGTTGGCATTTTGCTTTTATACTATATTTGAACGTAGGCATTCCTATTGACACTTGTCTGTGTATTTTGACGTGACGTATCACATGGTTGTTCTCAGGCGGAATGGGCCTCCGCCCTAATGAAGACGTCGTCGCGCTCGGCGGCGTCGTCGACGGCGCAGCTGGTGTCGGGCGCGCGCGCGGGCGAGGCGGGCGCGTGCGGCCGCGCGGCCGGCGAGCTGGCGGCCGCGCTCAAGGACTTCAGCTGCGGCCTGCGGGCCTCCGCCGCGCTGCAGGACACGCCGCCCCGCAGGGACAGGTACTCACACCATGCGCTGCAACCTTCTCTAATTAACCTCAAAGTGACGTCATCCGCCGTACTTGCCGGCTAGTGCAGCTAACGCGTACTCTGTGCGGTTACGTCGCCAAGATGGCCGCCAGACACAATATCAATTTGCAGTGCTTATAACAACATCTATCGAGCTACATAAGAAACTCAACAAAGCAAAACCTTCAACAGTTCCTTCCTTCAATGCATGCAACTTGCATATACAACCGCCCGACATCAAACGTCGAACAGTGGCCGCCAGGCATAGCAACCGCCTGCTCAGAGGATCCTCCTTTTGGGAGGATCCGGGGTCCTATGAGGGACATGGTATGTTGTTACTCTAAGTAACAACATACCACGTCCCTCATTGGTGACCTCGACATGATCCCAGTGTCTTCACATGCTCGCTGTTACTTATTATTCGCTGCTGCTACTATCAGCTAGAACTGATATTATCCATTCGTAACAGTAAACATGTTACTGTGTTTTTGCTAATAAAACTATTAAGTCAACCCCTAATTGGTTTGCAAACTATGTTATTATGTTATCAAACTTGTAAACACGGCGTTTCAGACCTGGCTTAACAATGTGTTACCTCCCCAGGGTGATAACATCAGGTCGTCAAGTGCTGTACTCGTCGCAGACGCTGGTGGAGCACGTGAAGCAGTACCTCAACTCCTCAGAGACCGTGGACACCACCTCCATCATGTCCATCGCCAAGGACATCTCGCAGGTAAGCTGTGATGAAGATACATCCATTTATGTCACCAGTGGGGCTAAACAAGTTGCATTTTGACATTCGAATCGACAAACAAAATGTATGGAAATGACACAAGCTTTCGACAAATCGGGCTGTCACTAATGTCATTTACATACATTTTGTTTGTCGATTCGAATGTCAAAATACAAACTTGTCTAGCCCCCCAGGGTAGCAAACAAGCAAGCGGTCAGTTTGGTAGTAGGCAATTTACAATATCCAACAACACTTGGGAATCGAACCCAGGAGAAGAACGTCCTTACTGCCACCAAACTAATGGGAACAATAAAGTGTTGATATAAAATATAATGTCCCACTACTGGCTACGCTGGCCTAATGCGGGTTGAAAATCGCTCAGGCCCAAGCGAGTCATAATTAATCTATACTTCTATACTAATATTATAATAAAGAAGAAAGATTTGATTGTTTGTCGGTTTATTTGTTTGTATTGAATAGGCTCCGAAACTACTGGACCGATTTGATAAATTCTTTTAGTGTTAGATAGCCCATTTATCGGAGAAGGCTATATACTATAATATCATCACGCTACGACTAGAGCGGAGTAGTAATGAAATGTTGCAAAAACAGGGGCAAAATTATAAGACCAGGCGGGTGAAACCGCTGGTGGATATTATTAATAAGAAAAGTCCAAAGGTGCGTGCCTTGGATGCGAACTCGGCGCCTACAACTTGGCAGTCCAGTGGTCATACCCTACACTATCACTGTTGATATAGATAGATAGAATATTCTTTATTACACACCAAAACAAATGTAAAGGAAAATTTTATAAACAATAAATGGTACAATGGGCGGTCTTATCGCTAATAGCAGTAATTCTAAAAATATTTTGAGAGTATTTCCATGTAATCACAGTAATAATACCTACATTATTAGCGTCCATTCAAAACTAACCTACTCTTGTCTCCCCAGGGTCTAGAACAAACGCTGGAGGCAATTCCATCGCACACCGAGCTGGACGTCGCCATGGAGAACATCAACGAAACCCTCAACATCCTCAACATGGGAGAGTTCCCGCCGTCAGACAGAAGCTATGGGTAAGTACTGGGTACTTTGAACAACGACTGCAGAGCCTATGGTGAATTCAAGGAAACTGTGCAGCACATCCTGTGCGATTGTGACGTCCTGGCGACGAAACGGATGAGTCTTCTCGGCAATCGGTACCCGAAGCCGGAAGATTTTAGGTTCCTTCCTCTCAGTGGGTTAGCCGCCTTCATGAACCACGTGTTCAGAGAGTAAGGAATATACGGTAATAGGGACAACACAAAAGATCCCATTGGGTCGAAGTGCTGCTGGTTGTACCAGCCCCATAGCAAGATAAGATAAGTACTGGACATAGGCTACTTTTAAATGTGAAAAAAGGGGTTTGAAATAGGGGATGAAAGTTATAAGGAATACCGAGACCACGCGGGCGAAGCCGCTGGCGGAAAGCTAGTAACTCTATATAACTTGATGTCACTTCTTCTTCTTTTCGTGTCAATGGTAAATCAATGTGTCGAGTCAATTTCGTCATAGAGTTCGAGCCCAGTAGGAAGCCACCTTAATTGCGGCATCCGTTGCGTTTATCAAGTCCTCGAATGTGCAGGTGCATGGACACTTCGGGCACTCGAGTAAATGAGACATGTCCTGGTCTGGAGCCCCACACTCGCACTGGATGATCGACGGATCAATAATCCCCCATTTTGCCAAATTGTGTTTACAGCGGCCTACTTGCGCAGTCGATTGAGTACTTGATGTCACGATGTTGACACTAACTTACCTTCTCTTGCAGTGAACTCCAAACGGAACTGAACGCGGCGGCCGTGGGGCTGAACAGCGCATCCTCGGAGGTGGTGCAGAGCATCGAGCGGCCGGCCGCGCTGGCCAGCAGCAGCACGCACTTCGGAGACGCGTTCAACCGCCTGCTCGGAGTCTCCATGGAGATGGCTGGGCAGACTGAGGTAGGAGACAGAACTATCGAAGACTTTTAAGCAAGTTCTACACGCTAGGCCAAATGTTATCGCCAACGCTATTCTGCCAATGTGTGAATCAGTAAAAATACATAGACACAGATTGCCGTCTGTTTCCTATAGGGGGTAGGCAGAGACTATAGATAATAAAAATACTGTAATAATATTTATGTCTAATTTGACTGCTTCGTTGGTCTAGTGGTCCCAAGCGCGACTGTTACGCTAGACGTCCTGGGTTTGAGCAATATGGTGTTAGATTTTCTGTGAAATACTCAATACTCAATATTTTTATTGCACCATTGAAATTCCTAGTAGCAGCTCGGACTCTGTATTTATGTCCGGTTGATGGCAATAGGCTCGCCCCTATTATATAGGACCTAAACATACATAACCTCTGTCTAACCTTTCGGGAAATCATGAATTGTAAATGAATTGTGAATAATGTATTTTATCTTTTGTTATAATTTATGTTATTAACCGAATTAAAAAAAGGAGGTTATCAGTTTGACCTGTATGTATGTATGTTTGTCCGCGATTATCTCGCGTTTGGCTGAACCGATTTTGATGGGGTTTTCATAAAAGTATTTGTTATACTTATTGAATTGTATGTTGTTGTGTCCAGGACCACGATGCGCAGACGCTGATGGTGAGCTCCATGAAGAGCGTCACCGTCAACTCGTCCAAGCTGCTCGGCACCGCCAAGTCTGTTAGCCAGGTGAGATATAACTACATACATTGATTTATGTAGATTGATCAGTCTCAGCCGAGTTGAAAAAGGATTTTCGCGATATGTCTTACAATGGTAGACATAGTAGGTATAAAAAACGTTTTTATGTTTTTGTTTTCTCTTTTAAATATAAAATCAATGCCCAAATTAGGTACTAGGGAACAAGCCTAGTGTCGCGGGGAAATTTACAAACAAAAAAATAATAGAGACGAGGGGGCTCGTGGCTAAGTCATAACTACGGATGTGTGGGTGATCATTCCGTAACACATCGAGATCGCTCTGTGCCTCGGAGAGCACGTAAAGTCGTCGGTCCCGGTTGTCATACGAACACTTAAGACAATCGCCTGACAACCAATCTATCATTCAAATATCGGTATAGCCCAGAAATTGTGCGGAGGTCTGATGGCAGTCGCTCCGTGTAAAATATTCATAAAGCCGACCCCTAACCTGGTTGGAAAAAAGGCTAGGAGGAAGTAGAAATAATAGACACACGAATTCATATAAACGTGACCGTTTTGTGCACAGGAGCTGTCACGTCCGAACGCCAACAATCAGCTGGCGGCCGCCGCCCGCGCCGTCACCGACAGCATCAACCGACTGGTGAGTACAGTACCCACACTATATCATAATGTTATCGATAATCCTACTAATATCAAAAATGTGAAAGTTTGGATGGATGTTTGTTTGTTTCTCTTTCAAGCAAAAACTACTGAAGGGATCTGGATGAAAGGAGGTCATTGAAATCGGCCCAAATGATGTACCGAAGGTACACTTATTGGAAAAAATACTTTGTATTACGCTGGTTAAAATTGTAGTAGTTTTTTTTTTATGTTGACTGGGGGATGAGAATAAAAAACTTTAATTTGAGAAAAATCATACTATTTTGGCACACTATTATGTTTCGTAATATAAAATTGTATAGTAAAAACTGTCAGTGTCAGTTTCGGAATGTCAAACGCACGCCATTACGGCATTATCTAATAATATTGATTTCATGGTAAAAAAAAACTATCAACTTGACAGCTGTCATGTACCTCCGGTACAAATTTGGCCTGTTGTATGGGTTTTTGATGACCTCCTTTAGGGATTATTTTCCACTGCCTCCCTACCTTCTTCCCAATCTTCAGGTTTCAAGGCTATTTTGAGCAGCTAGTACGTCACAATGTGTGTGCAGGTGGACGTGTGCACGTCGGCGGCGCCCGCGCAGAAGGCGTGCGCGGCGGCGGTGCGCAGCATCGCCAGCACGCGGCCGCTGCTGGCCTCGCCCACGCAGCCGCTCTCCGACCTCGGCTACTTCGCCTGCCTCGACGCCGTCGTCGACCAGAGCAAGAACCTCAGTCAGTATAACACTAATACCCGTATTAACAAACAATACTTCCATAAGTAATGGGATAAGACTTTGGATACGGCTCTATGATTGGTACTCGAATGACCCTTTTCCTCTGAAGATTCAAAAAATATCCGCTAGTGGGGGGTACAAGATTTTAGAGTTCCGTATGAACGGTAATGTAAAACTCGTGTATTTTAATTGAAATAAATTAATATAAAAAAGTGACTCAAAAATATTCAAAAATTGATTATCATGCCTGTTGGGCGTAACTCCAACAAATAATAATAAAACACGATGGTATAGAAAACACAAGGATATATTAAACTGGTAGAAATGTTAATGGTAAATGGTAATGGTTGAATGGTATTGGTAAAATGGTTTGAGTTAACGCGGCTTGGTTGGTGGCTGTTCGTCAACTAACTTTATAATAATTTAAATATTAATACTAAAGATTTGGGTCAGCGTGGAATTGCTGACTGCGCGCGAGTTTGTGTCAGTGAACTGTACTTTGTACATATTCCCGAGGGAAGAATGGCTGATGAGGGTGCATGGTGATACAAGGTGATAAACAATAATATGGTGCAATAAACAAGATGATGGTAACATAAAACCTTAAATATTTCATTTATTAAAGTCTCTATTCCACTACACTAAAATTGAATGAATTTGGAAATTTCACTTTATTAACTCTAGCATACACATGATTATTCGCACTCGTATTAGGATGGTTATTTACTATATCGAATTCATCACTAATACTAAAACACTGGTTATTTTCACTATGACACTGATGGTTAGCGCGGGCGCGTGGTTGTGGCTGGGGAGGTGTCCGCCGGGACGCTGCTTCGATGCCTCGTTGCATTCGCGCGCGGATCCTCCGCACGCCGTACGCCAAACATGTTGTCATACTAGCACCCACTAGTATGTAAATCACGATGTAGTGGTGAACATCGTGGTAGTCGAGAGATGTCTCGTCCTCTAAATCGGATTTGGTGTTATTTTTTACTTTTTCGATTTGATAAGCGATCCTTTGTAACTCCAATTGAGTATCTGGTTGGCGTGTGTCGGTTTCATAAACATACAACGGCATGGTAACATTTACAATATTATTAATGGTAGGTATATCAATGTCTATGACATCTGGTTTCAACTTTATATAATTACTCGATTGTTTCCGAGAAAGTAAGGTGATTCCGCCGTCTTTTATGACGCATCCACTTGCCAATGCGAGTATCCCGACCTTGTCTAAACGCTCGATGGTAATTTGATAGTCACATATGATTTGTATGAGACATTGACCGCAACATGAATACAAGTAATTGTTTACTGTATGCAATTGCACCCAGGTATTTTTGCACATACTGCTTTCTGTCTTACAACTTAAAGACTCATTTGCTTTAGCACAATAATTTAGTTCTGTTTTGGTCATCGAAATAGGTATTTGATGGGCACAGAGTAACATGTCTAAATCATAATGAATACATTGCTGTAGTTGTAGACTAGAGAATGGTATTTCTAGGTCCTTGTGAATATTAATGGCCAATAGATCAGACTCTGGAACTATTTGATGCATTTTGTGGCCGATTTCCACCGGAATTGGTATTAAATTGTAGATTTCAAAGGTGTCTCTGCCTATTAATGGTATTTTTATTTCGAAAATCAAATTTTCTTTGGTAAATTTGGTTTTAACAGTTAATAAGTGGTAAATTTTGGTTAAATCTGTCTGGATATTATCGATTGGTAGTGATAATTCTTTTGAAATTTGCCCTGAGATAATATTCAGTTCTTTGGTTAATTGTTCTGGTTGTAATAGATGTATGTTAAATTTTCCATGAAAGATGTCAGTGATGGTGTTCAATAACATTTGCTGTACATCTTTCAAATTCATAAGTATGCCATTGGCTGTGATTGAAGACAAGGCGAACTCATTGGTATATGTATTATCATTTATCTCCTTTTGCATGGTATTGCTTAAGGTATCTAATTTATTTAAGTGCTGGTTAAAAGTTTTATGTTGTTGTCTAACAGTTGTTTCCATTCTCTTGATAACATTAAACTCTGACTCGATTATAGAGGTTTGATTTTTCAGTAGTTGGTTAAAATATTTCTGGTTACTTCTAAGCTTAGTCAAATCTTTCTGGTATTGTTGGGCGAAGTCATCGTCGAGTACTCCGAATAAACTATGAGCTATCGACCCTATAGCATTCACTAAGCCTCGGCGACGACGATGGTGGCGTTCTGGTAACTGTCCATGGTTGGTTAAAATATCGTTGTAATGACCTATTTCGTCTTGGCAATGGTGTAGATGTAACAGAACTAGTTGACAGTGAGATGTAATTTGTATTTTCTGGCATAACTTTTCCAAATGGTTTATATATTTTGTGGCTAATGACACACCTTCCCAATAAGCATTCATATCATAAAATACTACAAGTTTCCATTCATCTCGAATCAATCTCATGTTACTGATTTTATCGAAGTAGATAGTTTGATTATCTCGCAATTTTTTGGTGTGAAGATTACACTGTGACGGTGATACGAACAACATAATCATCATAAGTGCCATGGTTATAAGGCTGCACGTTTTAGATTTGCGAGTTCTTCGCCGTGGTGGTGGCTCATTGTGCTTGACTGGGTACACTTCGGTTGTAGTGGTTGGTTGGTGTGGATCATCAGTTACATTTGATTGATTCTCCTCTTGGTGAATTGGGAGGATGGATAGTTTGGTGATTGGTCGTTTCAATATACCTCCTTTGGTTTTTAGCGTGACTACTCTAACAAGACCATCATTGCCAGGGTGAAGTTCTAATACTCGTCCGAGTGCCCACTTTCCTGGAAACACGTGTACGTCTTGAATAATTACTATGTCATTTACTTTTATATTTTTATGAGTGTGTCGCCACTTTGATCGCGTGTTTAATTGAGTTAAATACTCAGATTGCCAACGTTTCCAGATATCATGGTAGATTTTTTGTACGAGTTGCCATCTGGTGCGTTCGTCTCTCTCTGTCTCTAGTATGGTTAATATTGGTCCACTGGAAAGGAAATGCGAAGGTGTCAAAAAGTTTAAATCATCTGGATCTTCAGAAATGGCACACAAGGGACGTGTATTCAAGCAGCCCTCTAACTGTGTCAATAGAGTTGTAAATTCTTCGTAGGTCAGTTTTTGGTTACCGAGTACTCTACGAAGATGGTATTTGAGGCTCTTGACAGCGGCCTCCCAAAGGCCCCCTGCGCTTGGCCATGATGGTGCATTGAAATGCCACTCTATCTGCATTTCTGCCAGATGTTGGTAAACTTTATCGTCTATGGTTTGGTTAAAATTAAAATATTCTCGTTGTATGGTGTTATTAGCTCCAACGAAATTGGTACCGTTGTCGCTATACAGGGTGTTTGGTAGAACGTTGAACATACGAAAATGGTGGTTAGTTGGGGTCATCTGCTACCCACTGGGCCCAATTTATTTAACCTTGGCCGCACTGTTTTTTTTTTACTTTTTTTTAATTTCACAGAAAATTATCAGTTTTTTATCAATTTAAATTCGAATATCTTTACTTGTGATGGGTAAAACAGGCAGGATGTTGTTTTGTATTAATGTCTAATTATATTCGAATTTTAAGTAAAAAAAACTGGTAATTTTCTGTGAAATTAAAAAAAGTAAAAATGAAAACGGTGCGGCCAAGGTCAAATAATTTGGGCCAAGTGGGTAGCAGATGACCCCAACTAACCACCATTTTCGTATGTTCAACGTTCTACCAAACACCCTGTATATATGTCGTGGAGCTCCTCGTCTAGCTGACATTCTGCGAAGTGCTGCTGTGAATGTTGATGACGTGAGGTCAGATACAAGCTCCAGGTGAACTGCTTTTGTTGTTAGGCACACAAAAACAGCTATGTAACCCTTACTGCATTTTATACCGCGGCCTTTATTACTCTTCACTTCTACGTAGCCGGTAAAATCAACACCCGTATGGTAAAAGGGTCGTGTCTGATTTGTCCGTGCAGCTGGTAAATCTCCCATTAATTGGTTTTGGGTTTCAAATTTAGCTCGTCGGCATATCACACAATTGCGTAATCGTTTCTTTACAGCATTATTTCCACCTACGATCCAAAATTTTCTCCTCAACCAAGACAACGTGAGTCGAGGCCCTCCATGGAACGTTATTTTGTGGGCATGGTCAATAATCATATCAGTAAGATGGTTATTATGTGGTAATATCATCGGATGTTTCATTTCCTCACTAAGATTGGCATGTTTTATCCTCCCGCCAACTCGTAAAACATCTTCAGAGTCTATATAAGGATGTAATGGTAATAAACGACTTTTTGAACTCAATTTAGTCTGGTTTTTTAGATTGGTGATTTCTTCAAAAAATTCTGTTTGTTGTACGTGCTTTATTAAGTGGTTATTCGCTCTTTTTAATTCTGCAATTGTTAGGTATGATGGTTTGTTTTGGTCACGGGAGAATGCGCGTAATATCCACGCGAGAATTCGACACGCTCGTGAATAACTACTGTTATTAGTTATCAGGTGACCTATGACGTCATTTTCATATGGTTTCGTAATTATATTGGTTTGGTATTGTTTTTTGGTTTCTTTTAGTGTGTAGAATTTTGGTTTTTTGGTGAGAGAATTTTCATTAAACGTTATGAGCCAGTTAGGTCCGTTCCACCAAAGAGGATGGTTAAAAAGTTGCGCAGCGGTTATCCCCCGGCTTGCACAATCTGCAGGATTTTGGTCCGATCTAACGTAACTCCAACGTTCAGAAGGCATTATTTTGGTAATTTGGTCAACCCTATTTGCAACGAATGGTTTCCAACGGTTGGGGTTGCCATTAATCCATCCTAGTACGGCTTGGGAGTCTGACCATCCAAATGTTTTAATATGGTGTTCGTTGAGGCACGTTTGAACAGTTTTCATTAGCTTGGTCATTAATTGAGCAGCGCATAACTCTAGCCTCGGTAACGTCACATCTTTAGTCAACGGAACAAGGCGAGACTTAGCTGCTACAAGTACCACTGAATTTTGAGTCTTGCAATAGATGACACAGGCATATGCTTTGGTTGAAGCGTCGCAGAAACCATGGAGCTCAATATTGTCATTTTCCTGACATTGCAACCATCTTGGTATTTTGGTGTTATTTACATATTGGAGGTCTAGTTTATTTTGGTTCCATTCATGGTAAATATCATCTGGTAAAATATCGTCCCAGTTAAGCTTCAATTGCCAAACTGACTGAAATAAAAGTTTTAATTTTGTGGTTACAGGGGAGAGCCACCCTAGAGGGTCGAACACTTTCGAAATCTCTGAGAGAAGCTCCCTTTTGGTTACACGCGTACTAGTGGAGGGTAAAATTTTTATTTCAAAACTGAATTGGTCATTGGATGGTACCCATTTTAATCCAAGAGTTTTGGTTGACTCCTGTTGTTTGAACTCAAACGAGGTTTCATTATCATTTGCTATATTTTCTAATAAAGCTGATTCGTTTGATTTCCATTTGCGTAGATTAAACCCACCCGCTTTAAATAATTCGATCAATTGGACCTTAAGCTTTTTAGCATTGGCGAGACTGTGGTGCCCATGTAATAAATCATCCATGTAAATATTATTTTCTAAAGCTTTGGCTGCCTCTGGGTATCGATGGGATTCATCTTTTGCTAGCTGTTTCATGGTCATCAGTGCTAAAAATGGTGCTGCTTTGGTTCCATAGGTAACAGTGGTTAATTGGTATTCACATAGTGGTTTACTCGGGGAATCTCTCCATACAATTTTTTGGTATTTTTGGTCATTTTCGTGTACAAGTATCTGGCGGTACATTTTCTCTGCATCTGCGACATAACCTATTTTATATTGTCTCCATTTAATAATTATGGATAACAAGTCATTTTGCAAGTTCGGCCCACTATACATCAGGTCATTCACACTATGACCAGTCGATGTTTTCGCTGACCCGTTGAACACGACGCGAATTGCGGACGTAGTGGATTCGCTGCGTAAAACACAATGGTGTGGTAAATAATATTCTGTTGCATTTTTATTACTTATTTTCATGTGTCCAAGGTTCGAGTACTCGTTCATAAATTTTTTGTAGTCAGCTGCTACTTGAATATTTTTCCTAAATTTTCTTTCTAACTGGTGAAATTGGGCTATAGCCTTTGACTTTGATTCCCCTAATTTTTCTTCTACTTCCGGCTTCATTGGTAATCTAACAATATAACGGCCATCTGGTTGACGTTTAGTTTCGGCTTGGTATTGTTGCAGACAATATAATTCTTCCCTAGATTGATTATCTGGTCCGTCTGTCAAATCTTCTATTTCCCAAAATTTCTTTATGTCGTCACAGTTATTCAAAATGACGTTGCAGTAGTATGACTTTACGTTACCACACAAGATCCATCCTAGTTGCGTTTGTTGTGCAATTGGTTTGGATGGGTCTTCCTTAATAATGCCGTGTAGTATAATTTCGGAATACACCTCTGCGCCTAATAATACGTCGACAGGGCGGCTTTGGTTGAACTCGGGGTCTGCTAACTGTATGTTATTTAAGTACTGCCAGGATGGTTTGGTGAACGATTGGTTTGGTAATTTTTTAATTGGGTTTTTTATTATAATTGCGTCAATATTCATAGTAAAGTCGTTATATAATGACGATATTGTAAGGGTCATTATTCCTTTACAGCTACTTTCTTTCGCTCCAATGCCGAAGATGGAACCTTTACATCTTTGACGAGGGATACCAAGTTGTTGCGCTGCATTTTCTGAAATAATGGATGTTTGAGAACCTTGGTCAATAAGGGCTCTCATGCTTTGGTAGGTACCGTCAGCTCCTAAGACCTTAATTTGAGCGGTTGCTAACAAGACATCTGTCATTTGCTCCTTGTCTTTGGACACGTGTGACACAGATTTAGATTGGTTTTGCTGAATAACATTGGTCTGGTTGGTAACAGGGCTTGTAGTCACGTAAGCATTGTGCAACAGCGAATTATGCTTTTCGTGACAATGACGACATGTTTTTTGCGAGCTGCATTCTTTGCCGTTATGGTTAATTAAGCAGTTTTTGCATACGTTATACTGCGTAATTACTTTTCGTTTTTCGTAATTATTGAGGTCACGGAATTTATTACATAGAAACAACGCATGATTTTCATTACATAAGACACATTTTTGGTAGGTTCTGGATGAATGGTTAATAAATGGTTTTGGTTCCTCTGGTGTACTGGTATTATTGGTTTGCCTACATCCTACATTTCTTGGTTTCTTATACTGATTACTGGTGTTAAACATTTGGTTGCAAATTTTTTGTTGGTTATTGAATGGTTGCGTATTTTTAACTGTTTCCGTCTTGCGACGACCAGTTTCTAGAGCTATAAACTTTCCCTCTAAATAGGCGAGAAAGTCGTGAAGATATGGTAGATCTCGTGGTTCTGGCAAAGAGTCAATATAGTCGGTATACGTTTCGGCGTCCAGCTTCTGGGAGATAAGGTATACTATAATCGGGTCCCAGGTGGATATATCTACTCCTAGGTTTTTTATAGCGTTGAAACATTCATTGGTAGTATCATGGACCTTTTTTATGTTGGCTGCTGTTTGTTGTTGCATGACTGGTAAAGACATAAGAACATTCATGTGCGAATTGAAAATTAGTTTTTTATTATTATATCTTTGGTTAAGAATGTCCCAACAGGTATGGTAATTGTCGGAACTTATGCGAAGATGCTGAATAAGTCTTTCAGCTTCTCCACGCAGTTTCCCTTTCAAAAATTGCATTTTTTGAGCGGGAGACATTGATTTATTGTTATGGATAGATTCATAGAAAAGGTCTTTGAACGAAATCCACTGTTGGTAATTTCCATTGAAAATTGGTATATCTATTTTTGGTGTAGAATTTTCTCTGTGCTTAACATCCCACATTCTTTGGTTAATCGATTTTTTAATTTCGCAATATTCTTTCTCATAACTGTTAAACAGATCGTCGTAGTTCCTATCTTCTACTTGCAGATGACTGTCAATTTCCCAGTGCAAGGTATCGATCGCAGTCCAGCGCGATTCAATAAGCTTTAGAACATCTTGGAACTCCCACTTTTCAGTTAAAACATTGAGGTTGATATGAGAAATAGTTCGAGCCAAAGCTTTAAAATTACTTTGCTGCTTTCTCATCATTTCCTCAATTTTACCTGGTTTTTCGACGTCATGGAAAACGAAACGTGGTAATGGTAAAACTTTTTTGGGTAAGTTATCTGCAAATGGTAAACCGTGGGCTGATGTGCTAGGCTGAGGTGCGGTCGGTGAATGCGATGAAGGTGGTGGTAGTTGGTTCCTAGGTGATGGTGCACGAGTAGTTAATTCCTCAAGAGCTCTTAACAAATGAATCCTAACATCACCATAAAATGTTTTAGTTTTGATGTACGAATCATCACCGAAATACTCATTATCTTCAGTTTCATCACACAGAGTCACTAATTTATCGTGGTTACGCGAGAAGTCTTTCCACAACTCCTCTAAAGATTGTAGACGACGTTTAATACTATCCGCCGTCTTTCGCTCCTTCCCTTCTTTCTTAAAATTAACATACAGCTTATTCATATTTTCCATGATCTCCCTCTGCGACGCAAATAAATCGGCAATGGTAGACATCTTCGTAAGTGGTAAAAGAAAAAAAATGGAAAGATCTTACTTGGTTATATCTTGGTTACTGGTTAACTGTGGTAGCTGGTGAATAGTAGATGAACGGCGATTCTAATCTCACTTTATTCACTGTATCACTTATCACTAATGGTCATTTATATGGTTGGTTCAATGGTTCGATATTGGTAAAAGAGTACTGTTCACAGGCTGGTTACAGAAAGATAGTCACTAACACGTCACGTACACGTTACAAGGTCCACAACGCGATAGATCCCACCTTTCCGAAGGCTCGAAGGACCAATTTGTTGGGCGTAACTCCAACAAATAATAATAATACACGATGGTATAGAAAACACAAGGATATATTAAACTGGTAGAAATGTTAATGGTAAATGGTAATGGTTGAATGGTATTGGTAAAAATGGTTTGAGTTAACGCGGCTTGGTTGATGGCTGTTCGTCAACTAACTTTATAATAATTTAAATATTAATACTAAAGATTTGGGTCAGCGTGGAATTGCTGACTGCGCGCGAGTTTGTGTCAGTGAACTGTACTTTGTACAATGCCTACTTAACATTGTGCATTCGCAAATTGCTCTTCTTACAGTTGATACAAGCAAGATGGTATAAAATTTGTGCCGTTTATATAACCTCAAGTTATTAAGAAAAAGTGTTTGGAGTAAATTCATTCATAGCGAAAAAATTAAAAAATAACATACCTATGGGTGCTAAACTGTACGTAATAGTTATTTTTAATGAAGGAAAAAATCGGCAATCTTCCTTCACATTCTAATTTACGTCACCTTTAAGACGTAAATTAGAATGTGAAGGAAGATTTCGACTGGCGAGCGGGGCGAGCGGTGGCTTAGTGGTCAGAGCGTCTGGTGTACCGAACCAGAAGGCGCAGGTTTGAATCCTGCCCGCCCGCCGATTTATTATTCCTTCATAAAAAATAACTTGTAATCTTAGCATGGAAAATGCTTAAAAAATACAAAAAGATAACTGTACGTAATAATTGAAAATATTGTCGTAACATATCTGTCACATGAACATTTGGTCCGCAGGCGAGGGCATGTCGTCGATGGCCAGCTCGGTGAAGCGGAGCGAGGTGGAGCCGTTCTGCCGCGCCGTGGCCACCGTGGCGGCCGCCGTGCAGGGGCTCGTGGAGTGCACGGCGCAGGCCGCCTACCTGGTCAGTGCCGGCATCATACTCCTGCACCTATCACAATACTGTCCTAGTTGACTGACAGCAGACGAGTGTTGTCTGTCGGAGCTGGTCGGCTCTTACTGCTATGACTATCTTTTCAATTCTAATACTTACCTACAGTTCTCGCCAAACTTATTGTCCGGGTTGAAGTTGGCACAAGCTAATTTTAACCCGGCCGTAAAAATCGGAGTAAGAAATACAGTGTTATAGGAAATACCTTAGCTATTTTCGATCTTATGAATCAGAATCGGGAACCGAACACATTGGTGAAGAAAAAAAAAATTTTTTTTTTCGTTATTTTGTCGTTGTAATGTCCGAAATATTCTAAAACGATAGAGCGCCTAAAAAGTGAATGACCTTAAGGTAAGTGCCCCCGTCGGCCGTACACTCGTAGGCATCTTTACTTAGATAAGTGTGCGAAAACGTTTCACTATCACGCACACACAGACACTACCCAGCGCAGGCCACGCGGGCGCACGGGGTAGAAATACTAGGAGCGGCGGGCGGGTGGCAGGGGGCGGGCCACGGGCATGCCGGAACTCCGGAAGTAAACAGTTTCCGAAAACCTGTGACGCGAGCGCACGTGTGTCGGTATTGCGCTCGCGACAATTTTTTACGTAATCCGCGCTCGGTGTTATTTAAAATGTACAGTAACCGCGAATATTACGAGATGGTGCGAGTGTATGTACATTCAAAGTGGTGAGAGTCTCTACGAAGCACGTAGACTTTACGAAGCCGAGAGCATCCCTCGGTTACGGGGTTAAAGACAAACATAATTAGTGCATTTGACGCCGTAACAAACTTATAGCACCCCGTCGTTTTCTCGTCGGGGGTTAAAAAGTGACAGTGCAGTGCTTATAAGACTCGCAAGAAACGTTATCAAACGAGCAAGAGTGTATGAAAAGAAATGGACTTCATTTCGAACAATTGCTAAAGTATTTATAAGTAAGAGATTGTAAATAAGTACTGTAAGTTATTTCTCATGTTGATTATTTGTTAATTTTCGTACGCTGATTGCATTTTTTTAAATACGCCTGAAAGCATCATAAAAGTATGAAGGGAAAATTGCACCTTATTACAGATGCATAGGTTAGATAATTGAATAGCGCGGACGCTTAATCTTCACAGCGCTACTGCGCGCCCGCGCCGCGCCGACTCGAGCGGGCGGGGCCGCTCGAATACAAGTAATAAATAGGTAGGTACGGCAGTACCGTAGGCCTCGGTTGTTGACCGCCCGTGCGGTGGCGAAAAAGCTAGTGGTTTTTAGGCTAACTTGGATACGGGCTACTTTTTTTATTTTATTAATTAAATAAAATAAAACGAAAAAAATAAAATTTTATTTTAAATTAAGAACAGGTTTTTTTGAAATAGCTAAGGTATTTCTTATAACACTGTATATTGGATTTGAATGATTTAAAACGACAGTCTACGACTTGAGCTTTCGTTTTTATTTATTACAGTCCGATTTTTACGGCTGGGTTAGCTCGTGCCAACTTCCACCCGGACAATAAGTTTGGTGAGAACTGTACTCTTTAATCTCTGCATCCACACATCAAGCTGCATCATCCTCATTACTATTCACAGCAATTGTTACTGTTACCCCAATTATTTTTTAAAAGAGTGTCTATAGAGTTTCTTGTCGGCTCTTCTCCATAAAGTGGGTCATAAAAAAAGTGGGTCTTACACTTTTTTTGGAACCATGCAACTGGTTTAAAGTTTAAGAAAAAATTTGAATTTGACTGGTTATTTTTATGGTCTGACGAAAAAGTTGATTATAAATAGAGCCGATTATTACAAAACAAAATGAAAATCGGTTAACAAATAAGGAAGTTATAAGCATTTTAATTTTATGCTAGACAGAGAGCGTAATATATCAGACTGTGACTTTAAAAGCTGCGTGCGGCTAAGCGAGAAAGGGACAGAGCATATTTCAATCCGCACCAAAAACTTATTATATCTTAGTTTCTAAGAATAATTGACTTGAGAACTTTATTTTTACCCGACTGCCGAAGGAGGAGGGTTATGTGTTTGATGCGTATGTATGTATGTATGTCCGTTTCTATGTCCGGTCGTAACTACTCAACGGCTCAACCGATTTAGATAAATGACACCTCATTAGATTCGTCTTGATGGCACGACTGTCACTGGGTACATTAAATTAAAAAAAAAAAAAATGGCGGATTTTATACGCTTTAATGTGCGAACTGATTTTGAAAATGATCTTGAGTTGTATCAATTTATATTTTAAATCATCATTTAGGAAATATCTAGTGATTCTATGATGATTTATAAATTAAAAAGAAGGAAATAAAATCAATTATTAAAAGAAACAAAAAACCCGACTGCGTAAAAACTACTAACTAAAAATCTAAAAACAAGCTCTGTGATGTTGGAAAATGTATTGCAGGCGGGACAAGCTGTTCGTTCATAAACAAAATTGTTTCTTTGCTTGTGTTGCTTTGGTTTTAGGTGATAGTATATTTGTGAACCCAACCCGTTCCCCGCAGGTGGCGGTGTCGGACGAGACCAGCGTGGCTGGCAGAGCAGGCCTAGTAGACCAGGCGCAGTTCGCGCGCGCCGCCGTGGCCATCGAGCAGGCCTGCCGGGCGCTCTGCGACTCCTCCAGCAACCAACAACAGGTACTGTGTATTCTATATTACGTCTTAAGAAAAAATACAACAATTTCGGCGCTTGACTTGACTTTTGCGATTTTCTGGTATATACAGCTGCCCACTTTTTAAGGGTTGACATGGAAGGACCAAAGTCCCGTCAACTTTTATCAATAGAAAATGCATTTACATAGGGTTAAAATCATCAAAACGAAGAATTTTATGATAGCGCAATATTAAGAATTATCTACTTTAAGAAAATTATGTAAGATCTATTTACAAAGACTTGTAAACAAACAAAGTAGAGAGAATAAGTTGAATTTTGCAATACGAACTAATCACCCCAGTCTGGAAACATACTTTTTTGCTCATTGGAACGCCATCACTGTCAGGCTCGGTTTGTGTTTCGGTTATCAAAGGTCAGCAAAAGCCCATACAACTCAGCCCAAATTTGTACAAAAGGTACAAGTTGATAGTTTTTACCATGAAATCACTATGAAACTGATATTAATCTGCCGTAATGGCGTGCGTTTGACATTCCGAAACTGACACTGACAGTTTTTACTATGAAATCATTACTAAACAGATAAGTGTTCCAAAATGGCGTGATTTTACTCAAATCAAAAACATTAATAAAAGTACGAATAGAGTTTTAATCAGCGTAGGTAATAAAGACTATTTTTTGCAATAACCTTCGGTACATCCTTTGGGCCGATTTCGATGACCTTCTTTGATGATGTCATCGTAGCAAATTTGATATCTACTACTATGTCTGGACTTCAAAAGAGACTATTCACCGTTGATGGCTATAGGCTCACCCCTTATTACATAGGGTCTAAAGTCTAAACATTCGCGAACTTTAGGGGGGTGTAATATAATTGTATAATTCCCGCAAGTTGCTAATGTGCTGGAACCTTGTCTAATTAACTTGCACGTGACGTCATCCGTCGTACTTGTCGGCTAGTGGTGCTAACGCGTACGGAGAGCGGTTACGTCATTTTTACGTCACCAAGATGGCCGCCAGACACATTATCAAGTTGCGAGGCTTACATGAGCAAGAATATTGTTAAATTGTCGGTGTTGTCAGGTGCTGTCGGCGGCGACGGTGATCGCGAAGCACACGAGCGCCCTCTGCAACGCGTGCCGCGTGGCGTCGGGCCGCACCCCGGAGCCCCGCGCCAAGCGGCACTTCGTGCAGGCCGCCAAGGACGTCGCCAACTCCACCGCCGCGCTCGTCAAGGAGATCAAGGCGCTCGACACCGACTACAGCGAGGTATACAACACATATACGCACACTGGCGCCCTCTGCAGCCGGCGCCAAGCGACAGGCCGCCAAGTCTTTGCGGAAAAATATACCCTATATCCGTCTCCAAGGTCTAATCTAAATTCATCATAATCCGTTCAGCCGTTTCACATGAAAATGAAACATACGAACAACACACTATGGATGACTTTATTAGTATTCTAAGGTTTAGCCCACACCTTTCAAAAGGTTGCCCATCCCTGGTCTACAAAATATTGGTGTACGGTCGCTCATAAATCCATTACCATTTTTACAAGTCTTTCGCATGAAACAAGTATCACTTACGACCGTTTTCTATAACAAACATTTTGCATACATAGACGATCTCGTATATCGTACTCTTTCATAATTATTTAGTCGGAAAGAGAGCGATGTAATGATCATTCAGTGCTGTGATGTCGCGACGGCGTATTAAGATAGTGGTATTAAAATTCAAATCACTAGTATATGTTTATGTATACGCAGTAACGTGCATGCAAATATGATCCTTGACGTGATAATGGACTTATGGCCTCTTACTATACATAAGTACAGTTACGGGCAAAAATATGTATACACTTGTCAAAATTCAAAAGCTATTTTCTCCTAAAGTACTCATAGACATTTTGTGGTATTAGAAATATAGAATTCACGAACCAATACTATACTGACATTGGTGTAAATATAAAATAAATAAATAAATAAATATTTTTGGGGACATTTTTACACAGCACCATCTAGTCCCAAACTAAGCAGAGTTTGTACTATGGGTACTAGACAATGGATATAATACTTATATACTTTTTTTTGTAAATACATACTTATTATACATAGGAAACACCCAGACAAACACAAATACTTATATTCGTCATTACATAAATATTTGTGGGAATCGATCCCACGACCCCGTGATCAGCAGTCCGGTACTCGAACCACTAGACCACAGACGTCATCAATCACAAAGTTGCAATCGTTCAATCGCTTTAACACTTCTGTTAATGTTTATATATGTTTTCTCGTCACTGTACATGTCTGCTAAACATAGCATCATATATAAAGTTATTTCATTGGTGTACAGGCCAACCGCGCCCGCTGTGCGGCGGCGACGGGTCCGCTGCAGGACGCGGTGCGCAGCCTGTGCCAGTTCGCGGACAGTCCCGAGTTCGCGTCCATCCCCGCCAAGATATCCCCGCAGGCCAGGAACAACCAGGAGGCCATACTTGAGTGCGGCAGGTGAGGACCAAATACTGTTTTAAAGCCCATTTCTAGTAGTAGTGTAGTAAATTACATAGTTTAAGTGTTTATCATGTTCTTAGTATGATGGAGCTGATGTTTCTAAAAAGGAAAAAAGCTCCGAAATAAAAAAAAGGTCATTTCAAATGTTGCCCTATAATATTTAACTCGCGTACCTGATAATACTATGATTGTCTGGACTTTAAAAAGGACCATGATTCTCTGAGTATGTTTCGGCGTTTCTTCTCAGAGGTCGTCTGTTAGGAAATGAGGGCGCCATCTAGTATTTAAAAATATAATGACTTGTGAAGTGTCTTTAAAATATCTATTTCCAGAAATAAATATCATTTTATTTCAAATTGATTTTTATCTAGATTCTTCTACATAAGATCAATTTTTAAAAACTAGTTTAAAGGCTTAACTGAGATACTCGTAGCTAAGTCATAACCAACTTTTATCAACCAACCTGCAAGGTTAAGCTTCTCCCGCGGCCAATGTATGGATGGGTGATCCTCGTGCCTCAGAGCGTTGTTAGTTGTTGTCAGAAGTCCATAAAGCCTTACAACCAGTCTATCCTCAGAATAGACTGGGTTACAGTAATATCAGTATTGGGGAAATATTAATAGTTGGGAATAGGCTAGCGGTCGGTTCTTGTGTGAAATCAGTTGATACATTTGCTTATTAGAGATAACATTTAGACATAACGTCTATAGACTTGCTTACCATAGAATTTTGACATTTTATAATGTACAAATTTTATGGTAAGCAAATATATCGACCGGTTTGATATAGGAACCGGCAGTAGCAGGATGAGGATGGCTTAAATATAATATTATATAAATAACTAGCTTTCCGCCAGCGGCTTCGCCCGCTATCCCACGGGAACCATACATTTTACCGGGACAAAAAGTAGCCTATGTGCTATTCCAGACTATAATCTATCTCTATGCCAAATTTCATCCAGATCCGTTCAGTAGTTTTTGCGTGAAAGAGTAACAAACATCCATCCATCCATCCTCACAAACTTTCACATTTATAATATTAGTATGATTAGTAAGAAGTAAGATGACATTTGTGTATTCCGTTGGCCTTAGGAACATAATCTCGGGCTCGTGCTCCATGCTGGAGTCTGCGCGCGCGCTGGCGGTGGCGCCGGCCGAGCGCGCGCACTGGCAGCTGCTGGCGCAGCACAGCAAGACCGTCTCCGACAGCATCAAGGCGCTCGTCACCAACATCAAGTAAGGGACATCTACCGCTATACTCCAATAAACTGCCAGTGGAACTCTTTGCTGCAGTCTGTGTTCCCGGTCACGTACAACCTGGGAGTCTTCAAGTCACGAAAGACGAGAAGCAAAATGTACGGGAATGACATCAGGTTTCGACAAATCTGACGTTTATAAATGTCATTTCTTTGATGATGGTTTGAATGATCTGAACGTTAGATTGCAGCTAGGCTAGACCAGTTGGTATACTTTCGCAGTAAGTATCACTAGCGCATTGTCATCTTGACACCTCAGTTGTTAAGTGTCTTATATTTAGTAATCTTATAAGCACATTGCACTGGTACAGTCACGGCAAAAACATGTATACACTAACAAAAGTGATGTAGCGACATCTGTCAAGCTACATAAGAACTTATAAGAAGCAACAACTCCTGAATCGCGCAAGTGAAGTTTACCGTGCAACTTGCATATACAACCGTCGGGCAGTAGCCCCCCAGGCGGTCGTTATGATGTGATATTACGAACACAGTATTTACGAACCAATACTATAGTGACATTGGTGTTATCTTACAATTGCAATCGTTCATTCATGAAAAAATCGCTTTAACACTTTTCTTAGTTTATACATGTTTTTGCTCGTGACTGTAATACCCCCAAAACAACTCCAATTCTGGAACCCTACCACCATGTATATGTCAGAGTTATTCTCATGGTGTGATCTCTTGCAGGGAGAAGTCCCCTGGCCAGCGGGAGTGCTCGGCCGCCGTGGAGACGCTAAACAAGCAGCTGCGGGAGCTGGACCAGGCCGCCATGCAGGCAGTTGGGCAAGAGCTGTACCCCAGGAAGAACAACACGCTGCAAGGTAACATCACCATCATCTACCCATATACTGTCCCAGTGCTGGGCATGGATGTCTTCACAGTCACAGGATTCACGCTTATGCAGGTTGGCAGACTTCACATGCCGTCGAGAAAACCTCTCAGGCATGCAGGTTTCCTCACGATGTTTTCCTTCACCGTTAAAGATAATTACGCTCATGATTTCGAAAAGACAGGTGCTTGGATTCGAACTCGAGACCTTTCACTTGGTAGTCCAGTGGTCATATTCCTAGGCTATCTGGTATATGGCACATAATGTTTAGTTATTTATATTGTTGTCTACATAGAAATTTAATTAAGGTTTTGTCCATCAGGTTATTCAGAGCAGATAGAGAACAGCGCGACAGAGATGCTGGAGCGGTTGGAGCCGCTGCGCATCGCCGCTAACGGGGAGGCTGAGAACTTGGGACATGCCGTCGTACAACTGGTGAGATCACTCTCATACAATTCTTATTAACCCCCGACGCAAAAACGACGGGGTGTTATAAGTTTGACGTGTCTGTGTGTGTGTCTGTCTGTGGCATCATAGCTCCTGAATGGGTGAACCGATTTTTTTGGGGAATTTTATGTGATATCTTCGCCGATTTTGTACCAATTTCGATAATTCTAAAACTCCTCCTCAATCCAGGTGTCATACGCGGAGCCGCTGGTGTCGGGCGCGGTGGGCGCGGCGTCCAACATCACGGAGTCCGGCACGCAGGCCGGCCTGCTGGAGCACGCGCGCACCGTGCTGGAGACCGCCGCGCAGCTCGTGCTGGACGCCAAGGCCGCCGCCGGCAACCCCAGGGTCAGTACACCATAGCTTGGCGGAACCTCACGGAGTCCGGCACGCATGCTGGGGCAGAACTGGATTAGCATAAGAAGATGTTTGGGAGCAAGTGATTGGAGGGTGTGATGTCCCTCCGTCCAGAGGGTGGATCCTCCTCTCAGGCGGGTGTTATGCCTGGCGGCCACTGCCCGACGGTTGTTTTTTTTTTGATGGATGTAGTTTGTAGCTCAGAAGCTTTAGAAACTTAACCGGGCTTGGTGGCGAGGTACCGTGTACCTCCAGCCATCCGAACAAGTTGCACAGAAAACTTTGTTTGCGCTATTCAGGATTTGTAGCTTCGTACAAGTTCTTATGTAGAGCGTCATAGACGTCGCTATACCATAAACATTCATTATTTCGGACTTCGATATAGAAATATAAAATTCAAGTAGCATGCTTAATCAAGTTGATACTTTCAGACTAGCTACTACGGAGCTGACTCCCCCCCCCCCCATCTACGCTTCACGCCTAAGTAGAATGCTTATTCACCAGCATACTCTGTGTATTGAAAAGAAACGTATATAAAAAGACAAAATTTTGTAGCCCTCATGGGCTTAAACAATAAATTAGTATTTTATTATAGTTTCATTCGCACGGCCGCTTGGTCCGACCGACAGTTAGAATGTCATTGTGCATCCGGTGACAATAACTATAACCTTTTTTATTAATATTACGTCACACCTAAGTAGCATGCCTATGTGCTGCGTATCGTGTGCATTCCAGACATGGCAGACGTAATCTATCCGCAGGCGGTGAGCGCGCAGGGCGCGGTGGAGGCGCAGACGGCGCTGTGCCGCTCGGCGCTGGCGGAGCTGGGCGGCACGGTGCGCCAGCTCAGCGCGGCGCGCGGCGCCGTGGGGCCGCTGCTGGACACCATGCAGCGCGCCATCGCCCGCCTCACCGAGCACAGGTCAGTGCCGACTCGCGCTAGCCGGACATTTGTAAACAAACTGGCTGACCCGACAAACGTTGTTTTGCCATATAGGAGTGGGTCATTTAGGGGTATGAAAAATAAGATGTTGGCCGATTCTCAGACCTACCCAATATGCACAAAATCTAAATCAAAATAGTTGTATTTTCACATAGACCTTATACAGGCACTTATGATATGTCGAAACTAGGTCCACGGTTCCAAATTAGTCGTTTCCTATGGAAAAGAACCGACAAGAAACTCCATGGTTACTCTTTTAAATTTTTTGGTTTTTTACAATGACATCTGAGACAATAATATATGTACTTACACAAGTATGAGAAAACAATCTAGCACACAACATTTCATACAAATAGGTCCAACCGTTTCGGAGGAATTTAGTTACAAACACCGCGAAACGATAATTTTATATTTTAGATTGTATCTGCCCGCATCCCCGTATGCGTAAAATTCGGTCTATGTAGTCATGTTTGTGGGAATCCGCCATAAAGATAAAAAGTACCAAAGTAAAAAAAAACTGGCTTTACCGAGACACCAAATTAACCCTTAAAAACCCTTACCAATTTTTTAACGTAAACCATATAATGATTTATGAAAACTAACCTTTTCTTGCACAGCCACCTGCCTAATCCTTATGCGATACAAGCGTGATGTTATGTTATATTTTTACGTTCAGTTGGCCTTAACCGTCCGCTCAGCTGTTAGTACCAAGCACTGATATAGCGCAGTGACGCGCGCTATTTTGAGACTATACTCGACGACCCACATGCGGCGCTTGTAACGATAGCTTCAGCCCGCGGTTTCGTCCACGTTTCGCGTCGTAGGGAGCAAGTTTTTTTATTTATTTAGCCTATATTTTCCCCCCTTTATGCAAAAGCCTCCCCTCCATTTATCTTTTACTTCTCTTTCTCAAGGAAGACAGCATGTTTCATCCGTTATTACAGCTACAGTCGGTTTTATAGTTTTATTAAATTGACATCAACGCCACCTAGTGGCACTTAAAACATAATATTTTTCTTCTGAACTATTTTTTACGCTTAGTTCCGATTTTTGTATTTTAGGTATTGTGTTTACACAATCAAAAATGTTTAAAAAAATCATCATTATTATACTTCCCCGTATTCGTCCACTGCTAGACGTAGGCTTCTTTTCTTTATCTTTTTTTTAGTTTATTTGTAAATATATAGATTAAATTATCATTATTGGGGGTTTCGGCGTGAAACAGTAACAGACAGATAAGTTATTTTCGGGCTTATAATATTAGTATGGACTATAGTAGATAAAAGCATAAGGACAATGACATATTGCATCATCTTCACCATATCAGCCAAGAGGTCCATTGCTGAACAAAGATCTCCCCCACTGACTTCCACAGGGACTGGTCGTATATTGCCTGCATTCAACGACTACCAGCGACCTTTACCAGGTCGTCGGAGACCATCTCACGCTGCGCTTTCCGGTGCGTGGTCTCCATTCGAGAACCTTTCTGCCCCAGCGGCCATCAGTTCTACGAGCTATGTGCCCCGCCCACTGCCACTTCAGCTTGCCAATCCTTTCACCTATGACGGTTAATCCTGATTTGGTCGCTAGAGAAACATATATATTACATATAGATAGCAAAATATGACCTATAAGTTAAGCAAATATAATATTATTTTGAATAAATATTATGCATGGAATCCACGTCAAAACTTATTCATAAGTGACTGATCTTCAACTGTCAGAGATTAATTTATAAAATAATTATGGCCCGCTAATTTCCTAAGTGGCGCGCTCCATTGAGAGCTGCATTTGGCGCCGTCCCAACTCTTTGACTGTCGATGATACAACCGCTATATTTAATAACATTATTTATTCATCGATAATATTATAAAAAATACGTTTAGTACTGGATCTTATGGAGAAGAGCCGGCAAGAAACTCCATAGACACTCCTTTCAAAAAATGTTGGTTACAATATTATTATTTTATTTACAATCTTGTTTTGGATAGCTACTGAGAATAGTGCAGTTTGCATAAGATTTACCTATTAAATATTATTTAAAGAAAATAGTAAAATGTTGCAATAGCAAGTACGAGCTAACCAACCCCGACAGACAGCACCCGTTCACGAGCATGACGTGTGTATCGGCGTCGTTTTACTCAACCATGTTGCAGGGAATAAAACGACCCGACACACAACGCCACCATCAGCAGGACCTTTAAGCGACATGACAAACTCAAACTGCTAGGCAATCGGCATGTACAATAAAATAACAACTAAAAGTAAAGGCACTTACCAAATGCAATATCAAAAACCTGCACGATGCTGAGACTTTCATGCATCTATATAGTACTAGCTGACCCAGCAAACGTTGTTTTGCCATATAGAGGTGGGTCACCCTTATCATTTAGGGGTATGAAAAATAGATGTTGACCGATTCTCAGACCTACCCGATATACACACAAAATTTTATACAAATCAGTCCAGCCGTTTCGGAGGAGACACGAGAATTTTATATATAGTATTTATAATTCAGGGGTACGAGAATTTTATATATAGTATTTTGTGACACGAGAATTTTATATATAGTATTTATAATATAGGGGTAGGTTATTTAAAAAAGACATATTATTACACGTGTTGTATTACCCCTTAAGTGTAATATTTTATTGAATAGTTTTAGTGGTATATGTATTAATCCAATAACACTTTGCTCGACCTGGGAATAGGCAACAGACAGGCAGTTTATATTCAGACACGACTAAGCTTAAACTTACGCTTCCGTATGTCGTTAGTTTACGCGTTAGTCTCTGAATATTAGCCTAACACTCGTCTAGACGCCGAACAACGTAAAAGCTCGTAACAAGCGCATACGCAAGTGTTGTTTACTATAACGATCAGTTGAGTCAGGTCGCTCACTGCGCTTGCGTGTCAAGCGTGAGCCGCGAATGTAGTGTTACTGTTTATAATTTGTGTTTACAGTGAATTTGGTACTGTGTTTATTTGGTGATATTATTTTGTTTCAAACGTATTGTTTGTGGACAGAAATATGGATAAATTGAAGTTAGTTTTATTTTTGCTAACATAATTTTTTTTAGGTACTTATGTAGTTGGGTACTTATAGTCAATTCCTTTCGTTTTAATCGTTAGTCTTGGTATGGATGCGTGATGAGGAGAGACGAAGCGCATGTGACTAAAAGAGTGATGACATTACATGTCGAAGGACGGAGGGATAGAGGAAGGCCAAAGAAAAGATGGATGGATTGTGTTAAGGTCATTATGATGGTAAAGGGAGTGAATGAGGACGTGACTGCTAACAAGGAGTAAACTGTTAAGAGAATAAGGGCACAGCCATTTAAGGCTCAAATCTAGAGCAGCCCACCTGGGGAAGTACCTCCGCCTTACACAAAACTGCAGCCAAATAACACACTTTATTGTGTGTTGTGTTCCTGCTGTGAGTAAGGTTGCCAGAGCTCGTTCTAAGGATGCGCTGCGCTGGCAGCAAGGGGAGTATTCCCTCAAACTGTCGGCGCAGTGAATCCTCCATAAACCTCTAAGAGGTTTTTAGGGTCGGCAACTCGCCCTACCCCTGGTGTTGCACGCGTCCATAGGCTACGGTAACCGCTTACTATCACCAAGTTCCGAGCTGTCAAAGAAAAACCGAATAGCACTCATTATCTTTTTGTATTTTTAAGCATTTTCCATGCTAAGATTACAAGTTGTTCTGAATGAAGGAAAAAATCGGCTGGCGAGCATCGTCTGGTGTACCGAACCAGAAGACTCAGGTTTGAATCTTGCTCGCCAGCCGATTTTTTCCTTCATTAAGAATAACCAATAGCACTCGGCTCAACCTGGGAATCGAACCCATAGGAACTCTCGCATTTAGGCCACTAGGCAGACAGTTAATTCAATAAAAATAATAATGTTAATGACACAATAATGTTAACTAGCGAATCAGTGTCAGTGTCAGAGGCGCAGAACAGACATCGTAAAGTTATTTAAACTTGCGCATGCGTTTGAAGTCGCGAAACTACAAGGTCGCATCACCACGCTGCTGTACAGTCAGCATCTTCAAGTGTTCAAAATGACCGGAACAACTAAGAAAATTTAACTTTATCTCAATGTGATACAGTTTCTCTCAGAATGACAGTTGCCGTGTAGTATGTTTGTTCTGAAACAGTCCTTGTGCCGATCATTTTAAACACTATACGTCCCGATATCTGATGCTGACTGTACGGACATCTTAGTTCATAACTGATAAAAGTGATGTAACCCAGCAAAATTTAATCGTTGTTTTAAAAATCGAATCAGTTGGTAAAGAAAATAGAATCGGAATTACCAATTTTATAAACAAAATAAATGGCCGCTCCGATTCATAGATTATTTTAATTCAGTAGTGTCAATCTCTATTGACTGAAGTTTCGTTCTACGCATCCACGCATCAGCCATTTTTAAGTTATATACATTTTTTTTTTCATTTATTTAATTTACTGACAGTTAATAATAAAAACAATGATTTACTTGGTAATTTACGATAGAACAAAATTTTTTTGAACTGTTGATTTTTTAGTTTTCTGTACAAAATCTGTAAGTCTTTGTGTCACTGAATGATCATCGACTTGGGCCCTTGTGGGTGTTTTTCACACCTCTGCTCTACCCTTTAGGGTTACGGGCGTAATGGTATGTTATTTATAAACTAAAGTTACTGTAAACAGACAAAAATATTTATTCAATATGCGCACGGTATCCCTGAGTAATCATTCAGGGTCGAACTCGTTGTAAATTATCGATTTGCGAGCGAATAATCAGGGTCATGTCTTAACATATAGTCATTCAAAATTGAACTTTAACTATATGATACTTACATTTACATTACAATGAGAGAAGTATCCATTATATCTTCTTTATATAAAGCTCTGAATGTAAACCATTTAAAAAAATACAATGATTCCTTCTATTTTCGCCTTCTTGTTCTCGTCGAAAAAATTTCTCGCGATCGACATAATTAAGCTACATAAAAAATAATAACTAATACTACAAACATCAATTATAAATGTGAAAGGATTTCCTTAATCACGCCAGGTGAAATTTGGCACTGAGATAAACTATAGTTTGGAATAGCACTTAGGCTACTTTTTATTCCCGGTAAAATGTATGTTTTCCCTGAGATAAATTTGTTCTGATAATTTATAAGCTAATTTATAAGCAAGATAATTTATAAGCTAGTCCAATCTAAATTATTACTAACGCTATTCGATAAAATATTTACACACTACAAAAAAAACAACTAAAGAAAAATAATTGTGTTCTTGTTGTAATCTTTACTCCTTACTTAAGTAAGGTATTATAAATGCGAAAGTAACTCTATCTGTTTGTCGCTCTTCGACGCCAAAACTACTGAACCGATTTAAATGAAATTTGGTACACAGATAGTCTAGAGCCTGAGAAAGGACATAGGCTTCCTTATAATGGGAAAAAAGGCTGTAAGGGGTTGAAATAGGGGATGAAAGTTATAAGAAATACCGAGACCACGCGATCGAAGCCGCTGGCGGAAAGCTATAATGTTGCATGTTGTTAAGCATATAATGTTGTATTTGTTGCAGGATGTCTCTGATCGGCACGTACGACGAGACGGACTCGTTCGTGGACTACCAGACCAGGATGGTGGGCGCCGCCAAGGAGATCGCGCGCCTCTCCACTGACATGGTAACCTAGTCTTGTCTACTTTTCCTATACTCAAGGACCTGTTACTAGGGCTACAAAAACGTACAAAGTGATTATATCTATTGTATTGTACAGTCAGCATTAGATATATCGGGACATACATACAAAACTAAACATAATATTATCATAAATAAATACAATTATAAATATAATAAATCAATTTACTTATAAATGTTATAAATAAATATAAAATTAATGTTACAAATGAGACAATAAGAATATAAACACCATAAATATAATATTACTAGCTGTCCCGGCAAACGTTGTTTTGCCATATAGGGGTAGGTCATTTTAGGGGGATGAAAAATAGATGTTCGCCGATTCTCATAGATACCGGATAAGCACACAAAATTTCATACAAATCGATCCAGCCGTTTCGGAGAAGTATGGCAACTAAAACTGTGACACGAGAATTTTATATATTAGATAATGTAGGTACCTACTAGTTTAATGGGCAATTTGCAAATGACGCTAAACCCTCTTCCTCTCTCCTGCTGTGCCCGACAGGGTCCATAGTCATCTAAGTTATCTATATTCCACCTTTTTAAAACATTATGGAATGTAATAAAGCATAGAGTATACACTACACGGCCACTGTCATTCTGAAATAAATTATCTCAATGTGATACAGTTTATATCTGAATTAAAGTTGCCGTGTAATGTGTTCGTTCTGAAATAGTCCTTGTGCCATTGAGATATAGGTAGTTTAATTTTCTTAATTGTCTCGATAATTTTGATCAATTTATATGTCCCGATATATTTGATGCTGACTGTACAAGCTCTGCGTAGTTTGTGGCTAGATGGTGCTGTATAAAATATCCCAAAAATATTCGTATTTATTGTCAGACGGCGAAGGCGGCAACGGACGCCAGCCGGCTGGTGCAGCTGGGCAACGAGATGTGCCAGAAGTACGAGCAGCTGGCGCAGGACAGCGTGGGCGCCTCCGCCACCACGCCCAACGGAGACGTCGCCAACAGGTCAGTGACCGTCACACACCGCAGCTGAGTACCTATGTTCACTGGCATAAATTCCTTTAGAGTTCATCAGGGTTGGTACAATACGCGGAAGAATTCGATATTCCCGTAGTCCCCGACGCAAGTGGGAGTGGGAACACCGGGGTTGGTTTTAATCAGTAGGGGACAGACCCCTCCGCCCTCCCCGGGGCGGAGGACATCCATGAGGATTTCCAACCTTGAAAAAAAAGTACCCAAATATAATTCCTATACTGAAGAAAATAACTGATAAGTTATAAAGAAATTAAGCCTTTCATAGTCTTCATGACTAAGTTTGAGTCGGCTCAACTTTATTTTACCCACCACTTAGAATCCTCCCACCCCTCTTTATTAACTTACTATCTGGTCGCAAATAAAACGGCTACTACTACAAATGTATTAAAACGTGTGATATCTCAATGCCCCGTAATTTTCTCAGCGTTTTCTACTGAAATTTCAAACATCCGAAAGGGAGCGATATCGTCCACATTGACAGCTACAATATAGAATGGTGTGCGTTGTTAGGATCCGCGTGGCCGTGGTGGAGCTGGGCGAGGGCGTGTCGGAGCTGATCAAGGCGGGCGGGCACTGCCGCCTGTCCGCCGTGGCCAGCAACCAGCGCGCCGTCGCCGACGCCGCCAAGCAAGTCAACGAGAAGGTAACCAACTAACAGCTAAACATTTCTGACTTTTTTTTGTGACTCCTCTGGTGCTGGGTAACCATGGATATCGGTAATCGCTTACCCATCACGCGATCTGTTTGCTCTCTATACCAGGGGTGGGCGACTGGATTAGACCCGAGATCTACTGTTTACTGACGCGATCCCTGTCCGATCTACCAATTACATACTTTTTAACCCCCGACGCAAAAACGACAGGATGTTATAAGTTTGACGTGTCTGTGTGTGTGTGTCTGTCTGTGGCATCGTAGCTCCCGAACGGATGAACCGATTTTGATTTTGATTTTTTTATTTGAAAGGTGAATTAGTCGGGAGTGTTCTTAGCTATGTTTGATGAAAATCGATCCAAGATGGCCGCCGCCACAAAATAGCGAATGACATATTTTTTCACAAATCCCCTCAATATGGGTATCAAATGAAAGGGCTTAATTAGGAGAATACTATACACTATGATAAATTTCAAATCCGGCCATCTTGGATTTGAAATTTATCACCACGAAATGGAAAATTACATTTCGTGTCGGGGGTTTTCTAAATTTTTAATTGTTCTACGTATTTATATTTTTTGCCTTGATCGACTGGACAAATAATCCTGATCGTCATAGGACTGGCCACCCCAGCTCTATACGATAAACAATGGAACCTGGCGTACCTAAAAGTTGCAAGTATTCTAAAATTACGTGTTGTGGTGTACACCTATGAAACATACTCCAATCGACAGAGAAAATAATTACGAACAACAAATGCTCTGACAAAATATCCTAAATGATATTATACTTTTCGAAATATCTCAATTTGAAGATGGAAAATCAAATTATTTTGTAGATGAAAACTGAAGTATTTAAAAAACAAAAGTATATTGGTGATGCTCATGAGTAGTGTTGGTGCAGGTGATAGCGGTGCTGAGCGCGCTGCAGGCGGGCTCCCGCGGCACGCAGGCGTGCATCGACGCGGCCGCCACCATCGCCGCCATCATCGGGGACCTCGACACCACCATACTCTTCGCCAGCGCCGGTCAGTTCACCCATACCCTACATATTATGCACTAGCTTTTCTGGGTATTTCTTATACATTTTACCCTATGTCACCCGGGGATAGTGTAGCTTCCCAACGGCGAAAGAATTTTTCAAATCGGTTTCGAAGTTTCGGAGCCTATTCAATTCAAAGAAACAATCAAATCTTTCCTCTTTATATTATTAAGTAAGACTTGCTGTTCCTTACGTTCAGTGTTACTCGCGTTCGTCCAATTTTTGCCAATCCTGTAGGAATTTCTCAAAATCCTTTCTTAGTGCACACCTAAAGAGCATTGTGCAAATTTTCATGCTCCTAGACAGCGATTTTCCAAGTCACTACTTGAAATTAACGTGGTCATGTTTGCGCAGGAACCCTCCATTCTGAGAAGGAAACAGATACATTCTCTGACCATCGGGAGAATATCCTGAAGACAGCTAAGACTCTGGTGGAAGACACCAAGACCCTGGTGGGTGGGGCGGCCGGCACACAGGAACAACTGGCCTCTGCCGCACAAAGTGCTGTCAGCACTATCGGTGAGTAATCCTGTTAGAACTCTAGATTTTTTAGATGGTGAACTACCGTGTTCTATAAGCCACTTGGCAATAATCATCATCAACCCGTAATACTGTCCCACTGCTGGGCATGGCTATCAGTATGAGAGGGATTAGGCCATAGTCCACCACGCTAGCCTAATGCGGGTTAGCAGACATTTTCACATGCCGTCGAGTAAATCTCTCAAGCATGCAAGTTTCTTCACGATGTTTTCCTTCACCGTTAAAGCGAGTGATAATTACGCACATAAGTTAGAAAAGTCAGGGGTGGGTGATTTGAACTCGAGACCTTTTACTAGGCAGTCCAGTGGTCATACTCCTAGGCTATCACTGCTCAGGGCAGTAGTAGGTCAGTGATAGCCTTGGCAATAATGGGCCAACATTATTGTGACCCCGTTTAAAGGGGAATAGATTTACGCACGAGTGATGTTTCTAGCGTCTATATGTTGCGGAAGAATAGAATGCGTGAATGTCGTCATAGTCCACAACTGCGCTCAGCTATGTGCGTTGATTTGTAACTGATTTAATATTGAGCCATTATGTGTTACCAAAAAGGTTTTGAATATGTATGTGGATGAATATAAGGGAAGACGAAGACCAAAGAAAAGATGGATGGACTGTGTACCATGGACATATGACCACAAAGTAGTTTAATATCGAGATGACGGCTAATAGAGATGTATGGAAGACAACACATACTGCGCCGACACCAACTGAATAGAGATAAGGGCAGGTGGATGATGATGATGTGTGTGTCACCGTGTAACTGTTGGCTCCCCCCTCCTCTCCGCAGTGCAACTGTGCGAGGTGGTGAAGCAGGGCGCGCTGTCGCTGGGCGGCGGCAGCCCGGAGCCGCAGGTGCTGCTGCTGCACGCGGCGCGCGACGTGGCGGCGGCGCTGCGGGACCTGGCGGCCGCCACCACTGCCGCCAGCGGCAAGCACGTCGCGCACCCCGACATGCACCGCCTCAAGCACGCCGCCAAGGTAAATACACACCACATACTCTACACATACACTGCAAACACACTGCACATACACTACACATACACTACACATACACTACACATACACTACACAAACACTAAAAATACACTGCACACATACACACTAGAAATACACTGCACATACACTACACATACACGTACACTACACACGCATACACTATACATACAACATCATCAAGAATTTTCCAATTTTCATAACCATAATATGTGGTATTTTTTAAAAGCAATGTAGAAGATGTAAATATTAGTATTCGTAAACTAATATATGATAATTCATCAATCAGTGTAACATAATTTTAATATTTTTCGAATCAAAGTCGACTTTATGATCTGTTTTAACAAATTTTCTAATAATCTCACGAAATTAGGTTTCAAAAGTTTATAAAAAAATCACCAAACCAGTGGTATCATGGTACTCCATAACATTGTGTTCGTCTCCTCGGGTTGACGGCAGTATTGCCGTTTGTACGTTAACATTTGTGTCTGTCTGTCAATATTGGACTGAGCTGGTGTTTTCCTTAGCGGCTGTCCGACACCACGCGGCGGTGGAGCCTCCCCCTCAAAGCCACCACCATCCCCCGCCCCAACCGCCGTTCCACGATCTTGCGAAGCGACTATAACTCCGCAGACTCGGAAACCGACATCTTCCAATCGGACCAAGAGGACGAACTCATCAAGCTCTTAGACTATTCCAGTCAAGACGACGAGGTCTCCCCGACTATATTTCACGATAATTGCGAAGAAGTTATTACGTATATTGAGAATCTTATGTCAATACCGCCGGTCAGGAGTCACAAGAACGATGCTTTGAATGAATTGTACAATTTGGCCGCCAAAAATAGTTTGCTAGATATGGATTGGCGTGTTCTGAAATATGGTGAAAATATCCTCTTAGGAGAGGTCAAGAAGTTAGCGGATCTAACAAAAGATATCGGGGATAAGGTTGAAAATAAAAGGAAAATAGACATGCTCCAACGCATGAAGGCTAACAACGACTTAGACACAGAAATGAAACGGCTATCCACCGTCATTGAAGATCTGAACACTGAAATAGAAATTCACGTTAAAACTGAAATTAAAACCGAAATTATTCCACATAAAAAACCCAAATTAGCAGATCTCGACCTAAAAAGTCCTGTATTTAGACTTAAAAAAATTAGACCAGTAAATTTAGATGTCCAGACCATATCTCCTGAAGGTAAGGATGCAGTTATGGAACTGCTGAGTCCAGAAGAGAAACAGAAAGACGAATCCATGGAAATTGTCGTCAAACCAGACGTGAAGAGTAAAGATGTGACAAAAGATGTATCTGACGTCAATACTATGACAAGAAAAGTCAGAATGGAGTTCTGGAAAATGTTCAAAGACGACACTGAATGGTGGAAAGCTTTAGCCAAAAGAAACCTAGACAAAATGGACGAGACTAGACGTGAACTAGAAAGGTTCAGTGGACACGAACTAGTTTTAGGTGAATTCCAAACTGAAATCGATAGATTTGAAAAAGAAAAACATACGTTACGTAACTTCATTGACGAAGTTGATAAATCAAAGGCTGTCAATCAGGATTTGGAATACAACAAAAAATACGAAGACATGGTTCTCAAACTGATCGAATTCGCGAAAAAGGACTTTATTTACAAAGGCTTTGATCCCTTAATTGAACAGCTCAAAGCTCTTTCTAACATCAAAATAGATCGGAGAAAAAAGGTTGACATACAAGAAATTCTCAATGTCTATTCACAGATTGATACGAGCAAATATACGTATGAAGAACTCTGCCTCCTGGAAAGGTATTACAAAGAAATCATAAGAAAATACAAAAAAGACTTTCGGGACAAGGAGAACATACCTGAAAACCATGATTTTAATAAGAATCTCATAAGAAATGTTCACACAACTAACAGTTTACATAGAAATATCAATCACTATATCACTAAAACTACATACAATACCGATACGATAAAAAGCACAAGATCCAACCCTGAAAAATCTAGAAATAACCTCGAAATTTTCGACTTAACTCGCACATATCCTTCACAATATTACGCTAACAATTGGTGGACCATTTACGAAGATGTTCTCAAGAGTCGGGAACAGCAATTCGGGTCTATTGACAACTGGTGGAATGTCTACGAAACGATACTCAACAAGCAACCGACCCAGGAGGAGCTGCAGAGAATCCGCTCCTTAGTTGAATTCAGGAGTCACTCCCGTTCAAGACCTAGCTCCCGATTAGAGGAACAGCTCCGAATGCTTGATGAGATCAGAAACGATCGCTTCAAGGAATCCGAAGCGGTGACAACGAAGGATGATGAATCGGTCAGAATTTCCATTGAATTACGCCTAACCAAGTCGGATCGACGCATGGTGTGGTGTCGCTTCTCATGGTGTGTCGATATCATTGTCGTATGGCGGTCGGTCTTGCACTCTACTATATTTGCACGCTGTTTTAAAAGCTTTATATATTGTGTTTTACAGGTTTCTTTTATATCAAGACCATTTCTTTACTTTCCAGAATGTTTGGCGTTTAGAAGCCATAGTTAGTAACTTGTATTTTTATCTGTAAATAGATATTTTAAAGACTACAAGTTAATGTTAAAATGTGGAATATCCTAACTGACGACCTCTGAGAAGAAACACCGAATCAAACTCATATAATCATGGTCTCTTTTAAAGTTTAAACAGATATGTGAATTTCAAAATGGCCTTTTGTGACCCTTTGAAGATATAGCATATTATATCATAGCGCCATTTAGACTTAACTGACAGCACGCATAGATCAGTCATTGTGTAGTCCAACCATTTACGTTCGTTAGCATTGAAATTTCAATATTAGGAAAAAAACACAAATTAAATCCTTTACGTTTTTCATAACTACACGAGTAAGAATGTCTTATTAACGTTGCGTCTGGATTAGATAATAATGTAGTTACATCATAAAATTTAACATGACTAGTTATATCATAAAATACAGTTGTGAAAATGATAAAATTACAAATATATTTTAAAACATATACAATTTTAAATACCAGTAGATGATGCTATCCAATATATGATCAAGAATTTAAAATGGTGTCAAAACTTGCGTCAACCGACCGCCATACAAACTAACTCGCTTCTCGTCATCATCATCGTCACACGTTTGAGGAAATGTGTTTAGTTTTATTGTCTCCGTGTGGCATGACCCCGTCCACAGCTTGTGCGTGAACACATTTGTGTATGTCCTTACAGTTAAGAATTGAAAAGAGGTTCTATGTTGCATTATTAAGTATAAATGTTATGTCGACTGTTTGTGCCAAAATATAAATAAAAAAAAAAACAGATTATGGTCGGAGATACATACAGTTATCGCCAAACTTATTGTCCGGGTTGACGTTGGCACGAGCTAATTTTAACCCAGCCGTAAAAATCGGAGAAAGAAAAGTAGTGGATATAAATGATTTATAACGACAGCCTACAACTTGAGCTTTCGTTTTTATTTATTATAATCGAATGTTTTTCTTTCTCCGATTTTTACGGCCGGGTTAAAGTTAGCTCGTGCCAACTTCAACCCGGACAATAAGTTTGGCGAGAACTGTATATCTAATGTTTTTCTTTTAAAGAATATGGGAAAGGCAGCCCAATAGCAAGAGATTTATGTCCGAACAGTGACTATAAATTATGTATATCTTGTTACGAGGAAATAAATATAGTCAGAGATCTACGCTGTCTTCACACAGTTGAGTTTAAAGAGGTTATAGTATCATAGCATTATAGGTTTCATTGTATGAGAGCATAATTTAGATTTTTCTAGACACCCATTTTGAAGCGATTTAATCTTAATTCTTAATCCTTACGGACAAGCTTATCCAATGTTTAATCAATCAAAATATATTGTTAATCAAGGACTTTCTCATATATTGAGCTTTTAAAACATCGTCTTTCATTTGTTAAGATCCCATAGACTATAGGTTCATGGTGTTAAGAAGAAAATCGGATTCATTGAAGATACCTTGCTAAACACATTTCGAATCATGCCATGATAACCATGGTACCATCATGGGGTGGCCCATCAAGCCATGGCAGACTCGAAGAAGACGTCACGCTTCTCATTCGTGAATAACAACAAAAACCACAAGCTTTCATATCAGCCCACAGCTTTACGGTCCAATATTGACATACAAATATCTATAAAATACTCTATAAATTATCTATGTATGATTAAAAAAAAGTTTCTATATATATTTATGGTGTTTTTTTGAAAGCTTCTGGGTTTCCTGCTATGGCATGACGCTTTTGTCGTTCGCACATGGGTTTTTATCTCATTTTTATTATGTTTAAAAATACCTAATACTCTAGTTGGCAACCCAAAGCTTTAAGTCATGTTTTTAGTTTAATATGGTAACATTGTCGTTGTATAAGTCAATTGGTGGGACATTATTGTGGTTTTCTGATCGATATTTTGACCCATACTTTACTTACTATGATTACCAGTTTTAATTTTAATGAAGGAAAAAATCGACTGGTGAACAGGATTCGAACCTGCGTCTTCTGGTTCCGTACACAAACCATCGATTTTTCATCGATTCATCAAAATAACCGATACTATTTGTCAACAATCCTTTACTTTTTACTTTGATAGCAGTAAAGCTAGGGCGATAAGGCTGGTCTAGTGTGGAATACTGAAGTATTATTTAAAAAAAACCATATCTATTCCTATAATTGACCCAAAAAAACCCTTAAACTGTAAAGAAAGAGGGGACAAAGAGGTTATAACCTTACAACAAAGCTAATAATAATAATATTCCTACAATTCTGATCAGAGAACTACATGTCCCGTAGTGTGGTCAGTAATTAATGGTGTTCTGTGTATAGGTGATGGTGACGAACGTGACGTCACTGCTGAAGACCGTGAAGGCGGTGGAGGACGAGCACACGCGCGGCACCAGGGCGCTCGAGTCCACCATAGAGGCTATCTCGCAAGAGATTGAGGTACGACCAAGAAGGTTTCATACAACTATTAGTGCTTTTTTTATAGGGAGATCTCCAAAAATTGACAAAATTACCGAAGATGTGTAATGTAAGATTTCAACTAATCTATTCAACACAATGGTCACAATCACAACAAACATTTCATCAATATCGATAAAAATAAATTTTTGTGCGTTAGTCTCGGGATAACTGGAAAATGACTACCGATTCTGATTAATTCATCTTTGATTAGTTTCGCGTTTCATGGCATTAAGTAAGAATAAATAGCAAATCATTTTAAATTATAATAATTATAAGATCTTTGCTTAATTTTCGTTACTTCTTTCCTGTTTACTTATAATTATTAATGGTATTTAAATTATATACCAGACGATACCTGTCTTTGTCATTTTTGGTGACGATAAAATGAGATGGCACTAGACATGAAGATCTTTTAACTATTGAGTATTTTTTTATATTTATTAATTTGAGAATAAAGTAAAGGATCACTAGAATGAATTAAGAACCACAAGAACGCATTTTCATGAAGTGAACGTTTTGGGATAATCAAAATTTATTTTGAAAACATTGTACCACCGACACGAAGATTGAAGAAGAATTGTTTTACAACACTTACCGTTTGTTCGTCAGGTGTTAATGTCATCATCGCCGCCGAAGTCGTCGGCGACTCCCGAGGAGCTGATCCGCTGCACGCGGCAGATGACGGTGGCCACCGCGCGCGCCGTGGCCGCCGGCAACTCCAACAAGCAGGACCAGCTCACCGCCGCCGCCAACCTGGGCAGGAAGACGGTCGTCGACCTGCTGGTCGTCTGCAAGGTGAGATCAGTGACGTGACGCTTTAATTTGTTGAAGGTTGTTTGAACATCAAGCCAAGCGCGGACGCGATGGGGTGTTTGCACATCTGGCAGGCTAACATGCGCGCCATGACAAGTTTTGTCTACTCTTTTGTCTTGCTCTTTCTTGTGCGGAAACGAAACAAAAGCACGACATAAGCGTAGACAAAATGTTCTCGCGGCGTGCATGTTCGCCCGGCTGGAGCCATATTATAAAGCTTTAGGACTGCTTTTGTCAAGGCTGAGAATGTACGGAGGGATATCCATAACGTTGCATCGCAGGGTGCGGCGCACGCGGCGGAGTCGGGCGAGTTGCAGGCGCGCACGTTAGAGTGCGGGCGCGCGGCGGCCGCGGCGTACCGCGCGCTGCTGGGCGGCGTGCTGGCGGCGTGCGCGGGCGACGCCGCCGCGCGCGCCGCGCTGCCCGACCTGTCGCGCCACGTCGCGCACGCCACCGCCGACATCATCGCCACCGCAGAGCTGCTCAAAGGTACACACACCACGACCACTGATAGCCTCGGGGAACGACCAATAGACTGCCAAGCCAAAGGAAGCACGCACCTCTAACTTTTCGAAATCACTCACTTCAACGGTGAAAGAAATCATGGTGAGGAGACCTGCACGCCTGAGAGATTTTCTCGCCGACATATGAAGTCTGCCAACCCGCATTAGACCAGTGTGGTGGACAATAGTCTTATCCCTCTCATACTAAAAGGAGACCCGTGCCCAGCAATGGAACAACATATTGAATTGATGATATGATGAATCACGAGATCCCACAGGACACAAATATTTATGTAATGAACATAAGTGTTTCTATATATTTCCTATACATACATATTATAAGTATGTATTGTCCAGTATAATACAAATTCTGCTTAGTTGCTTAGGTAATTTTTAAAATCATAAATTATTAACAAAAAAGGGTGTTTTATAAAAAAAAACTTTATAAACACTTCCTTAAATTTTCCATTTATACTGAAAAATTACTTCTTATCCTTTCCTAAGATACAATCTACATACATCCTTGCAAAATTAGATTGTAATCTGTTCAACAGTTTTAACATAAAAAAGTAACAAAAAGATTTACTTTCGCATCACTACATAGTATAAAAAATAGTCGCTTCCCTGTCCCTATATCCCTATGTATGATGAGTGATTGAAGGTTTATATGTATAATAACATACCACGCGGGCGAAGCCGCTGGCGGGAAGCTAGTCTACATAAAACAAAGTCGGGTTTATTACAACACTTTAACTCGAGAACTGATGGCCCGATTTTCGTGGTTTTTGATTTGTTGGATTTGTCTCAGCCCGAATAACAGAATAACAATTAAAACGGGGTTCAAACTTGGCGCGAGCGAAGCTGTGGGAAGAAGCTAGTTTATAATATCTATAGCACGATTTTTTTTTCTAAACGACCCAGGTTCGGACTGGGTGGACCCAGATGATCCGACAGTGATAGCTGAGAACGAGCTTCTGGGTGCAGCAGCTTCCATCGATGCCGCCGCTAAAAAACTAGAGTCCCTACGTCCTAGGAAGAGCGTCAAAGTACAGGTTAGTGAAGCCGTTGACCTATTTGTTTTTAAATAAACTCTTTATTTTAAGATAAAATTCACATACATTTTACAATAACTATCTTATCTTATGAACCTATGTTTTCAAACTAAGTAGGTAGTGCAAAAATATTAGATAGGTACTTTTGGCACAGAAATTTCGTTGTCCAACAATGTCACTGATCATTATATGATTGATACATAATGTTGTAAATGCTATGCCATTTTAACGTAACATGTTTTGTTGAAAATAATAAATATATTTAACAATTGTTCAAGAACTATTGGTGCAATTGTATACTTTACGAGATACGCCTCAATCGACTGACTAGTTTTATTTATTTTTTGTGTCTATTAATGTCACAAGGATTATTATTAGGACGCCCAAGTCGTCGGTGGCGGGACGATTTGGATTGTTTTCAACCAGACTGGTTCACAGTCGCATGCAATCGACTGGCATGGAAAAAGAGGGGGGAGCCGGGAGCCCTTTGCTCAAATAATAATAATATCACAAGCAAATTTCTCCATATGGAGAAATGTTAAACATAGTTTATTTCATACACGACCGCTAATATACAAATACGTGGCAACATATACTCCAAGATATGAGGCAGAAAAGATGCAGCTTTTGAACGAAGAATGGAGAAGAAAAGAGTGTGAGAAGAATGCCGTATGTCGTTGAGATATGTTTGATATTCTTGGTTGTATCTTGCATCACCCAGGAATCAAACATATTACACAACGATGCCGGCACTGACGACTGAACACAGAAGATAGAAGACTATTTTGAAGACGAAGACAACGAAGATATATCAGCGAGCGTCTAATAACTTCTATGTATTTCTGTGTCTTTATCCTATAACACTGTATAATTATTATTCTTCATATACACCGTTGTTTTTTAAATTTATGTGTAAAATTGAGAGGAGACCCGTGCCCAGCAGTGGGACAGTATATGGGTTGATGATGTCTATAAATTTTGTTCGCGATTTCTATGTTGGTGCCATGATTATAATAAAAGTTCTTCATTATCACGAGTCAGCTCCCTTCAATTTTGTATTGTTATTAAAAAAATATGGGTGTGTAATTGTGTATCAATTATTAGCTAAATCAGATTTGAAGCGATTTAAGATTTGGCTATTCCTGAAATTCTAACAATGAACGATATGATTTCTGTCGATATAATAACAGCCAAATAAAAAAAAGGTTCTTTGGGTCACATTTAGCTAATAACTTTACATAGTACGTTAATCTGCTCTATCTCTTCTTCTTAAGGAATGACAGCCGGCCGACCTCGTCCTCGTGTTCGTTGGCGAGGTCGGCTGAAGAGACGTTAGCGAGATGATTAGGACTACTTTTCCCAACATGGTACAAAAAAGCCCAGGATAGAAAATCCTGGATTGACTTAGGAGAAGCTTTTGCCCAGCAATAGGACACACGAGAGAAGAACAAAGAAAATCCATCTTCTTTCTATCATATTGACCCGTTCTTTTTCTGCAGGAGGCGGACGAGAGCCTGAACTTCGACGAGATGATTCTGGAGGCTGCCAAATCCATCATCACGGCCACGTCAGCGCTGGTCAGGGCTGCGTCCGCGGCACAGAGAGAGCTCATCGATCAGGTAACGTTTCGAAGGGAATCTATAATTATGCTTTAAACTTTTTTAATGTAAACTGTCAGTTAGTTTTAAACTTTTCAATAGGACATGTCAGGATCTAGCGCCAGTATTTCCTGACTTTTCCTCTCCAAATACTCCTTCAATTACTCGAGTAAATTTTATCATTCGCTGAAATGGTGAATGAAGACATCGCTAGGATACCTGCATGATTGAGAATTAATTCTCTCGACGGCGTGAGTTTGCCAATTTGCGTGATGGATTATAATCCATCACGCAAATTGGCAGACTCGACTAACCAATGGCGTGGCGTGGCGGCCATCTTGGTGACGTAAAAATGACGTAATCGTTCTCAGTACGCGTTAGCACCACTAGCCGGCAAGTACGGCGAATGACGTCACGTGCAGGTTAATTAGACAAGGTTCCAGCACATTAGCAACTTGCGGGAATTATAATGCTGATGATTGTTTTGTCCAGGGCAAAGTGGCTCGGCGGCCCACGTCGTCGTCGGACGACGGGCAGTGGTCGGAGGGGCTGATCAGCGCGGCGCGGCTGGTGGCGGCGGCGGCGCACTCGCTGGTGGAAGCGGCCAACGCGCTGGTGCAGGGCGCCGGCTCCGAGGAGCGCCTCATCTCCAGCGCCCGGCAGGTCGCCTCCTCCACCGCGCAACTCTTGGTCGCCTGCAAGGTCAGTTGAAGGGTTTTCAGTGTTCAGTCATTTGGGAATTTCAGGAGAAGTAACATCATATAACACCAATATTCCTTGAAGTCATTCTTCAGTTCAGTTCCAAAGGTTAGACCTGTGTTTTTAGAAGATGGACCCATATTTCCTGAAGTGGGATCAAAATTTCCAAAGGTTGGACTTATTTCCAAAAGTGGGATCCAAATTTCAAGAGGTGGGACCTATATTTTCAGAGGTGGAATCTAAATTTCAAGAGGTTAAATTCATATTTCTAGAGGTGGGACCCAAATTTCCAGAGGTTGGACCCATATTTCCAGCGATTAGACCTATAACTCTAGCCCAACGAAAATATATGGTTAAAAAACAAAATAAATCAATGATAGAACCTACCACAACGTCTCAGACTGATCCCAATATCTTCGCATTCCCCAGGTGAAGGCGGACCCGTCGTCGGAGTCGACCCGGCGCCTGCAGGCCGCTGGCGCGGAGGTGATCAGGTCTACCGACAACCTGGTGCGCGCCGCCCGTGACGCCATCCAGACGGAGGAGGAGCGCAGCCTGGTGCTCAACCGCCGCATGGTGGGCGGCATCGCGCAGGAGATCGACGCCAGGTCAGTGGGGAAAGCTCCAGGACTCTTGAAAACTATTTCGTTGATAATGGATTGCAATTGGAATCGCTCAAGCTACTAATTACTATAGTGCCCTCCAGTTGTCAAGCAGTTTGAGATCGTCATGCTCACTGAAATGTCCTGCTGATGGTGGCGTTGTGTGTCGGCTCGTTTTATTCCCTACAACATGGTTGAGTCAAACGGCGCCGATACACACGTCATGCTCGTAAACGAGTGAAGTCCCAGTGTTACCCGAATTCATAAAATTTTCTCCGTTTCTGTTCCTTCCATGGGAAATTGATCAATCAGTCACCTTTTCCATTTATATACATAGATTGTTCGCAATTCCGTGGGTATTTCCCAAAATTCTTTATTAGCAGATAGATTGTGCCAAATTTCAACCCGAACGAATAGGGAATATGCACATTTTTTTTATATTTTTATTGATACTTTATATCGTTATGTAGCCGTAAAAAAAAATCCAGCGCCTTAAAACTAAAATTAAGTAACAAAAAATTTTTATTAGATTATGAGACAGATATTGGCATTTTAAACACCCGCGATTTTGGCGCGCTTGCCGTGACGTCAAAGTCTACGTTCTCTCAACCAAACAACCACGTACAACAGACACTGTTTTAGTAGACTTTGACGTCATATTCCATTTGACCGATAGTGTTGCGTTTCAAGTGATTTGAATTTCCAACAGTTTTTTTGGACTTTTTAATAATTATTTTCTCATCAAAAAAGAAATAATAAAAAAAAAACTACATAGACATAATCCTAAAACGATAAAGTTCATAAAAAAAAATTGACCTTTTTTTAAGTCAGACGCATATTCCCTATTGGGCTGACATTCGGCAGTGGTTTGAGCCGTACATTCATAAATCAGGCAATCAAAAATAATTTACAAAATATTTTTGTCTCACCAGATCTGAAGTGCTTCGCATAGAGAAGGAATTGGAAGAAGCTCGAGGGCGCTTGACGGCCATCAGACAAGCCAAGTACAAGCTGAAGGCGGGCGAGACGTCCGGCGACGACACCGACACCGACGTGCAGCTGGGGTACAACAGTGACGCGTCGGGACAACAAAGGTATACTATCTACTGTAGAGCAGCTTTTAAGATGTGCTAAGGCCATCATATTTGTGGAGGGACGGGGAGTGCTGTCCCTCGCACCAAAGGGAGGATCCTCCGACCACGCGGGTGTTATGCTTGGCGGGCCACTACCCGACGGTTGATGTCGGGCGGTTGTATATATGCAAGTTTGCACGGTAAACTTTACTTGCGCGATTCAGGACTTGTTGCTTCTTTTCGTACAAGTTCTTATGTAGCTCGATAGATGTCGCTACATATTCAAATTTAAATTCAAAAGATTTATTGCATATTAAGTGTATATGTTACATTTTATCTTAGTGTACTTACGACATCATTGTTACGTAGATGGAGTTTCTTGCCGGCTCTTCTCCATAAGTCCAACTTTTTGTTTGACTTTTCGAAAGTACCTATTTATATGGTCTAATTGAAATAAAATATTTGAATTTGAATTTAAATTTGACGTTGCAAAAGAGATGGAGCTACCAAACTTGTATAGCAGCATCTCTTTCTCGCACTGGAACGACGACGGCTGGAATAGGCAGAAACTAGAACGCCACTTGCTACGAAACCTTTTTTGCTTCGGCCACATTCATACATCTCGTCATACAAAAAATAATTAGAAATGTTGAAATTGTTGCTACGAACGTTGCTCTACTTGTTCACATATAAATGAAAGTAATATAATTTAAAAAATAATATATAAATGAAAACTAAACATAATATAATAAATAAATACAATTACATGTTATAAATAAATACAAAATTTATGTTATAAATGAGTTAGAAATGAGATATTATGAATATAAATACCTTAAATATAATATTATAATTTATACTTTTTTAATGGGAAATCAATTTGCAAATGATGCTAAACCCTCTTCCTCTCTCCTATTATATTTTCTGCCGTCCTCAAGCTTAAATGTCGTTATGTATCAAAACTACTTTTTGAGTTATGCACAAAAAAGTTGGCAGTTTTTAAAAATGTACGCTACTTAATAACTAAAAGTCATATTTGAGACTTAGAAGTACTGACTAACAGATCTTACGACTTCTGATTGTGTTGGCATTAATAATTCAAAATCGGCCAGATGTCAGTTAACGGCATTTTAGCTTGAGGACGGCAGTTTTGCTGTGCCCGACACGGTCCATAATGATCTAAGTTAGTCCACCTTTATAAAACATTATGGAATGCAATAAAGTATTGAGTATATCTAATAAAATATTACCTTTCAGATTCAAAACACCAAACAGCAGCTTCATAAACACAACGTACAGTCCCAACAGCACCTACTCCCAGCACACCACCCAGAATACCACCCAGAACACCACCAACATCAGCTCCCACATTTCCCAACTGAACCAGTCGGTGCACGGAACGCCCGGGCAACCCGCGAAGAGCCCAACCTCACCTGGTTACGGCTACACCACGCCCAAGAGCCCGACTGTGCCATCACGGCCGGAGAGCTTCAACCAGACGAACCAGACGTCTTACACCCAGAATTCTGGGTATAACCAGTACAGAGAGGAGAAGCAGTACACGGTGCAGAGCCCAACATTCTCCAGTTTCAGACCACAGGAAGAACCTAAACAGAATTACGAAGGATTCACCACTCGGTAAGTGTTCTTGGTAGTGTTTTAAGACCCATTTTTTGATTATTTTTGGTGGTAAAGATCAAATGAAGATTCTATGAATATAATGAATCTTTTCTATACATTTTTCAATCATATTTTATTTTGGTTGGGAAAAATTTCTTGAGGTTATTAAGTGTGGCCAGTTATCATTAAATATTGTACATTCTTACTGTCTTGTCATGATTGGGCAAAACCAAAAGAATATTTTGTATTTTATGTGAAGTTAGTGTTAGAGAATTTGCCATTCCATTTATATTTTAAACTGTAAAATTATACATTCTTATATACATTCCTCAGTTCTTTACCATTAAAAACAATGAAAATTAATTTATATCTATTTTACCACACAATGTTAACCCTTATTCCAAATTATTAACAACCATTTTGCTTTTTCCACGCTGCCACCGGACGCCATCAGATGATTCTTACATTACTTTCAAACATTTTTATACAAAATATTACTATTTTAAAAGTGCCTTCAACTTCAACTTATATGTGCCTACTATTTATATATATTATATAGTTTATAAGCATATGGATACACATACAGACACTTTGGAAGCCAAATTTAAGGTTAGCATAATATTATTATTATTTAAATCTAGCTGCATTTGTTATTCTGCAATTTGAAGCCAATAATAAAACATTGTAGTCTTCTTATTTTTTTAAAAGTGTTTATGGAGTTTCTTGCCGGTTCTTCTCCACCTACTTTTTGGGACCGTGCAAATAGTTTAACTTTTTAAAAGTAACTACTTAAACGGTCTAATTGATGATATAAAACATTTTGACTGACTCCTATCATCTGGTTATTTCGTACAATATTATCGCTGCGTCAAATTGCAGAATATAGTAGTATATTTCATTTGGTTTTTTGAAATTTGGTTACCTAATACCAACAGAAAAAAAAATATGAGAGAAATCTATAAATTACGAAGAGCCAATTGAAATTTTAATAGTTAGCTTGTACAATTCACTATAAAAACAAGATCCAAGTAGTAACTTCAATGTTTAGTCCTAATTAATCTAGTCTGCTTTATAATTCGTATTTTCAAATTTAGTTGAAAATCTAAAGTATAATATTGGCCATGCTGAATACACTATTCACTATCAACGATTGTTAACAGAAAAGTAAAATGCATTTCATGTGAATAAACATTGAGATCTTTTTATATTTTCATACTGCACTGTACTCAACTCTTTTTAATGGCCTGAGACCCTATACACTCGCAATTTAAGGCTCTATATTTATTGCATTACACAATAGTTCTCTTTAGACTGTCAATGATACGATAATTGTATAGATAATTGTGCGTCTATAGACTTGTTTGTCATTATTTCATATTATTACAACAAAAATAAAAATATTGTTGCGCCAATGAAATTAATTTATTGTATGACGTTTAAAATTTGTCAATTCACAAGAAATGCATTTATTTTACTGTCATACACAAACATACATGCATGTCGCCACACTTATAAGAATGTACTCAGAAACATTGCAACCTTTTTCTATCTATCTAAAATCATGTCAAAATTGTGTAAAACTTCAATATAGTTTAGTTTATTTACTGATTAAATTTCTGTTATCAGTAAATGCTACTAAACTAAGTTAATATTGATAATGCCTGGGTAATTCGCATACAATTTCATATGAACTTAAAATAATTATGAAGCTTATTGCGGTCCCAAAATTGGGCATAGTTTTCCTCTTAAATTGAGAGATATCGAGTTATAGTCCACAATGCGGACAATAATTATAAAGAAATATTTATTCACATTACCTAGGCAATATCAACATTAACCAACCTTGCCAAGTCTTCCACTCTTCCACCACAGACTGGTATAGCTTAAGACCTAGCTTACTATTTCTATATCCTAGCTTTGAGCCTAGATTTAATCCTAGATCTGTGCCTAGTTGAGTCTCATGTACGTTTCCTTGCAGAGTCACTTCCAATGACAGAACGATGAATAAGGAGTAAGTTGATATAACAAAGCTTTTCATACATACATATAACGTGGTTGATTTTAATACTATTTTATGAGAATGTGAACAAAAATACTAAGTATTTATCCCAGAAAGATAGACAAAAACTACATAACGTCACAGATCCTTGCATACTTCTTTTAATTCATCTGTAAATCTATATCTATACTTAATATTATAAAGAAGAAAGATTTGATTGTTGATTTGGATTGAATAGGCTCCGAAACTAGTTAGTCCGAAAACGGTTTAAAAAAATAATTCACCGTGTGCTAGGTATAAGAAATACCCAGCCCACGCGGGCAAAGCCCCTGCTGGAAGTTAGTCTTTCATATTCAGAGCATGACCGTTTGTTTATAGTATGGAAAATTTACATGGATGATCCTGGGGAGGCTGCAGGGGATGTCGGACCTGTACCGATAAAAAAATGCACTAGTCTTCACTTGCCCTATAGTCACGAACATGTAGAAACATGGCCTGATTATACGTTTATATGAGGTCATTTATACGAAAATGTCCTTCAGTCTTGACTGAGAAAAATCACATCTGTGTTCTCAAAGAGTTAAGATTAATCACTATTTCCCGTAAAGTTATCAAAATCAATGACACCTTAAAGCTGTATATTTGTTAACATTGTCTAAAAATCCTATAAAAATCAACCATACATTATGTAAATAAAAACATACATACAAAATGTGAATAATTTTGTGAACTTTTATATTTTGAGCTTCAAATCCGCTTTGCATATGCTAGGGCCGTTTTTTGCGAACATTGTATTGTTATCGATGCGTTGAGACTCAAAAGCATTTAACCACACTACTCTTATGTCGATAAAAGCTTTTAAGGCTCAAAAGCGTTGATATGCTTGAATTTATATAGCAATTCCCGTTTTCAAAAATTGAAATTCCCCTATACTATGTAACACTCGCTGTATTCACTCAACGTTTTTGCTCGACTCTTAAAGGTCGTAGCGTAATGTTAAATCGCCTATAAATCTCCTCAACAATTGGACTATCAAATCCAAAAAGAATTTTAGGACATTGGAGTTGCAAATCAAAGGTGTTGTTCAAATCCAACACACGCAAGATATCGTGAGTAAACCTGCATGCCTGAGAGATCTTCTCTATGGCATGTGAAGTCTGCCAACCCGCATCATGCCCGCCAGCATGGTGGACTATATAATAGTCTAACTACTATCATTCTGAGAGGAGACCCGTGCCCAGTAGTGGGACATTATATAGGTTGATGAACATGATTTTGTTTTGTTTACCCATATTGATAGAGTTCAAAATGCTTTGACGACTCTATTTACTTTGCCCTTTGAAACCCGAAGAATCAATCTTTTGTATTTATTTTTTTACAAACAATGCTTGCCCCCAACGCTCTTAACATATGTGCAAGCGGATTGCACACATCGTTCTGTACATAATGTTCTGTGTATAAGCTTGTGTATCAACTGTGTACTGTGTACTTTTGAGTACTAACTAGGCATGCTCAGTTACTTATCTAGAGACGGTTTTTAAATGGTGGTACAGTTATATTATAAATGGTTTTTACTACTAAATAAAAAGTGGGTTTAGGGAGTTTGAAATCAAGCCAAGGGTTCGATTTAGTCAAATGTTTTTTTTATGCCTATAATGGAATTTAAAAAACTTTACCATCAAAATAATCGTCAAACTGTAATAATAAATACTAATCTTAATTTCTAACTAACCTGCATGGGGTGCTTTATAAAGGACAAGCCTACTAGAGGAGGTCACAGTGAGAACTCTAACCCTCCCGGAAGTGAGGACCGCCCACCTGGTGGGGGAGGAGAGGATCTCGTACCAGAGGGAGAGGCCGCCCCCGCCCCCGCCCCGGAGGGCTTCGCTACTCAAGTGTGAGGATACCGCGGAGTGAGTTCGGTTCGTGATGTTTTATATTATGCACTGGGGTGCCAGGTTTTGGGGGTAGAGAACATGTGGAGGGGGTTGTGTTGTGACGTAATTGGTTTTAAAAAGTATATAGCTTTTTTTAAAGTTTAAAGTGTTCATAAATCATCATTTCATAGTTTTTGTTACTAAAAATCATTTTGGGTCACAAAAATCATTTTCATTTTAAACTGGTTTTATAAGCCAGCCACAACGCGTATTTGTCAGATACTTTTAGACCATTATTACAGGAAATAACTAGGTAAAAATCTATTTGCACAGTGTTAAACAGTGAGTGTTATGGAGAAGCACCAGCAACGAACTCCATAGACACTCCTATATGCAAATTCATGTATTCATCATGAATTAAGAAATATGTCAAAACTGTTCAAAAATCTTATCCAAACTTAAGACTGAATAGGAACACTTAGGTCAAAAAAAAATGCCAGTCAACTTAAGTAAATTTTAACGATATGTTCACGCAACCTGGCAACCCCACTGGGCTAGGTAACAGCACTGTATGTGCTAATGGCACCATGACACCATCACTGACCGAGGGAGGGGATAGCCATGTGTATGTATTAATGAGGGGTGTTGTAAATAAACATGGGAATTACGGCAAAAGATCAAAATCACCGTAAAGGTTGGTTGTATGAATGAACGAATGGAACATATTTAAATGAATGAACGAATGAAAATGGTTAAATGAATGAACTAATGAAAATGTTTAAATGAATGAACTAATGAAAATGTTTAAATGAATGAACTAATGAAAATGTTTAAATAAATGAACGAATGGAGATGTTTGGATGAATCTACAATATATTGTCCTATTAGTCTAGAAGAACGTGATATGCTGGGTTCCGAGCAGCTATTTCGTTTTTCTACGAAATTATCGGCAAACATTTGGATTTGAGTCCGGTTAGTGGTAATGGGCTCGCCCCCCGGCGAACTATGGGTGTACATCAATTACTCCTGTGTCTAGTCCTTCTGAGATCCAAGCGTGATGGGATGTTAGGAATGTATGTTGGAAATGTTTTTTTTATATATTGGAATGAATGAACGAATGAACAGCTTGTCCCTTTTATAATGGTGAACATAACAATACTTTTATGTGATAACCAGTGATCGGCGTAGGTAGTGCTATTTTCGGTCAATGACCCAGAATGCTTATGTTAATATGGACATGTCCCGGGATTTTCGGGGTTCACGGGAATATTTTCCGGAATGTTGATGTAATATATAACTACTTATGAATATGCACTGCGTCATATCAGACTACTTATTTCTGGTTTAACTGGTCCCGCACAGTGCTGTTTGCCATATTACTTACTGGTCAATAGGTAGGATCTGATTATACCCGAAACAGGTGGCATGATATTATGTCGTCATGTGTACAACTACAATTACTTTACAATTGCTCGTCAATGTGATATAAATTAGTATGTAACATGTATGCCGGGATTTAGACGGCATATCCATGTTAAGTTAACGGTCACTAATTCCCGTGAATAGCACTACCTACGCCGATATCTGGTGATAACTATAATCTGTTACTAATATTCTTCTAAAGGAGTGTCTAAATACAAAAGACGTGATTTGCAGACTCCTAACTACAATATCAGATACTAATGTAATGTTTCTAACCGTTCTTGTCGCCTAAGACTAATTTCTTGTTAACTTGGCATTGCATGGCGGTGTTGGTGTCTAAATCTTCTGGGATATCTATATTTGGTGCTAACTATATTCTACACATTCAGAAATTTTTGTTAAATAACAATAATTACTGGGGTTTTTCTGTGGGTGGGGATTTAAATAATTAAATTATTATCGATCTTGTGATGTTTATGGATTTGATTGAAAGTCGAACATGGTGAGCAGTATTTTATAATTGTTACCAAAATATTGTCACATCTAATAATATGTAATACTAGCTCTTGACCTTACTCAGATTGCCTGATCTTCCTGCCAAATTTTATCGAAATCTATTTAACTGTTTAGGCTTAAAAAGGTAAAAATAAACAGTTACTTTGTCATTTCATAAGAGTAAATTCAATATCAATAATACTTAAAATTTAATTGGATAATAACAAACTACCCATAAACATCACAAGTCTTAACTACACTAAATCAACGTATAACCGACTAATTATAACAACGTTTACAGCTACGAGACACGACTATACGACACGCCGAGACCCATCCACGAAACCAAATCCGAACGCCAGGAGTCCAGCCAATACGAATACAAGGAACAGAAGTACGGGTACGAGCCCCCCAAGACACCACTAAGCCCCAAATTCAACGCACGAGAACTCAAATTTGACGATAAGGAACCTATATACTCGACATTAAAGAAACCGTTTGACGGTGTCGGTCAAACGTTCTCAGAACACCAGAAATCCACTGAAGCTATTCCTGGGGGGACGAAGCAAGCTGAATATAAAATCCACAGCGAATCGTATCAGAGTTATCCTAAAACAGAATACAGTAAAACTGAATTCCGTGAAGAAGTCAAATCTCCTTTCACTTCTAATCCAAAGTTTGATCGGTCTACTGAGTTAGTGAAGGCGGTAACTCCAGACTACGATAGAATCGCGTCGCCTTATAAAGATAATTCTAGCTACGGTGGTCCTAATTACATGGAGGAGACCACTACAGAAGTCAAAGAAATACCTAATGGTACACAGAAGATCACCACAACTAAGATTTATAGTTCTTCTCCAGTCAATTTAACTACAACTAGTACTAAATACGAGCCAATCAGGTTGGATGGAATCGATGAGCTGTCCAAGTCCTTCGACAACGATTCTAAATACAGCACTTTGGACTCTCGCTTCAACACCTTAGAGTCTAAAATGAGTTCGGACACCAGCCGCTCGTTCATGAGGCCGTCGGAGTTCCAATCTTCGGATTACCAGACCACTACCAACGTTACCAAGGTCAAGAAGCCTTCGGAGATGGTGAAGGATATGGATGCTTTGGACAAGAAGTTCTCGAAACAAACTATAACGTCGGAGACTATTGAAAGGAAGTCTGTAATGACCAGCTCACATAAGTCAGAATCCTCATCAACGGTGACGAAAAAGTTCGGCAATTTTTAAGGTGCGTCGTGTTTTTTGTGTCTTAGTAATAACGCTTTTAGTTTACCGCGGGGAACTTTTGTACTTGATACTTCTTAATATCGCACTCGGAAACCCTTATTAATGGTAATAAATCATTAACTAATGAATTTTAAAGTTACGAAAGATTTTTGAGTACGTGTGATTATTTGAGAAAAGAAATGTTTTTACCGCGGTAAAAACCATAATTTTACCACGGTAAAAACAGAAAATTTTACGTGGTATTACTAAAATTCCCCCGGTAATGTGTGTTTGATATTTTAAGTGTTGAAATTAAATGGACTATACGCGTTTGGAAGAACTTAAAAAAATATTTATATTAATAAAATAGTGTTTTGTGATTTCATGTTTTCTAAAAAGTCTTGTATCGATAAATATTTTGAGTTAACTATAAATAGTTCGTAGTAGACTTGCGATTTAGAGGTTGTCAATTTGACTCCTACTCGTTGCAATATAATACTAATTTATCGTCTTCACCCAACAGAGGAAATATTCTGCCCACAATTTTTCAATTCTGGACCTCTTGACCAGTTTTTAGTAGTTGTAAAAACATACATGCAAACAAATAAGACGCGGTTCATCTTAGACCACATCTACACTTATTATCAGATGAGATTGTGGTCAAGCGCAAACCCATCAACGATAAAAAAAAATTGCCAGAGCATGTATAGTGTAAGCCAGAAACCAAATTATCTATCGATACAATAATGTATAGTTGTTGTGTTAATAAATGTCAAATTTATTAAAGTTTTAGAAAGTGTGTCTAAAAAAATGCATTTGTGTTTTTGGTCTAATATAATTTTCCATAACAGATAATTTTTATAAATAAAACAACACATTTCTTTATATTTTTATAGGAAATAAATTTATTTTACATTAAAATAAAAATAGTATTTCCAGAAATATTAGAACAAAAACTCACTTTGCACAAAAATACTAAATTTAGAGCTGTATGTAAAATGTAAGGTGCTATAATATTTATTTATAAATAACAATACGGTGTCTTAGCGAGCCTTAGATATTTGGAGTTCAATTATTATTGTTACTACATTTTTAACTAGACATAGTAGTGGAAAAGACTATAATAAAGCTAGAAACTAAATGGATATTATGTTTAGATTAAAATATAATATATATTTATATATGAATAGTGTCACAACTATCTCTTACAGCAACTGTAAAAGATTCCCATAGAACACAAACATTTTATGTGATTAACTTAAGTGTTTGTGTTCGTCTGGGTGTTATTTATAATAAATATCTATTATCAATTATGTTTTTACAAAAAAAAGGTATATACGTATCCATTGTCTAGTATCCATAGTACAAGCAAGCACTTAGTTTGGGACTAGATGGTGCTGTGTAAAATGTCTCAGGATATTTATTTATTTCATAAAATATTTCAAGTTAAAATTATTAATCAAGATTTTTTACTGTGCCGTCCGTGTCTTCACAGTTGTTTAAAATTATTGTTACTAGTTTGTCCTAAATGTCTTTAACACCACTATGTCTTAGTTCCACTGTTGGGCAACAAGCCCACGTTTCACAAAGTGCTAGCCCTACGGGGACCTTATATTCGATGCCTTCTATGTAAACCATCAGTGCCACTATATAAAGATATTGTTATATTAATTGTTTTTGGATATTTCGTGCCTTTTGATCTATATGTAAATGTTTTAAAGGGCTGTATTAAAAATATATAAATGAAACTTGGAAAAGTAGATTTCACTGTCAAAAAAGCTTTTAAAACAAAATATAGGAGCATTAATAAATATATAAAAAGTAATTAGGATATTTTAGACAAAAATCGATGTGACAGGGTAAAGATAGCCCATCATTTCTATAACCGTGGCAACTTCAGCATACCTTATACAGCCCTATATGAATAAATGTGCCATTTTTCAAAGTAAACTTAATTTTATAAATTATACACATTTATTAAAAATTATATTAACTGAAATTATTTCACGGCGTCCTGTTACATAAAATAAAACATATATTTACTAAAATTAAGTGACAAATGACAAAAAATATACTTATTTACGGTGAAATGATAGAACTCTCCCCCTATTACAAGGAACCTGAGCATACCGCCTAAAATGTATTTAAGTACATCTCTGGCTAACCCTTCGGGGATTACAGGCGTGATGATATATAAGGAATTAAAAAAAAAACTGCAGCTAAAATTAATGTATAGTCGATCAAGAAACTGTTACCTTGTTGATATTGTAGGATCCAATACTTATTGCACTCTGATTTTACCTGACTACGCCAGAAGGCGGGTTATTAATTCTCTTTGTACACAAAGAGAATTGGATTTTACAAAATCCATGATTGTCTTTAGAGAAATTGATAATTTCAACACAATATTTAGTTCATACCGTAGTATAAAGATGTCATAATTTTATCTGTCGTCATTGAAGAAGCTTCTATTGATGCCAAAACAGTTTTTTGATCGACTCCCTACCTCATTAACGGAATGTCGTGAATATAACAGTGATTTTATGGTGCAATTATTTTACAAATATACTAAAAATATTATATTAAAAGTATTTGTATACTAATAATACTAAGATTTAACCGTTTGTACGACACTTCGTTAAAAACCGACACTCGGTTAAATAGCAGTTCAATGTCGGACAATCGGTTAACGCAGCTTGCAAAATTAACGCATTTAAAAAAGAATTTAAAGAACAAAGTTTTATTTTTTATTGTTTTTATTTTTATAGCATAGTGATGGTGTCGAGTGGTGAAATCTCGTGAAATGAATTATTTATGAAAAAAAAAGTAAATTAAGATTTAATTTAAAAAAAAGTGACGATTAAGTTTCAAGAGTAGCTCGCACTTATATAAGTATTAAATTTCAAATTCAACAAATTGAATATTTAATCCTTGAATGATTTTATATTCAAATATGTCGGATTTACAAAATAATGTAATAAAATTTTCCATATAACGTGCCTTATGTATTTCGCAGCTTTTTCTATAAAAGATATTAAAACAAGGAGTATGTTTGAGTTTAATATTTAATGTATATTATTATATACAGTGTACTCTTAGTATATATAGATGCCCGCGAAAGCGATTCGTCCACTGAAGGTAATATAACACCAATTCGTTTAGTTTAGCGTGTAGATGTGTAGAATATAGACGTATTTTGTACACACCGTTGTCTGTATAATATATTCGAACTTTAAAATATCCGACAATTCAAATCTGTCGGAAAAATTAACGTCAACACATTCTTAAGATGAAAACTTTGTAAATTTAGGTATGTGTCGGAAATTTGCAAATAAATAATTTTATAAGTGTAAGTTAAAAGTTGGACAGCGCTATAAAATGCTGGCAATTGAGATATACTTACCAGAGAAATATAATATGTAAGAAGATATTATTATGTTAAAGCCATATTATAATATACCTACTATAGTTAGTAGTAGGAATTAATTATATTTGCGAATTGACTACGAACTAATGTTCGTGACGGGCTAAATCGTGTCTTATTAATGTTAATAATATTGTACTATTGTAACCTATACTCGTATTAGGCCGTTGTTAAGAGCGCTTTGAGTTATTGTAGATAAAAATGCCTTCAATATTTTCTACATGTCGAATTTTGTATCGAAATCCGACATTCTAGAAATATACAAAATTACTTAAAATTGTTTAGTTAGTTAAGTGCCGCAAAACTGTTGGATTTCAGTTTTAAGAAATCCTACAACCTTGAAAATTTTCTCATTTATTTTGACTTTATATGCGGCTTTTGAAAGTCCGACACTTTTGAAATGTTGTCGGTTTTTCAGACACTGAGCGCTCTAAACAACGTGGATTGCTTGTAAACTCATAATATATACATACTAATTAATTATAAATATATACACTGTAGTTTTTGATACATATAACTTAGCTAAGTGTTTGAGTACATTATTAAAATCTCTTAAAAACCAAATGGAAGTAATTATACTAATTTTTATATTATTTAAATAAAATCGCTTCGTATTTTTGTTAATTATGTTAAAGTTTATGTGCGGTAGCTAGATGTAGGAATGTATGGTGACGTCAATGTAATAAATTTGTAACTAATTATTGTGGTTTTATTTTAAACGCTGTCCCAATTATATCAATTTATATTTTTTGAATCATGCAAGATATGAAAATACAAGAGAATTTCGACACTGTCGTAAGTTCTATACCACTGCCACTATAAACTACTATAATAAACAAATGCATGTATTTGGAACAAATAAAATGCACTACAATGGTCTTAATTATTTTATTTTTTGTTTGCCGAGTTCTGCATCACCGTATGACGTCTTAGGTAGTCATTCGTAACACCGCAATTCCTACACGGAATTACGAAACTTCTAGCAAATGAAAACAAACATCTGTCCCATCCATCATAAATTATAAACATTAATTAGTTATTTTTCTGATTATTGGAAAATTTTAAGTAAGTACCTACGTAAGTAGGTAGATTTGTTGGACCAAATGTATCAATATTTGTTTTAAATTCGGCTGATATTCTCGGTAGCTGACGCACAATGAAACAATAAATTACCTACAAACATGAGCTCGTTTTATTCACAATGCGCAAATAATTTGTTGGTTTGTTTGTTAGGCAAAGTAAAATTATATCTAGTAGATATAATTGTAGATGTACCTAGATATTGTTGGCGTCAGTATCGATATGAATGGCGTCAGTATCGATATCATTGGCGTCAGTATCCATATCATTGGCGTCGGTATTGGCTTCAGTATCGATATATTTATTTATTATATATATATTTTATGGGCTTCAGTTGAAACAGGCCTGCCCTAATCATACATAGGGACGACAATATATTTCTCTAAATAGATATTTTACCTACAAGTCAACGATTTAGATTTTTATACTAGACGGCGCCGATGTCTTTTGTGTCATTGTCGAGCACACCCATTGTAAAAACTTAGTATTAATTAGTTAATTGTTCCTATTATTCTTGTTTACAACTGTTTGCTATTGTTGTTATAAAAGAACTTTATACACAACTTTTTCTCCCGGATTCGTCTAAACAAAGACCCTACCTACTTAGGTTGTTGGCATCAAATAGGCTCCGAAACTACTGGACCGATTTTAAAAATTATTCCACCATAGAAAGCTACATCCTAACCGAGCATCATAGGCTTCAATTTATAAGAAATACCGAGACCAGCCAGGCTAACATGCACGCCACGACAAAATTTTGTCTACTCTTTTGTCTCGCTATTTCTTGTGCGAAAACGAAACAAAAGCACGACATAAGCGTAGACAAAATGTTCTCGCGGCGTGCATGTTAGCCCGGCAGGCGGGCGAAGCCGCTAGCGGAAAGAATAGTTATAAATATTTACGTAAGTTTTAACCTCCGATCTTTTTACCCGACTGCCGAAGGAGGAGGGTTATGTGTTTGACGCGTATGTATGTATGTATGTATGTATGTATGTATGTATGTCCGTTCCTATGTCCGGTCGTAACTACTCAACGGCTCAACCGAATTAGATAAATGACACCTCATTCGATTCGTCTTGATGGCACGACTGTCACTGGGTACATGAAATTTAAAAAAAAACAATATGGCGGATTTTATACGCTTTAATGTGCGAAGTGATTTTGAAAATGATCTTTAGTTGTATCAATTTATATTTTAAATCATCATTTAGGATCTATCTAGTGATTCTATGATGATTTATAAACTAAAAAGAAGGAAATAAAATCAATTATTAAAAGAAACAAAAAACCCGACTGCGTAAAAACTACTAACTAAAAATCTTAAAACAAGCTCTGTGATGTTGGAAAATGTATTGCAGGCGGGACAAGCTGTTCGTTCATAAACAAAATTGTTTCTTTGCTTGTCCCGCCTGCAATACATTTTCCAACATCACAGAGCTTGTTTTAAGATTTTTAGTTAGTAGTTTTTTTAACGATGTCTACGACTAACGTAAAACATGAAAGAGGAAGGTAACCGTTCTATACCTATGTATGCCAGGCTGCCCCGTTGGTCTGTTGTCCTAGGACTACTACCTATATCTATAGCTGCTAACTTAGGTTCGATTCCCGGGTCAATCAGTGGTATTAATTTTTTTCTGTGAAAAAATGTAGGAAAATACTAATAAAATAAAATACTAATGTGTGTGGAATGATTAGTAATATGATAATATACTACAGTGCAGGCACACCTCGTGCCCGCCGACGGCTGCCATCACAATTACCAATTAAACGCGTGATTTAACGTGTCGGGATTGGATCTGCTGAGGTGCGCGTGCTCGTGTACATGCGACCAACGTAAGGGTGGGAGCTGGTCAAAGGGATCGGGCAAGCGGCGCAATAACACCGGTTTTTCTCTGCGTTTAACTTCTATTATAAGTAATACAATACCTTTTCTAGTTTGATCATGTTCCGGTACATTCGTTTTATAATAAAATGTATCAAAAAATTTCGTTGAAAATCCAAAGAAAAATGATAATTCAAGTTCGATTTGCAAGAAAACCCCATACATTCGGCGGATGTCGTCATAGTAAAAAATCATCAGTCTGCTAAGATGTATTAACTGAGATATGTTTGAAATCTGTTGGTGGGTGGGGACGATTTTTTGCATGGTCCTTTAAGTAGCAGCTTGGAGTCTGGATCTGTGCCCGGTTAATGATAACATGGGACCTAAACATACCGGCAAACTACGGGTATCCATTAGTAGGCACAACTCTGCTTAACCCTGCGGGGAATACAGACGTGATGCTTGTTATAATATGTGCCACAAACAAACATACCAACCTACCAATAAAATACTTACTTTAATAAATCGATAAGACAATAAAACCATAACAAGCGCATCTGTATAAACACAATAAATAATTGTTTCACTAAAGTTGTTACACATAATGTACTTTATCAGGTAAATACACAATAGTTTATAATTGTAAGGATTGTTGGTAGTCGCTGTGCGGATAATCCAGTCTTCAGCTGCGTTCAGCGTTACAAGATGCTGAAAATATTTTGTCTTCTGTTGACTGTCTCCGTTTGCTGGGCAGGTAAATATTTAATTTTTAAATATCTATTTGATTCGTGTTGTATTATTACAACACGAATCACCCTTTTAGACCAACCTAGTTATCTAGGTTGGTCTAAAAGGGTAGGCTGCGTTTGCCGCGGTCTTTTTATGGATAGGTGAGCATTCTTAAACCGGGGCTAACAAACCTAGCGGCACTGTAAAGAAACTTAGATGCTATGAACCGGCTTGTGTGAGAACGTTATCAGTCAAACCGTGAGTAAAAATATAAGAATTACTAGCTTTCCGCCAGCGGTCTGGCTATTTCTTATAACTTTCATCCCCTATTTCAACCCCTTACAGACCTTTTTTCGCATTAAAAAGTAGTATATGTCCTTTCCCAGGCTCTAGACTATCTGTGTACACAATTTCATTTAGGTTCAGTAGTTTAGGCGTGAAAGCGCGACGGACAGACAGACAGACAGAGTTACTTTCGCATTTATAATATTAATAAGGAAGAAAGCATGACCAAAATGATCGCAGATTATAAAAAAATATTAATTCGTCCTAAAGAACACGTCGGAGTTACCTGAGTCGTGACCCCTCTTCCTCGCAGCGTTTTCCCAACCATGTTCGAGTCGACTTCTAGTCTAACCAGATGCGGCTGAATATCAGTACCTACCTACTTTTTTTACACGAAGCGACTGCCATAAGACCTTCGCAAAGCAATTTCTGGACCATACTGATATTCGAAGGAAAGACTGGTTGTCAGGTTTTTTGGGCTTCTGACTACAACTAACGATTGTCATAAGTATGACAACCGGGACCGACGGCTTTACGTGCTCTCCTAGGCACGGGGAGTCTCAATGTGTTAAGAATGGTCACCCATCCACGGACTGACCGCGGCAAGCGTAGCGTATGTGTTACCTAGATTATTTTTAATTGAAACCAAACTACTGGTTTCAACCCCAACAACCGGTATACTTTCTGTGCCACAGCATCGCCTCCCCGGGAACAGCTTCCAAAGAGCACTACCATCGTGCGGCCATGCCACCTCTCCGACTACGAATGCATCGGCGACAATTTAGCCGCTAACTCGCACTGCGACCGAGCAGTGAAGGGGTACATACCAGAGAAATACAGCGCGAGCGAAGTGCGCTTCGAGACACCCGGCTTTAACGCCTCCTATATTGACAAGAATCTTATCATCAGAAATCATGACAAATGCTTTGTTTCCGACTTTGTGTAAGTACCTACTGTATTATAATGCTCATATTAGGCTGGTAAGTATCTACCATTGTATCTATGTAACGCAATCTTTGAACGTGATTTTCACCCCTTTCAAAACGGCGGAGTGAACCTTTGTGAGTGTATACTAAGAAGTTCTACACAAAAAAAATTAAGCCCTAAATCAGCGGGTTATACATAATTTATTTATTTATATTTATTTATGTACCGTTGAGCCAACTATTATTCTAAGATAACAATCAAGCCTAGATATTATTGTACATGCGCTTAAAGAAGTCAGCAACTCCCGTTTGTCTCCATTCCAAAACATTTTTGGGTGCAAACTTACGTTTTACTACGGATCTCCTCATAAATAATTCGATAGCGTAGAGAAATACCAAGCACATAATATATATATATATATATACCGATGTCTATCTGATATGGATTGCAAGATTACCTACTTACCGATATTGCTGGGTAGCCGCGAGCATTTCACCGCGAATCGTCTTGACAACACACGAACTACACTATTAATTATCTATTTACACCAATCAAATTATACTAGAACATAAATTCACACAAAACAAAAGATATTACATTAAAACGATTGAAATTAACTATTTTTACATTGACAGTTCTCGCGAGTTCGCGACAACACAATTTTTTTTCGAGTACCCTACTTGTTACTTCAAAATGTTTTTTTTTTCATACTTGACACTTACGATCCAATAGACAAAGTGGTAGGTAGGGATATTTTTTTAAACTCTTCTTTCATTCTTCTCCATAGGAAACGACTAATTTGGAACCGTGCACCTAGTTTCGACATCTCTTATGTGCCTGTATAAGGTCTATATGAAAATAAAACTATTATGATTTTTTGATTTAATTCAATTGCCACTTTCTTTTTTTGGTGCAATAAATAAATAATTATAATTTAAAAATAAAATAGAATGTCTTTGGTTACTTTTAATTACATTTTCTTGAATTATCCTGTCATTAATAGGTATCACTATCGGTGGTTCCACACAATTAGGCAGCAGATAATATATTATAACCGAGCTAACTTTAACCCTTAACTTTGAGTAAGAAAAATATTAGATTGTAATAAATAAAAACGAAAGTTCAAGTCGCAGGTTGTCGTTTTAATCATTCTTATCCAATATTTTTCTTTCTCCGATTTTTACGGCCGGGTTGAAGTTAGCTCGAGCTAACTTTACTCTACGCAACTAAACGGCTACCTAACTTCACTCCGGCCCAGTGCCTCTACCAGTTCTTTACGTAAGGAACTAAAATCTGCTATGAGATTACAGCGTTTCGATGCGTAAAAAACCTATCGAAAGTCATTCGATAGAACTCATGGTTGAGGGGCTGTGCCTCGACCATGAGTTTTTCTCACTAGACTCGCTAGCGACGCCGTAAAATATATGTATGGAAAACCCTCGCAGCGCCTCTAGCGGTTACGTAAGGAACTAAATTTTTCTATGAGATTACAGCGTTTCGATGCGTAAATAACCTATCGAAAGCCATTCGATAGAACTCATGGTTGACGTACAGATTATGCCGCGCGTACTGTACTTACCTGCTAAAAAGTTTAATATTCTTATCTTACCTTTCCTTGCCATGGACGGGGTATGTCGCAATCTCGCACCAAGACCCCGACAGAGTCGAAACTTTGCCCCGCGTCCTAATAAACACTCGCGCCGCTTTAGAGTTAGCCGTGGTAAGTTCTTAGAGGTTGTTGATCTATCAGCGCCCTCTACCGCCTCACGGCTACTTCAGCTGGGGAAGGTGGATGTTTTTACCCGACTGCCGGAGGAGGGTTATGTGTTTGACGCGTATGTATGTATGTATGTCCGTTCCTATGTCCGGTCGTAACTACTCAACGGCTCAACCGATTTAGATAAATGACACTTCATTAGATTCGTCTTGATGGCACGACTGTCACTGGGTACATGAAATTTAAAAAAACTCAAAATGGCGGATTTTATACGCTTTAATGTGCCAATTGATTTTGAAAATGATCTTTAGTTGTATCAATTTTTATTTTAAATTATCATTTAGGATCTATCTAGTGATTCTATGATGATTTATAAATTAAAAAGTAGGAAATAAAATCAATTATTAAATGAAACAAAAAACTCGACTGCGTAAAAAGTACTAACTAAAAATCTAAAAACAAGCTCTGTGATGTTGGAAAATGTATTGCAGGCGGGACAAGCAAAAATACAATTTTGTTTATGAACAAAGAACTTGTCCCGCCTGCAATACATTTTCCAACATCACAGAGCTTGTTTTTAGATTTTTTGTTAGTACTTTTTATTAACCCTAATAATATTTGAACAAATTTCAGCATCAACACTGAGCTGTCCACGGCCAGGCTGGTGATAGATTGCCCAGAGTTGGACTTGGAGTCTGATCGCACGCTGATTCAACATAAGAGCTTCTACGACGATACCTATTACCACTATCATATTCGGGGCACATACCGTGAGTATAACACTTTTCTTTCAAAGTAAAAAATTAAGTGTTACTTAGATTAATAAATAAATAAATATCTTGGGACATTCTTTACACAGCACCATCTAGTCCCAAACTAAGCAAAGCTTGTACTATTGGTACTAGACAATGGATATAATACTTATATAAGTACTTTTTTTTTGTTGTAAATACATACTTATAATATATAAGAAACACCAAGACAAACACAAACACCTAAGTTCATCACATAAATGTTTGTGTCTTGTGGGAATCGAACCCACGACCTCGTAATCAGCAGTCCGGTACTCGAACCACTAGACCACAGATGTCGATGTGATGTAGATGTCGTCAAATTAAGTTAAATCGATTAAAATTAACAACGTAACAACATTGTTGTGTCCAGTTTGTGGCCGTGGTCGCATGCCACTATGTACTGGGGATGGGTAGCATGCGATCACGCGGCAGTTTCTTTTGCTGTTGATTTCAATTCGGTAAATTGTTTATCAGAAAGATGACAGGAATTATGTTCTTGTTGCCTACATGATTTTCAGTTGATTTCTTTCGCAGTCGGCGGGTTTCGTCGTTTTTTAAACTTAAATATTTATTTATCATCACTTTTTAATCTTACACATCAAACTGCACTATTCTCAAAAATTGTTATTATAAAATTATAAATTGTTACTGTTACCATATTTTTTTTTTTAAATGTCAATTGGGTTTCTTGCCGGTTCTTCTCCATAAATACCACTTTTTGTAACCATGCAACTTAGTTTGACTTTTTAAAAGACTACCTATTTGGGCTTATTGAAATAAAGTATTGAATTTGACTATACTGCATAGTGTGTATTTTTTTTTTCAGCTCTGATCCGCTTTAACGTGGGTCTGCCAAGCAAGACCCACATGAACCTGTGTAAAGCCAGGGTCTTCACTGACGTCACAGCTCTGCCAAGGTTCCACATTGATCCTAAAGGTATTATTTTATTTATTTTGCGTAATCATCATCAGATTCATAACTGTTTACTGATCAAGGAGGCTAAAATGACTGTTTTTGATATCTATAGTTAATATTATAAATCTGAAGTTTGTTTGTTCGTTTGGTTGAACGCGCTAATCTCAGGAACTACTGGTCCCATTTGAAAAATTATTTCAGTGTTAGGTAGCCTGTTTAACGAGGAAGGCTATAAGCTATATGTCATCACGCTACGACCAATAGGAGCGGAGTATCAATTAAAAATGTTGCAAAAACGGGGGAGAAAAATCTTCTTCCACGAGGACGAACTCGCGGGCAAAAGCTAGTTCAATCATAACACCCAATAATAATGCTTCACCTAGGACCTCAAGCGTAGCTATCGACAAACAAATTAAAATGTAACTTAACATACCATCACTCCTGTATCCTCCGAAGGAGCAGGCAGAGGTGTACTAATGTTCAGTCACGAGCAAAAACATGTACCTATACACTAACAAGTGCTAAAGTGATTTTTTCATGAATGAACCATTGCAACTTTGAGATAATACCAATGTCACTATAGTATTGGTTCGTAAATACTGTGTTCGTAATATCAGAAAGGTTTTATTAGTACTTACTTTAAGAGAAAAGTACTAATAAAGTTAGTATATACATGTTTTTGCTCGTGACTGTGCCTACCTGCACCCACATTTCGCCGGTATGTTAAAGTCCCATGTAATAGGGGGCGAGCATATTGCCATCAATCACAAATACAAACCACACGAATCCATTGGCATAAACATTTTCTTGTCGAAGAAAAATACGATCTCAGACTGGGTTCGAACCTGCGTCCCTTTGGTACACCGGACGCTTTAGCCAACTAACTTACCGAGTCCACTGTGATGTCGAATTTTGCTTTCAATGACGTCAACATCATCTATACATTATATAATTTACTAAGAACATTATAACACTTTTTCCTAACAGACAAACCTACGGCGAACTTCTTGACGAGAGATCTCACTTTGCTGAACATGTTCGAACGAGAGACCTTTTTCTACAAAGGATTCCCTCTAGCAATGAAATTTGTAGACTCCATCATTTGCGACTACAGTTGCCCACAACAACAGCCGATTGAGACAGCAATTTACGAGTTCTACTAAACACACGAAACACCGCACTCAGAAGTCCAAGCACTCTACAGAAAGAATTCTTCTCAATTCGACAACAATTACAACTGATTTTTTGTGTGTTCTCTGATTATCATTTTCACAAACGTCTTCACCTAAGATATTTTAAAAACCAACATTTTTTATGAATAATCAGTTATGTAGTCACTCTGTACATATATAAATAAATATTCTGGGACATTTTACACAGCACCATCTAGTCCCAAACTAAGCAGATATTGTACTATGGGCAGTAGACAATGGAATACTTATTACCTACTTTTTTTGTAAATACGTACTTATAATATTTATATTTTACTGGTCTGCGATACATATTAAGATTCATCAAAAATTTGTAATTTAACCTTCCCAGCATCTTTTTTACCTGATTACTGTACTAGAACACTTTATTTTAATGAACATTCACAACAATAAAAATTCATTCTCTAGATTGCGACATTGATTATTGCTTCAGCCTTCTATATTCATCCACTGCCGGAAGTACGCCCGGTGTTCGGCTACAAATTACATAACTTAAAATATTTAATTAAATAATGACACAAAACAGCAACAAGATACACCGCATTTTTATTTACTTACCTACTCTACCGTACTAACCTATATCTGCAAAGTAATGGAATTCTTCAATACATGCGTGCGCAATACTGACATACGTTGAACCGGAGAGGAGGCTTATATGGGGCCTATTTTGCCTTTAACCGAGCACAACTGCATACTCTGAGCGTCTATTAAGAATTTCCTAGAAAAACATAAGTAATATCACTAGGTACTCCGTACTCGACCTGGGAATCGAACTAAGGGCCTCGAGCGTAGCAGTTGAGCTGGGCCGCCAGGCTGACGTGGCAGTACTTTCACACACTAAAATAATCATGCATTTTTAAACTGTAATTAATAACTCTACTTACATTAAAGTTTTGCGTGTTACAAACAACCAAAGGTCGTCGCCGACTTAGACGACTCCGCATTAAATTAAGATTATTATAGACTTGCTCTGTAGACGCACTTTACTCTAGCTCGCTTACCGCGTATAAAGTCAATCCCGGCTGGGTTGGGGTAAAAGGTATTGACGATACACTTCCCAAAATCAATGTGTTTTCTATAACTTGAGCGCGTACTGTTGCTATTTTGTGTTGTTCCTGTAAATTGCATTTATAGAGCACGATGAGAAGTCCATATTTGAATGGTAATAATTTTTTTTGGGTGGAAGCAGAGTCGTATATATCGACAGCGACCTTTATGCTACTGAGTACGTTTTTATCCTTATTCCATATCTATCCGAGCAAAGCTCAATTTGACAAAAGAAAAGCGATTAAAACATGAGCTATAGTCCGGGCGGAACTAGTTGGCCGCGCCTTAGGTAGGGGCGGGAGTGAGGCGGCGGGTTACTGTGAACAAAAACAAGTGCCCTCGTCCCTCCGCCCCACCGCGCGCAGGCGACCCCGCGCCTCCGTCCCTAATACCGCTCACATACCTAAGGCGCAGCCAACTACTTCCGCGCAGACTAGAAATATGAAACAAAAGAAGACAACATAATATCATCAGAATGACACATGAACTGGTAACTATTCTTCACTAACCCATATCCGCTTGGGCACGGCGACCTAGCGGATTGTCACACTACCGACACAGCTACCGAAGTCTCTGACACAATCTCTCAGTCATGCAGGTTTCTCATGAATGTTTCACCGTTTGTGCGATTCAGGCACATGATTTCAACCGAACGCTTATCCAAATTTCGGATTACTTGTAAAAGTTTACCTACAGAAAACTAGGTGTAGGCACGGTAGTGCCCCCACCAAGATAACACAAACTCAACTTACTTAGGGATAAAGTAATTGTTCCGTGCGTCTGAAATGACAGTTGAAGTTTAATTTTATTAGTTATTTTTTATTGTATTTTGCATTAATAACATAATAATCTATACAATATCTTTGAAAAGATATAAATACATTAGTGCAAGAAACTAAAAAAAAACAATAATTTATTTAATTAATAACAAAGAATGACCAGTCGGCTACATTATCACTACATATTATAAAACAAAGTCCTCCGTCGCGTCTGTCTGTCCCTATGTATGTTTAGATCTTTAAAACTACGCAACGGATTTTGATGCGGTTTTTTTTAATAGATAGAGTGATTCTTAAGGAAGGTTTATATGTATAATAACATACCACGCGGGCGAAGCCGCTGGCGGGAAGCTAGTTATTATTATATGACGTAACTAATAATTCCTGTACTTTTAAAACTTTCAGATAAACCTACTGCAAAATTCTTGACTAAAGACCTGAGTCTCCTGAACTTCTACGAAAGAGAGAGCTTTTACTACAAAGGATACTTTTTTTTGAGGATATTCGTTGATTCCTTGTTATGCGACTACGGCTGTCGACCAACACTAATAGGCAACACACGTTTATACGGATTTTGAGATGTTCAAAAATATACCAATTCTTTTATATTTTGAAACTACAAAAAATTTTTTTCTTTATAAGTAAGAAATAAGATGACTTAAAGAAAGAATCAAATGTATTTTTCTAACTTTCAATGCCTAAATAAATTAATGTTCTTAGGCTACGTTTTTGTGTTTTTTTTATTCTTAAAAACAGAAATGAAATTACTTATTGACCTCAGATTTTTTTAATATTTTATTTTTTGTATAACTGATTGAAAATAAATATTTAAATTTTGTTTGTTTGTTTTATTTTTTTTAACTCTCCAAGTTTTACAATACGATAAAGGTAATACAAAATTGGAGGCATGACGTTTAATAAAGATTTTCTACAAGCAATCATTATTCATTACTTTTCTTAGATTCTACAATTTAAGCGGCGCTTTAATTACATGCATTTTGATTGAGGGTGCAATTGTTACTCAATTTCAGTAATAAAATACAAAACGTAAGGTTTTTAGTCTCCCCTCTCTCCTGACAAACGTTAGGTAAGGTCTAGTCTCCCGACTCACCTTGACGAGAGACGTCGTTTACACAACAACGTCAACATATAGCTATTTTCTAGGGATGACCCCTATGGTTAAATAAATTGGGATCCTTTATTCAAATGCTTAAAAATAAACATATTTCTGATCACCCATCATGCACCCCTATTCATCCAGTTTTACTATCACCATTATACAACTGAGAAGTTTCTACAAAAGAGGATTGTTTAAGATTACGGAGACCTATTTAGATATAAGCGATAATCTCTACCGCTGTCGGTAGCGAAAAGTAACGAACGGTATGCTGCCGGGTACTTTTATAATTTACCACGGCTAGAGCGATAATAGGAAATATAGGAATACCACTAAACGACTTCGCGGAAGCGAATTATCACGTATATTTGAACAGGTCTTAAAAAAACAACAAGACATCGTTTCAAAAATTTTATTTTATAAAATTGTTTGACATTTAACCTATGCGAACTGACTGGCGAAGCTTTTAACAATGTATCATAAACATTTTTTAATGTATCTGTGAAAAAATATTAATTTAATAATATCAATCGTTCGGGACTCACTTCAATTCATAGTCTCACTTCTTTATTATTAAATTACTAATATACATCCTTATTTTTTTATCTATCGTAAAAAAAAATACTATGGGACCAACATGAAAATCGCGAAATAAAATCAGCTGTACCATACATTTTGTCGACTTGAATGCACATAAGCGTATAGAACCGAGATGTTTTTTCGCTATTTTAATTTGTGCATTTATTCCTTGATATTATCACCCATAAGGGTGATATAAGCAGCTTGACAAGTAGGTCATAGTTTCCCTCAATCCTCAATTGACTCAATGTTTGTCCCAAAGTAAAAGTTGTTCCAATCGTAGTTGAGTACAATGACCCGTTTTTTACGGTAATAAAAAAATAATGAAGTATAGAGTTGGCTTATTTTTACCCTGCCATAAAAAATAAGTAGCTAGGCGTCAGCATATAAGCCAATTGATTAATGGCATTTAAAATTAACTAAGCCATACATTACAAATTAATTATACATAAATTATTCTTACAATGTCGGTATTTAAAACGAAATAATGGATAAGCTATACTACTCAGGCACGTAAAATTTTCTAAATGGTTAAATGGTTAAATCTTATCCTTATATCTAGGTACATGAAACAGATGTCAAAAACCATAAAAATAATATAAAAAATCATATTATACATTATATTGCGTGGTTCTAAATTAAAAATTATAAAACCGACCTCTTTTTTAGAGATTCTTAAATCAGGGACAAAAATAAGCCACCCCATTTGATTAAATATATGTTTATTTCTAAGTTACGTCTTTCAAATAGGCATTATCACAGACCTATCTAACGATGAGACTAAGACTATTGGAGAAAGACAATTGATTTATATATACTTTAAATGAATGAAAATATATCGCAGAATTACAAGGACATTAAATAACTGACAAAAACAGGTAATTTTATCAGTTTCACCAATAAAGATAGCCTTTTCCTATGTTGGGATCAACTTCCAGTCTATTCAGATACGGCTAAATATAAGTAATTTACACGAAGCGATTGCCATTAGACACTCGCAAACCAAATCTCATTATAAAATGAAAATAATCCAGATACACTTTTTGTATCAATACAAAACCTGTATACAGACGTTTATGCGATATAAATGCAGTGATCGACGATCAAATGGACGGCAATTAAGATACACGTGTAGTATAGATCGCCTATAACATCTGTATAATAGTTTGTATCAATACAAAAAATGCTTACAAAAAGAAAACTACGAAATACATCATTTCAAATTACGTTAAAAACTGTTTAAAATAAAATATCTTAGATAAATGAGCAGTTTAATTCAAACTTGGCTATTATCTTACGTGCACATTTGGTGTACAATACACACTTATTTGCCTTATAAATGTAATTGAAATGTTTGAAAAATAAAGTGTAAGGTTAAAAAGTTTAAGTAACAGTATAATTATTTTAGTAATTTGTTAAAGATTTTTCGAGCGATTGAGATCGGAATATCGAGAAAAAGATATCTTTTTTTTATTTTATTAATTTCATTAATTATTTTGATTAATTTCATAATAATTACATATTTCACTGGACTAATACAAGCTTATATTTTAAACAACTATCAACAATACGGCACCAGGTCTTATTAAATTTACTATTTTTATATTCCTATCTAACTATACACTTTTGTTAAGAAAAAAAATACAACGTACAATTTCTAATGATTTAACAACCGACTATTTTTTAATGTTTTAGTTTCGGGGATGATATTATTATAGCCACTCGCATCATTCACATAAATAACAATAAAATTAACCGATAACATAATTTTAAATATCGTGAAAAGCAAAATAAGATAGTTTGATTTTTTTCTTTTTTTTTGTTGTATGCTTTTGATTTAAATTGTTTTATGTTTAACTAAAACTTTTGTCTTTTACTATAATTTTGTCGTGCGTCGTTTTAGACGAAAATAAAATTATTTTCTTTACTTTTCTTTCTTTTCAAAATTGACAGTTCAATTTGCATACAGGTAAAATAATGTTGTTGTGTTACGAGCATGATAGTGCTAAGTTCCTAATATATTGTATTTTATTTTATACATATATATCTGTTTGAGACTGACTGGTCAAAAATTTGGGACACATATAGTTATACATTCGCTAATTCTACACCTAAATGGGTGTAACTGGGTTCAAATTTAGCGCGAGCGAAGCCAAGCAAAGGCTAGTCATGTACAAAATCGTCCTTACCGCCATGCCAAGACAATTTCATTATTTTCATGGTAAATATAATAATTTATCATGTTATACCTATCACTGTTTATCACGAAATTGTAGCTTACCGTGCCAAAGATTATAATTATTCTGACGTTAAGCTGTATTGAACGACATGATTTTATGTTCACACCATTTAGGAACCATTCAAATACAGGGTATAAGAGATGAAAACTACGGTTGTTAGGTCGATAGGAGTCCGATTGCCTGACGCTTGGCGTCGGACAATCCATGACAATTTCCGATCCATAAAAAAAGCTAATGAATGATGCGATGGACACCGTTAAAACACTGAATATTAATTTACATTTAATATTAGAATTGTACGAATTATTGTGGTTTTACTTATTAATTTAAACTTTTACAATCTGCATAATATGTATCTGTTAGAGAATTAATTATAGTATCCTTATAATTAACCGACCGCCAAATCTATTTTATTTGTTTTTTTAATCTAATGATTTGTCCATATTTTTCTTTTAGTACTAAAACTGATGACGATTTTTGAAATATCTAAAACTAAATTTAAAATATAATATAAAAAAACTGTAATATTTTTTATAATTTTCACAAACCAATTACTGTTATTAAAATATAATCTAAAAACAATTTCTTCCGGTCCCTTATAGATAAACTAAGTGCTTTGACAGCCAACTCTTTTCTCACTCTTTAATATTTCATTTAAATCATATTAAAAAAAGTTTTGTTAAATACTCTTTACAAACAAAAAATATTGAGCAAAATATAGGCATGAAGTTGCCAGTTTTTTATTATTTTACATGTTTACTCATGTACTCTTTTTTTTGTAAACAGGCAACTAAGTTACGGAGATCGCGAAATTCATTTCCACATCGTCCTCAATAAATCGTATCTTGTTTTTAAGTTTAACTTTTTTTGTCTTAGTTTAATTATATAAAGTTATTTATGAAGTTTATTTGATTTATTAGTCTATCTACTTTATTCTTAATAATAAAAAAAACTTTATGGACCGAAGTGTTTAAAAAAATTATGGTCATTTAAATAGGTCTTTAAAAATAATATGTACCATCGAAAAAAGATGCGAGCTGCATTAACAAAAATTCAAAATCAAATATTTACAAATTGATATGAAAATAATTTGATATGAATCTTATTCTAAAGGCGAGGTACAGACGGGGTCTTAAATATGTAAGTATCCACCTTAATAACTTGTTGCTACTTCTGTACATCGGATTCTAGTATACAACAAGAATCCGGTATACGGAAGACCATTTTGTTCTTAGATATATTTTTTGTAACGCTCACTCCTAAATTTTCGCACGCACCAATTAGCAGGCGCGATTGTAGTAATATTGGTTAAGACACCAGCCGTTCATGCAATAATTGACCTAAAAATTACCAGTATAACTTGGTACATTGGTCACAAGCTAAAATATGGATAGTCCTGGAGTGGTCATTATTTTAATGTCCTGCTACCTCAGAGGCAGTAAAATAACATATTATTATAAAAGAACAAATGGCAAACATAAATCTTTAAAATATTGTATGTTACGTTACTAAGAGGAATATTTATTTTAGACACCGTATGTACTAGTTTCATCAGTACATGCAAACATTGTCAGCTTTAACCAACAATTATACAGCGATTTCTAATAATGGCTAATCATTATTTTGGCGGTACTATCACGCCAATTTCAAATTGGGTATAGGCACATGCAAAACCACATTTGTCACTTACGACCTACCTACTTACATAGATAACATGTTTATAATACAACTTTTTCTATATAAAATATTATTTACAGGACGAATGGTTTACATTCTGGTTATTACGCGAAAGAGCTTTGACACTACTGGACCGGGTAATATGGATAGAACTGAGTTTAGTTATGGTAACATGTTTTTTTTATACAATATCTATTAAGGTTTTAGAGATTCGAAAATAATGTCTGCCTCTTTTTTTTATAATTAAAATGAAAAATTGTTTTATTTTATTATTAACGCAACAACAATAGATTGTTCAAAATAAAATTTATAAAAAAATACTAAATTAATAAGTATAATATTTTAGATTATTTGATCAACAATATTATAATAATTATTTGTTCATTTATTATGTACGTATGGCACATAAACCAAAATATAATTTGTGACAATTAATATCGAGATTGCAGAATACTTATGTAGGATACAACTTTTTTTTAACATTGAAATATAAAAAACTTTTTAGTGATTTCATGTACAAAAATAAAAATATGTACAGTAAAACTACTAAAAATAATAACGTAAAATGCATATAAAAAGATTTCTAATCGACTTTAGCTACCTAAAAATATATAAAGCGAGATTTACTATCAGATTCCAAAGTGTCTACTAAGTATTTTTCATAATATTTTCTAATAAAGGCACTAAAGCTTACTATTCGCAAATAAAATGAAAAGGATAATTAAATATGATTTCATCATAGTATTAAAAAGTCACAATCATCAATTAAGGGGAAGGTAGAGATTAAAAAAATAATTGTACAAAATGTTTTGATAATAATATACTCTTTTAAATGTTATGTTTTATAACTTTCTACTATAACGCATCAACAAAAAAAAAAAACAATGCGTGCAAGATATTAGGATGTTACAATAGCTATTAAAAAACAGTTTACATTAATGGAGCCTGGGCCTGTAAACAAGTTGAAATTTGACATTCGAAACGACAAACGAATAGAAACAAAATCTATGGAAATGACACAAGCTTTGTGTCACTAATGTCATTTCCATACATTTTCTTTCTATTCGTTTGTCGATTCGAATGTCAAAATGCAAATCTAACGATCAAATCGACAAACAAATCATTGTGTCATAAACAAAAAAAATTGCAACTATAAATAATTCTATACAAATTCTCGCGTTATATTGATATTATTTTAATCCTGACGTTTCGAACCCTTTACAGCGTCCATGGTCACGGGTGATTAAAGACAAAATCCGTAAAAAGTAGATTTATTTCAAAATTATAAATGTCCATAAATTAAGCTACACTATGACTGATGCATTCGTCTATCATCAAACTCAAAAACACTATGGCTCTTTCATCAAAAGGCCCTTCCTGCATTGTAACACTTCTGGCGCCATATAGTTTAAAAAATTGTAAAACATTGACTTTTATTTCTTCAAAAGATATATTTGCAGAAATAAATATAATTTATCATTAATCAGTCTGTTTAGTCGATTCGATGGTAGATTGTAACATGCCAGCTATATTATAAACTAATAGTCGAAAAGGGTATATTTAGAAAGGGCATTCAAGTTACCAATTTATTATTAGTTGCATTTTTGTCAATAAATCGCTAAAAATGAAATGAACTTTTTTTGTTTTAAACAACAATCTTTTACAGCGTTATTATTTTGTAGAACAAATAATTTATTTACCCTAGTAAATAAATACACCAAAGCCAGACAAATTTGTAATATTGTATTTGCCATAAGGTCGCAAAGTGTTGGCCACGTGTCATAAAAAGGTCGCGTGCAGCTTTAGTGTGCAGAGACCATTACTTTAAATACCCATTCCAACAAAAAAAAGATTTTTTAGTTTGGTTTAACTTATTTAGTAATAGCAACGCATAGGAATTTATTTGATTTAGTAAAACGCATTTTATTATTTTAATTAGCTGTGCTGTGCAAATAAAGAAACACATAAAATGATAATTTCATAAAATAATAAGTAAAATGTGATGTTTTATGACTAGACTAAGCAATAATGTGCACTGGGTCAGCTGCCATGTTCGCACTGCGCTTTAATTTAGTCGAGTTGCGAGTTATTTAGTAACTAAATGTGTGTGAACGGAGAGCCACGCGTTAAGGAGCAATAAAATACGCCTGGAGACAATCCTCGCCGTATTACAAAAGTTGGTTAAAACCAAGACTCAACTTTAAACGTAACTTCAAGCTAAATTCAGGTTTGAAATAAATGCATGCCGTTGTCACAATTATGTAAAAACTGAGGCTATATTAAAATCTGGGTTTTCTAGCTTTTGTAATAGGCTCCAAAATTCAGTAAAACTAATGCCATTAATCATTTAATGACAATATGAAAAACCTTGTGAGATTTTTGGGGCTGAAAATTTAGCAGTAGTTAACGTAGATACTAAATTACTTAAAACTCGACTTAATTCCATGCATAGTCCAAACTAGGCATTCAATTATAAAGTGAAGGAACTGTTACAACAATAATATAGAAAGTTAAATAATCTTACTATAATAATCTATATTCCTAGTCACCTGTTAGGCCGAAAGCCGAATGTATAATATATAAGTTGTAAAAAATAATCAAGTGTTATTCGTTTCTAGAATAATAAAACTGTTATAAGACTTGATTGTTATGATATTATTCAAAATAAATAAATATTGCTGGTATCCAAATATTTTCCAACATGTATTTTATGTAGAGACGTTTCTACTCTATTTATCTCTAGTTTCTACGCTACAATTGGCAATATTTGAGATCTATTTGCCACGTTATTCAATCTCGATACATAATGTTTGTATTCTATGTGGTAAATACTCCATATCCTATCACTTAAAATATACTTTCAAGTTCGGCTTTCGGCCTAAAAAACAAGGTTAACGGCCGAAAATCAAAGCTTGGCATTCGATTTATCGATTTTCGGCCGTCACCTATCGATTTTCGGACCTAGTTTTCGACTGTCAGCAGCCATATACGGCCTTCGGTTTTCGGCTCTTAACAATTCGATCGATATTTAAAACTTATTTTGGACTAAATTACAGTAGAGCTCCGATTAACTGGTCCTTTATTAAATAATAACTTTATTTTATAACTTGATAATATTTATTAACTATCTTTTTGTATTTTTTTAAGCATTTTCCATGCTAAGATTACAAGTTATTTTTAATGAAGGAAAAAATCGGCGGTCGGGCAGGGTTCGAACCTGCGCCTTCTGGTTCGGTACACCAGACGCTCTGACCACTAAGCCACCGCTCGCCCTGAACCGTGTACCGAACCAGAAGGCGCAGGTTCGAACCCAGCCCGCCCGCCGATTTTTTCCTTCATTAAAAATAATATTTATTAAGTTTTACCCGTTCTAATAAGATAAATTTTACTACTTTAAAAGGAGAATGTCTTCGGCACTATGGACAAAATGTACAGAATTCAACATTGAAAGATTTGTCTTTGTCAAACCACCTTAAAAAAAAGTCAAGGTGATTTTAAGTTCCGTTTTTTTACCACGTTATGTTTTTAGGCATAGATCTCATAGAAATATTGCCAGAAAAAAAATATATACCCGGATAGCCTAGGGCCCTAAAAGGTCACCTAGCTATACGTAGATTTATTTCATTATAGGAAATAACTAGGAAGTTATAGAATTAGAAAGTTGTTTCATGCCCTAAAATTCATCATTAGTTTAACTTCATACCGCTATAACTAAAGTTAGGAGCTTGAAGTATCAAATGTAATAAGTACAGGCATCTAGGGCATGACACAACCTTTATACCGGTATGTAACACAGATACCTAAACATTAGGAAACCTAGTTCTAGGTCCAAATATGTAGCGCTTCGCGGTTCTCGATCAGGTAAAGTTCCCTCCCACCTTAGTAAATGCATATGGAGTCTCTTAATCTGTGCAACGAAGTTTTGCCTGGATATTAGCAGGGAAAACAGGGAAGCTCCCAATGAGGGGTTCGGTCCTGCTCATCGGGAGTACCATGAAGAGTATATAGTGCGTTTTATTTCCCTCATCGTTCATTCATAAGTCATTGGCTGCATGCACAACAGCTGAAGATACACTGCGAACACAGATCCTGGAACCTATAGGACATCAGAGTCTCGGTAGCTAGCGGAGCATATCGAAGGCATCGTCATCATCGTATAGCTAGGAGATAGAGAGCCCGTCCGGCACAAAAAACAAAAATAGCAGAGAACATATTCTTCTTCTTCTTATTTATTTATGGCAATTGGTGCCGATGTCGACAATTCTGCCAATGTCGTTCAGGTTGACAATTGGTCAACAATATTGACAAATGTCAAATAGGGTTGTAGCCGTACTGATAAAGATTGTAATACAATCATTTTAAAATCTATTTCCGCAGACCGTCAACGTGGATACGTACTAAGAAGATTTAAACAATTCCGATTACAATAAATAAAAATAAAGCTAATAAAACATTTATCTCGTCACAGTTTTAATGTCAATAATATAGATAGATGTCCCTGCCATCTAATATCTAGTATTGTACGGTTATAGAAAATTATTAATTTATTTTACCGAGCGAGCTATTGATGTGTTCAAAATATTCTAACACTTTTTTATAGAAATATATAAAATTTTTATAGTAATATATTTACCTTAATACGCATCAATAAATCGATTAATCAATAGTTAAAGAAAATAGAAAGTGGACATGCCTAATATTGACAGGTGATACTAAAAGCGTACTGTCTGGTCGGACACTTAAAAGGAGGTCCTACTATTATAGAAAAAAACTATCCCACGATAAAATAGTGAAGAGGTCTTATTCAAAAAATATATTTTTAATTTAGATATCGTCCTAGCGTATACGATGATGACGATGCCTTCGATATGCTCCGCTAGCTAGGTTCCGGGGGTCTGTGTATGTTATGTTTCTTCAGTTGTCCATAAAGCCGATGACGTGAGCAAGAACGATGAGGGAAATAAAACGCACTATGTACTGTATGTACTTCATGGTACTCCCGATGAGCGGTTCGGTCCTATCTCTGATTTCTCTGCAAGTTTCCAGGTGAAATTTGTTGTAAAAATGACTACTAAACCCCGTACATTTATTAAGGTGGGATGGAACTTTACCTGATCGAGGACCGCGAACCGCTCACCGGTCGCACGATCGTTTATTTACAAACTTTACAAATACTATCATATTTACATATTTGGACCTATAATTTTAGGGTTCCAATGTTTAGATATCTGTGTTACATACAGTTAAAAAGGTTGTTTCATTTTTTGTTGTTGTTTTGTCAGACCTAGCTAAATCGGTACAGATCTTACACAAATGTACTTCAAATGTACAAAGTCCACTCGTAAAATCATTTCAATTAATTTTGTGGTCGAACAAAACCTCAAAATATTTTTTTTTATAAATATCACAGAAATTCCAGGAATTATTTAGACATGCCTTCGAGCTTTTTTAGAGGTGATTTTATAAAGACACACCAATGTTGGATTCAGTACATTTGTACATATTGCCGTGGACTATGGACTATCCTTTCAAATAATATTCTATAATAAAAACCCCACATTTTCTTTTAAGGTAAATAGCTTTAAAATAAAGGGATGATATTTAGCTACCTACTCAATGTTACTATTTACGATTTTTCGAGCCCTATTTTGGATTACAATTATTCGGAGCCCTACTGTTTTCGTTAGCAATCGGTTGAAACAAGCAGTCGTAGAAACTTATAAAACACATATACACGTTGTCGTTCCTTTATCTGAAAAGGACGAGAAAAAAAAATGAAACAAAAAATAACAAAAAAAATATAAAACAATAAAATCTAAATTGCCGCAAGGGTAACCCCTCCGAAATTAAGAGGAAGCCCTTCCCCTATACAATGGTGGGACAGGTTTTCGTTCGACGCGACTGCTATATCTTTCTTCAGTCAGTGTCGCATACAAAGCCGATTGTTAGTATGTATTAAACAAGATGTCAAGTCATCACATTATGGTAGACCTACGATGTTATCAAAGCATACTATAATAGCTAATTACAGCCCGCTTTCATTAGTTTTTTTTAAATAGTGCTCGGCGCCTCGCAAGTTAGTTTTTTTTACATTTCCCGTGCCTTTAAACGTCGAAAAGAAAAAAGGAAGGTAGAATCTAACGATTTCAATGTTCAAAATAAGCGCGTCGGGTAAAATTAAGAAGGTAAAGAAGACAACAATAGTTCCGATGTCTTCTAGAACATTGAAGACTTCTAATGTAATTTTGTAACATGACCTATCATTATCTATAATTTAATTCCTTACCTACCTACCTCGTATCTCTTTGCTAACCCGATCTAACTAACCCTTAACCCAGTATTTCCTAACACTATAAAGGCAACCAATTTCCCTTAATTTTACCCAATGGGAAATTTACCTATTTTATGTACAGGTAAAATGTATGCCACTTCTCACTCAGTATTTGTCAAGTTGGGGGTAAAATATAGATAAACTATCCAATTTGACCCCTTTTCAATCTTTTGTACTTAGTATTATGTAAAATGTATCCCCCTATATGTGCGTTATTTACACAAGGATATACCACACTACCAGTTTAGTTATCAAGGGGTAACATTTGTGCCACTTGGGTAAAATTACTCAAATAATAGTATGAGCACGATATGATACAGTGAGTTTTACTCAAATAATACTTAGTGTTAAAGGAGCTCAAAGCAGTATAACGTAAAGAGCTAATCCTAAATTAAATATATACCTATCTATATTTTTAACAAAAACGACAAAATTATTTAAGAAATAATTACGAATTAGGGTGTTTCCCCTTCCCCTTAAACTGATGCAAGTATTTTATACTTTTGTGACATTTTGCAATAAGTTTTTATAAGCCACGAGCTTGCACAGAAAAAGCATTAACTTGGCTTGTAAAGTGCTATTAAAATATTAAACTAATAGAAAAGTGAGATTCAAGTGTCACAGTTCTTAGAGAGCAACAACAAGCAAGCTACAAAGCGAATACATCAATAGAGAAAGGTAGGTCAGAGTGCGGCATTAATACTTTGTATTTATATGAACATCAACACATGATTTTTGTGTGTTTTGAGCTTAAAGCCAAATGGTACTTCTACTTTAACAATATAGCGTGTATCTGTGCTTCTCTGAACTTTTACGCAACTGGCTGCGCAGGAATCAGTATTACAGGAGACTACAATTATTATTGTCAGTTGAAAATTGGATGTATTCGATGCTAGATCACGAAAGTGTTAATAAAAATGTTGACTCTAACCATATCATCTACCCGTCTCGCCAAACAACGAAACGAAATCAGACCAAACGAGCTTTTTACTAGCTTTTTAACTAATACATTAACTACCTTTCTCTATATATATCTTAAAGATTAAAGACTAAATTACAAGCAAAAGTATAACCCAATAAAAACTAATTGTACAAAGTGCAAGGAACTTAAGAGCTGCAATTTTTAGTTATGAGATAGGTTGAGTATTATACAGGGTACTAATGAAATTAAAACATTAAAAGGAACAAAAGCCTACACCAGTTTAAAGAAGCACCATAATATAGAAAATGATAAATTATAAAAACTTTCGATACAAATTATTATCTTTTAAATGTCAGGTCTGTTTACCGCCAAAGAATACCCTTGCTTATAATGCTATTCCTTATCCCATAACTGAAACACTAATATTAAAAAAGTGTTTTATCGACTAAAAACAAGCTGCATTATATAGTTCTGCAAAAAGCTACCGTAATTATGTTTTACCTGCGTAAAATTAAATTAAATAGCTATAAATAACCCTATAAAGTTTTATTGAAGTAATTAAATGTATAAATGAGAAAATATAGCGAATGTGTCAACGTTTAAAAAAATGTACTTTGTTCTTTATTTATAATTATGTAATAATTTGTTCGGGCAATTCTTTAAACAACCTGGGGAATATTCCCCGATCACATCACTACCCGTAACATCTGAGATTTTATCCATTATATGAAAAAACTTCGATATTTTATTTTTATTTTGGAAATATATCTATTTATAATGCTTTTTTTAAAGAACCGCATGTACTTTTCTGCTATCTAATAGTATGGCGAAAAGTTTATTCCTACCTACTATGGCGAAAATTACTATTATTATGTCTTTGAGACCAAAACTATGCTTAGTATTGTACTCGAAAAACTAGTGTTAAAGTACTAAGTCACTATACAGGGTATTAATTTTAACCTTTGCAAAATTAGACATGTTATCTGTGAATTTGATCATAAAAAAACAAAATACCTAAAAATCTATTTTTTATATAGAAGCGTAGTAAGCTAGGAGTGAAAAGTAAAGTAAGTACAGTTAATTTGTTAGAAAATCATCCCTGCATAAAATATAATTTAAGAACGTATTAAATTAATATGTTCGGCACATTCTGCGTAGAAAACTGGGAGTGAAAAAAAACAGCCTGTATAGTGACGGGAACGACTACCGACTATGGACGAGTTGACTATGGCGACTAATCCGACTATTACTACTAATGTTTTGATCGTCTCGTAGGCGGTGTTTTTTTTGGCTTAAGCCGATCTCTTCTTACCTTGGTCAGGCGCAATCGTTCGCATCTGAAAAAAAAAAGAAATAGAGCATAGAATTCGTTTTTTCAAAGGTCGAATTTATACAAGACTAGCTTTCCGCCAGCGGTTTCCCCCGTTTTTGGGACATTTTTCATTGCTACTCCGCTCCTATTAGTCATAGCGTGATGGTATATAGCCTATAGCCTTCCCCGATAAACGGGCTATCTAACACTGAAAGAATTTTTCAAATCAGTTCAGTAGTTTCGGAGCTTATCCAATACAAACAAACAAATCTTTGCTCTTTATATTATTAGTAAAGACTAACGGTCTCGGCATATCTTGTTCTGCCCTATTTCTCTTTCTTCGCATTTTTTATGTTTCTCTCCATAAGAATCTTCCTTAGACTTCATCAAACACAACCAAAAAGAAATCAGTCAAATCGGTTCAGCCGTTCTCGAGTTTTGCGCTTAGCAACGTTTAGTGATTAATTTATATAGATAAATAAGCCTACCCGTGAATCCCCTGAATCGTGAAAAACCGGAGTTGATCATAGAAAGGTGAAAATTTGAAGTTGTATGTATTTTTCAATGCTAAATCACAATAAAATAATTAAATGTTGTCCAAAAAATAAAATAAAATATTTAGGGGTGGGACATCCTTATCATTTAACGAAGCAGTCACGGTATTAGAAATAAAACGGTATGTCAAATGTCAATAGTGCTCTCTCCCTCTTGTCCGCCACCCTCCGAGAGCGCAGTCATCATGATAACGTTGTCATTATTGACATTTGACATACTGTTTTATTTCTAACTAGCTTCCCGCCAGCGGCTTCGCCCGCGTGGTCTTATAATTTTTTCCCCCGTTTTTGCAACATTTTTCATTACTACTCCGCTCCTATTAGTCGTAGCGTGATGATATATAGTCTTCCCCGATAAATGGGCTATCTAACATGGAAAGAATTTTTCACATCGGTCCAGTACTTTTTGAGTTTATTCGTTACATACAAAAATACAAATCTTTCCTCTTTATAATATTAGTGTAGATACAGTCAGATGATAATAATATTATCTTATATTTATCTGAAACAATACATACGTATCGAGCAACGCCGGTTGCCTGAGCGCGTCGTGTAGGATGCGCATATATTCGGGCTCGACGCGGTGCGCGGTGGCACGCGCATGCGCACCACACGCGCGCATGCTCAGGTTGGCGACGGGCGTGCGGTACGAGAATGCTGAGTCGTCGCGCGGCACGATGCGCGGCCGGGCGCGGCGCGCACATATACCTGCAAATCATCATCCCACTTTTAATATAACGTTTATATAGTAGGTACAGTAAGAGACGATAAGTCCATTATCATGTCAAGGATCGTATTTGCCTGCACGTTACTGCGTACACATAAACATATACGCCGCGCCGTCGCGACATCACAGCACTGAATGATCATTACATCGCTCTCTAAGAGTACGATATACGAGATCGTCTGTGTATGCAAAATGTTTGTTATAGAAAAAGGTCGTAAGTGAAACTTGTTTCCTGCGATAGACTAAAAATGGCAATGGATTTATGACCGCGACCGTACAGTCACGAGCAAAAATAAGTACACAGTTGGCATAATTCAAAACCAATGTTCTCCCAAAATACTGATAGAAATTTTGTGGTATTACAAACACAGTATTTACGAACCAATACTATAGTGACATTGTTATCTCAAAGTCCTCGTCTCATGTCTGGCCTTCTTCCGGTGACAGGGTTTTCTACTTTTTAGTAGACCCCCAGGCTAGTGCCTCCGTTATATACAAGGTGGAAGGGACATCGACACACATCCGAATACCACGAGTTGAGTACATGATTCTGGACCCCCCTGCGTTGAAATTTTCCGTAACTTTTTTCATCAATTTTTAAAAAAAATCTAAAAAACGTCTAAAAAAGCATTACTTCTATCTACTCAAATTAGATTTATAATTAAAAAATAATTATTTCATTTATTTCGGATCGCGCGCGCGATAAAATTCACCGCGGAGCGTTATAATCGCGTTTTTAGCAATACACTGCGCGCTCAAAAATGACAATATCTGTAATAACCGATCATTTTCTACATGAATGTCCTAGGTCATTTTATTTTTAACCTTGAGTGAAACCCTGTTACGACGTTTGTGAGTCGATATCCCTTCCACCTTGTATAACTTCTCAAAAACCTTGTGCATAAAAAAATCGCAAAACATACCGGTAATAAAGACATCTTCTAAATGGAAGAAGTTAGTTGTAAGCGCAGACGCATACAACACTTTGGCGGCGTCCGCGGACATCGCGTACCCCGTCCCCGACACGTACTTGGGGTACACACGTCCCCCATACATGTACCTCGGGCTGTACCTGTAACAAATTAATTGATTTTAAACCTCCAACGCAGAAATATAAGTGTTTCTTTACTTAATACACTATTACGCATGTATTCCTCGGAAAAGTTCTGCAGAGGTTCTCAAAATGATCGGAAAAACTAAGAAAATTAAACTATATCTGAATGGCATAAGGACGATTTCAGAACGAACACAGTACATGGCAACTGTCATTCAGAAATAAACTTTAACACATTGAGATAAAGTTTAATTTTCTTAGTTGTTCCGAACATTTTGAACGCTTGTGTATGCCCCGATATATCTGATGCTGACTGTACTATAGTCTGCGCGGAACTAGTTGGCCGCGCCTTAGGTATGTGAGCGGCGGGACGGAGGGGCGGGGGCGCCTACGCGCGGTGGGGTGGAGGGGCGGGGGCGCTTGCTTTTGTTAACAGTAACCCACCGCCTCACCCCTGCCCCTACCGAAGGCGCGGCAACTAGTTCCGCGCAGACCATAATGTACACCCACAATTTGCTGGTATGTTTAAGGTCCCATGTAATTGGAAGGTGGGTTGTAAGGGGGCGAGCCTATTGCCATCAACCAGGCACAAATCCAGGCTGAGCCGCTACTGGGAATTGCCATAAAAAGCCCACTTTGACACCTGGAAGTCGAACCCAGAACTTTACGCTACGCAGCCAATGAAACAATCGAAAACAGTTCATCATCATAAACCCATTAACTGTCCCACTGTTGGGCACGGGTTAGGCCATAGTCCACCACGCAAGCCTCATGCGGGTTAGCAGACTTCATATGCCGTCGAGAATATCTCTCAGGCATGCAGGTTTCCTCACGATGTTTTCCTTCACCGTTGTAAGCAAGTCGTAATTGCACATGATCTCGAAAAGTCAGAGGTGCGTGCCTTGTATTTCAACTCAAGACCGACGACTTGGCAGTCCAGTGGTCATACCCCTAGGCTACCACTACTAAACAGCTAAATAATAATACTTGCGTACTTACCGTGTTTCTGTAAATAAAATTGGAAAATTAATAAAAAAAATATATTGAGTTCAGCGATATTCGTTTTTGAAAAATAGCTTTCGTACTACAACAAACCTTGCGCAGTCGCTTGGGTGTTTACATAACATTTCACGAAGACACGTGAGTCAATTGAATCTGAACCCTGTGGTGTGACATAAGATTCACGTCATCATAAAATAGACTTACTATATGAGTATAGATTAGACTACTAACTAAAAATCTAAAAACAAGCTCTGTGATGTTGGAAAATGTATTGCAGGCGGGACAAGCCAAGAAACAATTTTGTTTATGAACGAACAGCTTGTCCCGCCTGCAATACATTTTCCAACATCACAGAGCTTGTTTTTAGATTTTTAGTTAGTAGTTTTTACGCAGTCGGGTTTTTTGTTTCTTTTAATAATTGATTTTATTTCCTTCTTTTTAGTTTATAAATCATCATAGAATCACTAGATAGATCCTAAATGATGATTTAAAATATAAATTGATACAACTAAAGATCATTTTCAAAATCAGTTCGCACATTAAAGCGTATAATATCCGCCATATTGTTTTTTTTTAAATTCCATATACCCAGTGACAATCGTGCCATCAAGACGAATCTCATGAGGTGTCATTTATCTAAATCGGTTGAGCCGTTGAGTAGTCACGACCGGACATAGGAACGGACATACATACATACATACATACATACATACATACGCGTCAAACACATAACCCTCCTCCTTCGGCAGTCGGGTAAAAATATAAATGAAAACATCATGATGAAAACTGCATGCTTGAGAGATTTTCTCGACGGCATGTGAAGTCTGCCAACTCTCATTAGGCTAGCGTGGTGGACTATAGCCTAATCCCTCTCATACTGAGAGGAGACCCGTGCCCAGCACTGGAACAGTATATGGGTTGATGACGATGAGATTAACATTTACTCACCATTTATTGGTTGAGTCGAGGACCGGCTTAGCACCACAAATAAGGTCACCGATCAGCATATACTCCTTAATGTTCCGACCTTTGGCCTTAGCATCAAACTCCTCAGATTTATTCTTCAAATTGTCTATGAGATTTGGCACGTTTATATACATATCATCATCCGTTTTGAGGATGTAACGAACTGGAAGCAAAAAACTAAGGCTGAGATTCAAAGAAGAGACACAGCATGAACTTACGCTTCCGTATGTCAAATTGTAATACAAATTTGACATACGGAAGCCTTACTTTACACTGAGCATCGTCTCTGAATGTTAGCCTAAATTGTTTATGGTACATACACATACATACCATCACGCCGAGGTGTAATGATGTACAGTCACGAACAAAAACATGTATACAGTAGTTGAAGAATTAACGATTGCAACTTTGAGATAACACCAATGTCACTATAATATTGGTTCGTAAATACTGTGTTTGTAATATCACAAAAGTTCTATTAGCACTTTAGGAGAAAATCGCTTTAGCACTTTTGTTAGTGTATACATGTTTTTGCTCTAGCTCGTTGAACTGATGGTCGCTGGGGCAGAAAGGTTCTCGAGTTGAGACCACGCACCGGAAAGCGCAGCGTGGGCCGGCCTCCAACGAGATGGACAGACGACCAGCCGGGCTAACATGCGCGCCACGACAATATTTTGTCTACTCTTTTGTCTCGCTCTTCCTCGTGCGAAAAGGAGACAAAAGCACGACATAAGCGTCGACAAAATTTTCTCGCGGCGTGCATGTTAGCCCGGCTGGTAAAGGTCGCTGGGAGAAAGTTGGATGCAGGCGACATACGACCGGTCCCTGTGGAAGTCAATGGGGGAGGCCCTTGTTCAGCAGTGGATCTCTTTTGGCTGACATGATACATACCATCACGCCTGAATTACCCTAAGGGTAAGGCAGAGATGTAGGAACACTCACATTTCGCCGGCATGTTTAGGGCCCGTGTGATAGGGGGCGACCCTATTGCCACCAGTAGGGTTACTCTTGAAAACAATTCCGATCCATTGTCATTGAGAATACGACGTTTCGTACTCTTGAAGGCAACATTAGCGCCATATTGGCTCAATATTGAGCGAATCTTGAGTGAACTAAAAATGACTGGCCAATGCAATTTTTGTTTATTTACATCAGAATTAGTAAAAAAACTAGGTATTTCATCAATCCTTTGGATCCTTAGGGCACACCGCTACTGCGAATGTTAGCGTTGCTAACTTCATGTCGAAGGTAACTTGGGCTATTTCAATTTCAATCCAATAGCAACGAAATTGGTTTCAAGAGTACGACTTTAAAATTAACCTTGGATTTGGATAGTAATTGGATTGCTATTGCGATTGTTTTCAAGAGTAAACCAACAGGCACAAATACAAATTCCAAGCTGCTGCTGAGAGTTCATATCTTGCTTGACCTGGGAATCGAACACAGGTACTCAAGCGCAACAGTCTCACTAACAACCTAACAGCTAACTAGGCCTATATCTACCATCACGACTGTATTGCCTGTAGGCAGAGGCATACTAATGTACACCCACATTTCGCCGGTATGTTTTGGTCCCATGTAATAGGGGGCGAGCCTATTATCATCAACCGGCACAAATACAGCCTCCGAGCTGCTACTGGAAATTTCACAGAAAAACCCAACAACACTGCTCAACCCGGGTATCGAACTCGAGGGAAACCAGTGCCAAGCTGGTCTAAATTGGCAATCATTAAGATCACCCTCATCGCCGATAAATCCAAATATACCCTATACATTGATCCCAGGACCTCTAGCGAAGCAGTCGCGCTTGGGACCACTGGACCAGCGAGGCAGTCTGGGCAGTAGAATAGAATAGAATAGAAATACTCTTTATTGTACACCAAAAACATTAACGAAGACAGAAAAACATGAATTTTAAAACATACAACGGGCGGCCTTATCGCGATCAGCGATCTCTTCCTTCTTTAGGATGGACTAAATAGAATGCAAAAATGGGATTGACGATGCACCTGTGTGTATGTAAAAAAAATACTATGATCTACTAGGTCTATTATCAATAAAAAAAAAACAACTTACCACTATTATTACAATTATTATTTATCCACTTCAACATCATAATAGACTTCAATGTCAAATTATTATAAGAATCAATAAAACCTTCTTGTATCACATCACCAAACTTCCCTGATTCTTCTTCAATTTTATTCTGAATGGTAGAATCATTATCATTAGCTGGCAACCCCAATAGGAACACCAGTTTATATTCCGGCATAGTGTTGCCAGGCATCAACTTTTCTTCCATTTTTCGGAAGTTTTTATCACCTTTCAACATTGATAATACTTTTTTTAAATCTGGAGTGATGTCATATCCTTTTGGGGGTATTTTCATGACGTTAGTGTCATAGTAATCGTAGCTTGGTTCAGTTTGTTCCCCTATCTCCTGATTCATGTCAAATTCTGGCAACATAACATCATCTTCGAAGCGCTTCTCAGGTACTTTATCAGTCTTAACATTAACCAGATTGTCCTGCAACGCCTTGGCCAATTCGGGCAATAGCCGGCTAAAGCTGGATATGTCTCGTTTCAATCTAACGCTAGATATATTATTTACATCATTTTCTTTATATAAATCGTATGTATAATTGTAATTTATATACTTTTTTTTAACATTATGATATAATTTGGACATTTCAAAATAACTCTTATAGTTGCCCCAAGTTTCTCTTATAGCTACTCGGCGGTCGAAATGTACAGTGGATGAGCAAACGACTATTAATAGAAACAGTTTATTTTTACTATTATTATCACTATGTTTGGGGCATATATCTCTAGGGTTGTGTATTGTCGTTAAGTTGTTCGGTTGTACGTATATTTTCGTATCGCGATTACTGTGTATTGACCAGCCGGCGACTAAACCTGAAAATAGCCGAGCAAAGTGAGTAAAATGTGTCTATACCTCGCTTATTATAGACTATCCTACAAACATTATAAATGTGAAAGTTTGGATGGTGATGTTTGTTCAATCAACGCCAGAACGGCTAAATGGATTTGGATGAAATTTGGCACAGAGATTACCGTCCGGAATAGCACATAGGCTATGCAACTTTTTTAGTGGTGATACATTTCCTAGAAGCAACTAGATATCATTTATTGTTTATGTTAAATAGATACCCGTTTTACTCTAATTGCCTATTTACTACAAATTTTGGTATTTTCTTCAGAAAACACTTAAATAGTCATGACTTTTAAGGAAATCAAGTTAAAGCTCTGCCCCAGAGATATTTTTTACTGCAAATAACCCCAATTATCGCCCTGTTTCGTTTGATCCACGATTTTCTGCCCACTCTGTATACTAAAACCTTCCTCGAGAACCACTCTCCGTTAGTGAAAACAGCATGAAAATCGGTTTTTGGGTTTATCGCAAACAGACAGACAGATAGACGCGGCGGAGGACTTGTTTTCTAGTTGACTTTGTTGTATAATAAATGTTTTATTAATATGTAGTGATTAAAATAAATGGTGGTAAAAATTGATAATATACCTTTCGCCAGCTGATCATTGGCCTTATTATATAAGGGTATATACAGGAGCACGCAGAACAGTATCATGGCGGTGCAGAAGAGGAAGAACTTGGCCAGCACGGTGAACGTGGAGCGGCGATCCCGCTCCTCCATCTTAGGAGACGCGTACGGCGAGAGGCGACGAGTTTGGTCATACCTGGAATTATAAAAACTAAGTACCTACGTTAATGCAAAATACAATAGAATGACTAGCTGAAAAGTAAGGTAAATGTTAAGGTAAGGATAAAGTAAAGGTAAAGGTAAGGTAAATGGTAAGGTAAAAGATAATGTAAAAGGTAAGTCAAAGGGTAAGGTAACATGTAAGGTAAAGGGTAAGGAAACGGTAAAATAAATGGTAAGACAAATGGTAAGGTAAAAGGTAATGTAAAGGGTAAGGGTAAGGTAAAGGGTAAGGCAAAGGGCTAGGTAAAGGGCAAGGTAAATGGTAAGATAAGGTAACATTATTGGACATTTAAGTAACTGTAAAGTAAACTCTTCGGGAATATAGGCGTGATGGTATATTTTTTTGCGGCTACTGCGACCTTAGTTGGTCTATTGTGATCGCCGCTTGATGATCTAAATTAAGAGTTCACCGTGCTGCTGACACAGACTGCAGGAACGGCTTAGGTGTGAGCTCCTTTATTTCATCTGGGCTTAGTCTGTTTCCCTAGATGACCACTGCGCGTGTATATTGTGATGTTATCCTAGCCCTGCCAGTGGCCAGAACCAATCTACTAGCGAGAGCTCCTCCGACCCGTACAATCCGCATAGTAAATGAGCTGCATGACAGGATTGATATATTTTCGTGCAATTTGAATGAACTCGCAAAAGTTCTCTTAAATATAGCTATAATAATGAACTAGCTTCCCGCCAGCGGCTTCGACCGCGTGGTCTTATAATTTTTTCCCCATTTTTGCATCATTTTTCATTACTACTCCGCTCCTATTAGTCGTAGCGTGATGATATATAGCCTATGTTACTCGGGGATAATGTAGCTTTCTAAAGGTGAAAGAATTTTTGAAATCGGTCCAGTAGTTTCGGAGCCTATTCATTACAAACAAACAAACAAACAAACAAACAAACAAACAAATCTTTCCTCTTTATAATATTAGTATAGATTATATTATATTATATTATAGTATAGAAGTATAGATAATAAATATAAACCCACCATTCGAATACCTAATAAAAAATTAATGTTAGTCAGAAGTAGATATAGTATAGTAGAATATTAGTAGTATGTTTATTGTGATGTCAAAACTGTTAAGTATGTATAAGTTAGTATAAGTATAGCCACACCATCGCATTAGGTTTAAGACCTGTAAAGATAGGTATTATGGTAAATAAATAAATAAATCCTCACCTGTGCGACAATATCGGGCTGTCATCACTATCTCTGCCAGACGGGTACAGTCGGTCGTCGTCATACCAATGTTTATCATCATCCATGTATTATACTGGGAAAAAACACACTTGTTATAGTCTGCGCGGAACTAGTTGGCCGCGCCTTAGGTATGTGAGCGGCGGGACGGAGGGGCGGGTTCGCCTGCGCGGTGGTGCCGATGGGCTGGGGCGCTTGCTTTTGTTGTTGTTGTGTAACCCACCACCTCCGTCCCTACCTAAGGCGCGGACTATAGCAACATTTTCCCAACGAAATGAAGAAGCCCAGGATAGAAAACCCTTGACTGACTTAGGTTAGGCCTTTGCCCAGCAGTGGGATACAAAAGAGGCTTCGTAAAATGACAGACGGACTCTTCATTCTTACTAATATTATAAACGCGAAAGTAACTCCGTGTATCTGTTTGTCTGTCGTCTGTCGCGCTTTCACGCCAAAACTACTGAACCGACTTAAATGAAAGGAGGTCATCGAAATCGGCCCAAATGATGTACCGAAGGTACACTTGTTGGAAAAAAAATACCCTGTATTACGCTTGTTAGAACTCTAGTCTTACTTTTTTTTAATGTTGACTGGGGGATAAGAAAAAAACTTTTATTATGAGAAAAATCACGCCATTTCGGCACACATTATCTGTTTCGTAATGATTTCATAGAAAAAACCCTAAAAAAACTGTCCGTATCAGTTTCGGAATGTCAAATGCACGCCATTCATGTTGTCATGATGATGATCATGTTCATGATCAATCATGGTGAAAACTATCAACTTGACAGTTGTCATGTACCTCCGGTACACACTTGGGCTGTGTTGTATGGGCTTTTGATGACTTCCTTTGGTACACAGTCTAGAGCCTTGTAAAGGACATAGACTACTTTTTAATGCGAGAAAAAGGGCTGTAAGGGGTTGAAATAGGGGATGAAAATTATAAGAAATACCCAGTCCACGCGGGCGAATCCGCTGGCGGGAAACTAGTTTTATATAAATAAAAAATAAATAAACAGAATATTTTCATACATCACTTTAAAGTACCTTCCATGCATCCTTTTGTTTACATCAAATACATTATTCACGTTTTATGTATGGATTCAGTCAAAAGGAGACCTGGCTGTGTATGTCTGTGCATATTAAATGATCTATGTGCTAAACAAAGTAAACAAATTGAAGACATAGTTAGCATGGTGGATGAGCAATCGGCTTCCGTGCCATAGAATGTGAGTTTGATCCCCCATAAGGAACAAATATTTGTAATATACAGGTTGTTATTGTTATGGGTTGATTGTTTGTTTGCTTCGTTTCACTCGTCTGGATATATGCCTAGTGATTATGGGATGCACTAGTCACACTACAGCAAGGAAACCAAACTGACCGTTGAACTAAATTTATTTTGAACTTTAACTTTCACTACACACTTTTTGTTCTTCTTCTTGTGAACTATACTTTTCTTCTTGGCTTTTGGTTTTGAACTGACTCACAATACATGACACTGCCCGGGTCATTGAATGGCGGAGAATCTTAACACCGCCATTCAGAAAATGACGTAATTTGGACAGTGCCATCTATTGGTGAAAATAAGTACTAATTTCAACATACCGCCCACCAAGGACCTTGGTCCTTAACAGTGGCCGCCCACCATGAGCTTTATACTTCATAGTGACCGCCCACCATGAACTAAATTAACTTAATACAACTTGACAATAACATAAATTAACAAAACAATTGAATTTGAACTACTAACTACACACATAACATAGATACCTACTACAATTCTCGTTTGACCTTAAATCCATTGTAAAATTTATACAAAACTTATCAACAAAAACTACCTTTTACAAAACATGACAATAACATTACTTTGACACAGACAAATAATACAAAATAATTATAAAGTTATAGATTTTAACATTACACATTAAGCTATAAATGAGTTTCAACTTTGCCAAGAAGCCACTTAGCCGAAGGTAAGTCGTTTTCATTAACCAAACAACATCTCCGACCTGTGGTTCAGGCAATCATTTAATCCATTCGAATCTATCACTAGAAATTCTGCAAGATTTGAACTGTCATATTTTTAAATTACAGAATATGCGTACGGTTTTTGTTTAAACTTAAAGAACTTGTTTATTGAATCTAAAATCTTTAAATTGTGATTGTAACAGCTCACAACGGTAAGTAGCCCATTCATTTAATAATTGTTTTCGAATTCTTTCATTCCTGCTTATTTCAGCTAACAATAGCTTGTGTATACATATTATAGCTGTTATTTTTAATCTTTGATGCCAATCAACCTAACAGGTTCACATCTTGAAATATTATAAATATTATATATTTATTTATTTTTTCAGGTCCTGACATCTGCGTAAGTTTTCATCGAGTATTTAAATATTTCATCTCTACAGTTCGAGGTAAGTCTTCGTGTTTTTATATTTTTATCTATTTTTATATTTTTATCTAAACTTCTTTCTAACAAACTTGATCTGGTTTCAGCATTATCCCGAAATCTTAAATACCTGCATAACGAATCGTCTTCCTTAAAAGGTAAGTGAACTGCGTAACAACCTTCGGGAGTTCTGCGATTTCTAATAGCCTGACTGTATTCTTCACATTTCTGTTGTTTTTCAGTAAACGTTTTTTGTGAAATTGAAGAATGATCTGATTTCAACTTTTTTGAAACCTCATCCTCATTAATTGTAGCATTCATAACTACTATTCCATGTCTACTATTATTTATATCTGGACAATCAATAGGTATGATGCCCGACAAAATCCAACCTAAAGTGGTGGACTGAGCTACTGGTGTACCAGATGGTCCTTTTAGAATACCTTGTTGTATTATTTCACAGTAAACTTCTGCCCCTAATAAAATGTTTATTTTATTGGGAATGTCATACTGTGGGTCAGCTAAGAAAACCGAGTGTAAATGTTGTAACCTAGGTATTTTCTTAACTGGGAAAAGAGTGGTGATTGATTCTAAAACATAAGCTCTAATAATAATTTCATACGTTGGGTTTATTCTTGATTGAATCCTTAAGTCAACTGTGGATTTAGAGGTGACCTTATTATCTCCTCCAATTCCTGATATATTACCCCTTACTGGGACTTTTTTCAAGCCCAAACTTTGTACTGTAGCTTCTGTGATAAAAGAAGCTTGAGAGCCTTGATCTATCAAAGCTCTGATCACCTGCTTACCTCCGTTTTTCGACTCAGCATTGATTAGCGCTGTAGCTAACAATACTTGATCTGCATGTACTCTTTCTGTCGAAAAACATGAGACAACTGGTGCTGTATCGATTGAGGGTGACTCCATCGATTGTACTAGCGAGTTGACCTTTGCGACCTGGTTGACCTGCTCATATTCTTTCTGTTGTGTACCAGGTGATGTTGCATTGAAGCTGTTGTTTGGGTGCAGAAGTGAGTGATGTCGTCGGTTACAAACACGACAATTAGTGGATTTTTGACAGCGTTTAACCGTATGATTAGCTCCTAAGCAATTAAAACATATGTGATTGTTCATCACAAATTCGTACTTTTTATCATAATCGAGTTTTGCAAACTGTTTACAAAAACATAGTTTGTGATCTTCTGAACAATATTCACATTTAACTATATAATTATTTGCTGCATAAAATACTTTTGGTTTGTTGACGTAATTGGACTCACTACTTTGTTGAATAAAAGGTTTGAATTTTGGCTCAATAAACTCTAATGCTCTAAAACGACTTTCAAGAAATTTAGAAAATTGTGTATACTTTGGCAACTCATTTGAGTTGTCACCGGTGACGTGCAATTCCCATTGTTTTCTTGTTTCAGGATCTAATTTATAGGAAACAATGTGAATCACGATTATATCCCACGAACTTACATCAACATCCAAATTCTTAAGTGCATTTAAACATTCAGTAGTGGTGTCTAACAATTCTTTTAATGCAGTAGCTGATTCAACATTTGAATTACGCTGGCTAAATAATCTCTTTAAAATACAATTTGCTAAATATCTTTTGTTATTATATCTAGACTCTAACTGTAACCAACATTGGCTATAATTTGCTGCTGTTATTGGTACAAACTTAATCAGTTGTTCTGCCTCTCCTGTAAGATGACCCTTTAAATAATGTAATTTCTGTACAGAATCTAAAGATTTATTAGTATGAACTAATGAAATAAATAAGTCGCGAAATGTTGTCCATTCAGAATACTTTCCGGAAAAGATTGGGATTACTATTTTAGGTAATCTTATAGAAGCACCACATGATGATCCAGAACCTTCTTGTGCATTCTTAGCTGCTGATGGAAACATTACTGGCTGTGGTTGATTGCATAATGCAACTTTAAGTTCCGACTTATAGGTGATGTAAGTTTCCTCTGTCTCTTCATATATCTCACACGTAATGCATTCCAGAGATTTTAAAGTTGCTGCATCCAATCCCAATATTTCAAAATGATTTTTATAAAAGGTTTGCCAATCTTGTTCTAATTTTTCTAATCTCGCTTCAATATATTGATAATTCAGGCGATCTTTTGGTGCCTTCTTAAAGTTAACTCTCGACTTTTCAATCGTAGTCTTTAAATTAACTTGTAAATTCGCGTACTTTTCCATTGTAAATTAAAAATGCAACTGTTTTTCGGAAGTAAAATCTTGAAATTTTTATAAGTGTTTGACAACTTAAGCAAAATCGGGCATAGTCTCCTCGTTCCCCCGTTTTTTGCTTATTTTTCTAAGTCTTAAACTACTTCACAAATTCTAAGTCCAAGAATAACGCCTTTAAACGACTAAGTCAATGAAATTATGAAATTTTTCTAAGTCTTTAAATTGTACTCACAGTTTGTCCTCGTCACACACACACACACAATTATAATGTCTATCCTCCTCTTCACCGACCCTCTGTTGTCGGTCCTCTGGTTCCTCTTCTCAGGGTAGGCTGATGACGTCACACTTCTGACGTCACCTGGCTTTGTTTCCCTTCACAAGGAAAACCCTTCCCACACCTGAGATGCGATCCACAACTCCTTCGGTGTTCCCAAACTACTTACTACCGATATATCCAGCTCCGACGGACCAATGTTTCCGTCAATCCGGGCTCGTAGGACCAATGTTTATGGGATGCACTAGTCACACTACAGCAAGGAAACCAAACTGACCGTTGAACTAAATTTATTTTGAACTTTAACTTTCACTACACACTTTTTGTTCTTCTTCTTGTGAACTATACTTTTCTTCTTGGCTTTTGGTTTTGAACTGACTCACAATACATGACACTGCCCGGGTCATTGAATGGCGGAGAATCTTAACACCGCCATTCAGAAAATGACGTAATTTGGACAGTGCCATCTATTGGTGAAAATAAGTACTAATTTCAACACCTAGTTTATGGCAATAGGCCTCACCCCTTAATATGCTATGTTCAAACAGAGACATGCCGAATGTGATTTTTTGCAGGATACGGTTTTATTTTTATTTTTGTTCGGGGACTCCGGCAACCTACAGGCGGGCGAAAAGTCCTCTTGTTGGGATTATTTCACCCAAGGATATGGTTAAGTAACGATATAATTTACTAGCTTCCCGCCAGCGGCTTCGCTCATGTGTTCTTGATAACGTTTTTCCCCCGTTTTTGCAACACTTTTTATTGATACTCCGCTCCTATTAATCATAGCGTGATGGTATTTGGCCTATAGCCTACCCCGATAAATGGGCTATTTAACACGGAAAGAATTTTTCAAATCGGTCCAGTAGTTTCGGAGCATATTCAATACAAACAAACAAACAATCAAATCTTTCTTCTTTATAATATTAGTAAGATATGTATGAGTTTACACATGCATTCAATGTTTTAAGATCAGGAAATATATTGTGACGCAATCATATCCTGTAAAAATAAGGTTCAGCATATGTCTGTGTGAATGTAGCATTACATGGAACCTTAGCATATTAGCAAACTGAGGATGTACTGCAGTACAACCTCTGCCAAACCCTTTGGAGAATACAGGTGATGGTATGTGACATGTGAGATGAGAAATTGTATTTGTAAACAAACCAACCAAAAAAAACCAACAATACACGAGAAAAATTCTATTGTGGGGCAACATTGACTTGTGACAGCAAACATTTTTACAAGTTCAAAATACAAATATTATTGATGCATTGTCATCAGGACCATCAAAACAGAAAAAAAAGCAAAAAAAGAAATTGTACTTTTTTCTATAATTACTTTACCAGACTAATTATAAGAAACTTCATAAAAAACATTATTCAACCTATAGTGTGATTATTCTTTTACATAGAACCTCTTTTGTATAGTTTGCAATTCTTAAAACTGTGATCATAACAATGCTTGTGAAACCTATTATTTATTCACTCGCTTCATAAATTATTCATATAACCAGCTTCTGATTATGAGTGAAGTGTATTAGAATCACAAATTAGCTAGTAAATAATGCTTACACAATTTGTTACGCATGTATTTCTTTTATTTGTTCCTAATTTGTCACAATTAGTGTAGGTATATATTGAAAACTGGTTTGTAAATTTTGTATTTGATTATAAGGGGTACCTATGTATTTTAACGTGGAATGGGTAATAATTTTGGGTGCATAGTTGATATAGTGTTTCATAACAATGTTGGTAATGTGTAGAAATTTAAAACAATGAAATCACACAACATAGTAACTAAAAAATGTATCAATATTATGATTTACGATTATGACAGTCATAACCTCGATATTCATGAGTAACTCTCGTGTATGAAGCTGGGTAACACATAAGCGATAAATACTTTATTAAATTAGCAGCCCTCGAGGACTTAAACCGTCGTGAATTTCCAATAAAGCATGGAAATTAAAATATAAATAAACAATTTCTTCGCTAGGTACGCATGTTTCCGCTTATTACTCACCTTAATGTAGCAGCTAGGCACGAAGAGTAACGAGATTTAGACAATTAAAGGTTACGTTAGTATTTTGAAACACTCTAACACTAATAACATTGAATTAAATTATTATTTTACAATGAAAACAGACTATCACATTAAGTTTGATCCAGCTGCAGCAGCCATTTATAAAATTGAAAATGTTGCCTAATGATTCTAAAAAAAAACTACTAAAGTAAAAAGTTTAGGAATCATAACTTGAAATATTATCTTGTAATCACCCTTTAGCCTTTGTAGATAACGTTATAATGTGCGTAATGTCTACGCTACACAATGCTTGGTTAGTTGGCTACCTCACAACCCACCTAGTCACGATAAAACTAGGGAAATTAATAATTACCATTACACAAGATACTAAATAAATGGCAATTTTGCTATGCCGAATGTCAAAAGTTGTGTTTCTTTCTAAGCATGATTTACAGCTTAAAGTGGAGAGCCTGCTACTGATTTATTCTTAGATTTATTACAAATACAATAAAGGTACCAATAGTGAATTAGTGATAGGTTGCAAAAAAAACTGGTGAAATTATTATTTTAGTTTATTTATTACTCTGAAAAATATACAGTTATTTTGAAATGTCTTTTATTAAAATAGTGTCATCACTCAACACTTTATAGCGTGTAATGGAAAGTATCTGTTATTTACAAATTCATTCGATTCGGTGAGTTTGCGAAAGGAAAATAATTAAAATGTCTTCAGGAGTAACAAAGCGACAGATTCTATCATTGTACAAATTTCTACTAAGAGAGTCAGAGAAGTTTCCCAACTATAACTTCAGGTAAATAGTTTTAATTTGAAATTACATAACCTCTCTTGACCCGCAATATAAAAAGAGAACACATTCTCTGGTTGTTTGATGAAAAACTTAGACAGTAAAACACCATCATCACGCTTGTATTCCACGAAGGATTACACAGAGCTGTACTAACTTACGCCTATAGTTCGCCGGCATGTTTAGATCCATTGCTATTATATATGGTATGGACTCAAATCCAGGCTCCGAGTCGCTACCGACATTTCATAGAAAGACCCAATTCGCGCAAACCTAGATAAAATACATGTACTATTAAGTTTTAATGACTATTTTCCTTTCTTGCCCCATTTCCTTTTTTAAAGCGACTAAAATCTAGTTTTGTAATTAATTTGTGATAATAATTATTTATTACTTACCCAGTTAGTTTAGTGTTGACTTTCAGTCAAACCATCTATAGTTGGAATATCAGTATTTTACAAAAAGCAACAGCCATAGGACTTAGCAGATGCCTGTTTTAATAACTACCTGTGTGACAAATTTCAGTCCTATATATGTTGACTGGTTTAAAGTGTGCGTTAATATATCAGTCAGTCACCATTCCTACCTATGCTTTTATAAAATATTATAGGTGTTGGTATGATTGTGTTGTTGTTATAGTCTGCGCGGAACTAGTTGGCCGTGCCTTAGGTATGTGAGTGGTGGGACGGAGGGGCGGGGTCCGCGCAGTGGGACGGAGGGGTGGGGGCACTTGTTTTTGTTCACAGTAACCCACCGCCTCACCCCCGTCCCTACCTAAGGCGCGGCCAACTAGTTCCGCGCGGGCTATAATCATTCAGTACTTTTCCCGCCCTTGGGACAAGTCAACTATGAGGTCACAATGCTTATATTGAGAAGGATAAATGTTATCAATCAAAACATTGTTTTTAAATTAATATATTTGCAGTAATTTTATGGGTCTGATATTTGATAACCTTTCTAGTTGGCTTAGAAGTCATAGACTCCGTTGTATTTACCAGAAGACGCAGGTTTGAATCCTGCCTGCCACAAGATTTTTTTCATTAAAAATAACAGGTTTATTATTGCAAATTTCCAGGGCATATGCACTGAGAAGAGTCAAGGATGGCTTCAAAGAGAACAAGGGTCTTACAGATTCGAAACAAATTAAGTACCAATATGACTTTGCTTTGGAGAACCTCAGCATCATCAGAAGACAGGTATGAATATCATTGTTATACTCTCTTTAGTACTCCACTTTGTATATCAGAGATGGTGGAGTCAGCATATAAACAATTTGTTCAAAATAATCTGTGCTTCGACCACGAGTAGACTCGCTAGTGATGCCGTAAAATATTTGTATGGAAAACCCTTTCAAAGCCTCTAGTGGTTACGTAAGGAACTAAACTCTGCTATGAGACTACAGCGTTTCGATGCATACAAAACCTATCGAAAGTCATTCGATAGAACTCATGGTTGAGGGGCTGAACAACTAATAAAATTAAACTAAATCTCACATTGAGATAGAGATTAATTTCTTCAGTAGTTTGGACACTTATGGACAGTATGTTCGTTCTGATATATTTAATGCTGATTGTACCACTGCATAGGCAGATATTCTACGCTAAGCAGTAATCATCATATTAATATATCATCTTACTACAGTAAAAAACCGGTCAAGTGCGAATCGGACCCGTATATGAACGGTTCTGTACCATTTTTAAAAGGTTTTTTTTTTTCATATATTATTTTTAATTGGTACATACATACCAGCACGTCTAAATTACCCAAAAGGGTAGGCAAAGTTGCACTGATGTACACCAACAGCTCGCCGGAATGTTTAAGTCCCAAGTAATGGGGAATTTTACAGAAAAACCCATCAACACTGCTCGGCCGGGAATCAATAACCGGTTCTTTTTTGGTTATTATACAGGATTTTGTTTTTATTTACAGATAATTGTGGGAGATCTTTACCGGACTGATAAACTGGTAATTGAAAATCAACAATAAAGTAAGGTGCTTTCAAATACAACATCACAGGCAACTCCAACACGATATTTAAGAATACTTTGATAAGGTTTGACATGTATTGTATTAATAACTTTCTTTAAGTCATAGATAATATATTACTCTGGTTTAGTAAGTTTGAATTTGTGCTGCCGAAAAATCGATCGTAAAACTCCAAAATCATGTATCCAATCGGTAGGCCTATCAATACTTTCTCTCGTTGTAAACAAATTGGTAGTATTGCTCCTCAATATTGCATAATCTATCGATTCTATTGATAGTTATGTACAATCAATGGTGCCCTTAATCGATATCGATAGTTTAAGCAATATTGAGATAGTTTAATCGTTTCCAACGAGCGATACTATCGATAATATTGCTGTTGATCGACAGAACAGAAGCATCTATAATATCTATACTACCGATAGGCCATTGATACTATAGTACTATCGATAGTCTATCGATGTACTTTCGATAGAGGACTATCGAGCAGCAATACTTTTTTTATTTCCGTAGTAACTTACTGTCTCCGTGTACTGTCGTCAGAAAAATGTCGCTCGTCTGGTCTACATGAAGTTTATCCAATGCTTAATGAACGGCATAACATTAAGTCCTATCGTAAATCCGTGTTTTTATGTTTTCACACTCAAACGAGAATTTGAAATATGTTGAAGTTTGCGCACTTTTTTTTTCTAAAGACTGTCAAAGTCGGGAGTGTTATTGAAGATAAAATCTAACTTAAACATACCCTTGAGGTCTCGAGAAATTTGGTCATACCCTTACAGATATTAAAAAACAATACAAGGTCGAAGGGATCTCGACGCACAAACGTCGTGACAAGGTTTCACTCAAGGTCAAAAATAAATTGACCTAGGTAATTCATGTAGAAAATGATCGGTTATTACACATATTGACATTTTTGAGCGCCCAGTGTATTGCTAAAAACGCGATTATAACGCTCCGCGGTGATTGTTATCGCGCGCGCGATCCGAAATAAATGAAATAATGTTTTTTAAATTATAAATCTAATCTGAGTAAATAGAAATAATGATATTTTACACATTCAAGTAAAAAAAACTGCAGAAAAAATTGAAAAATTGATGAAAAATACGGAAAATTTCATCGCAGGGGGCCCAGAATCATGTACTGAATTCATGGTATTCGGATGTGTGTCGATGTCCCTTGCACATTGTATAGTTCTCTTGTATGCGACACTAGCGCCACGTTGGTTTAGTGTTAAGTGGTTATTGACTATAATAACACAGTTGAAAATTTAAATTGGAAGAAGAAAAATACGGCAGCTTAGTTGCAGATTAAATTATCATCCTAAATTTCACACTAGATGGCGCTCATGACAATCTATCAACATGCAAGTGAAGTCGCGAGTAAAATGTAGTGTTTATTATATACTCAACTTTTCTAATGTTTATATTGCAATTTGCAAAGCAGTGACTAAAAAATGTGTAGTTCAGAGAAGTTATCAGTGTTGCGCAGGTTTCAGAGCTTTGCGCAGATTGAAATGTTTTGTGCATCATTTTGCGCAGTTTTGAGATTTGCGCAAATTTAAGTTTTGCGCAAAAATTTGCGCATACTGTGTGTACTTTTAACACCTAATTGTAGTCTTCTTATATATTATCGTATTTCTATGAGCACGCGTTATCTAGAAGCGTTTTAAAAACGCAGAAATATGTAATAATGTGTATACCTTATAAATATGTATTTGTATTATTAAGAATGCATTTCTGTTACTTGTAATTAAATGTTAAGAAATTTTATTGTAAATAAAATAGCGTAGATATTATAAATGCATTTTTAATTATTATGGTATGGGTCTGACTGAAGTCATGCATTTTTTTTAAACTTACAACGTATGTACAGTCAACAAAAAAGGGATGTAAACAAGCAGATAATTATATCTGTTTTGTCAAAGATTGTGTAGTAATATATTATAGTCCGCGCGGAACTAGTTGGCCGCGCCTTAGGTAGGGATGAGGGTGAGGCGGCGGGTTACTGTGAATGAAAACAAGCGCCCCCGCCCTTCCTGCCAACCGCGCGCAGGCGACCCCCTCCGTCCCGCCGCTAACATACCTAAGGCACGGCCAACTAGTTCCGCGCAGACTATACGCAAAATGTGTCAAAACGCAGGTGTTGGCAGCTACCTACATACCAAAGCTTTTGGTAAATTATCTTTGCCGAAACACAGATTGCCTGTATCTTCTTCCTCGTTCCCTCACTGCTGAGGATCGTGACCACATGTTGTTTACTTCCAAAGACTGCGACCATAGTATGGGGGATGGATCCACGTCCAGCAGCGGGCTACCTAGGGGGATGACGATGGGGCAGCTACTAGGGCGAGGCCCTGGGGGTCGGGGAGACAGAATAGAAACACGTACAACGGTAAAACTAGGTAGTTCTTCATACCCTGGGTGGATGCTGGTGGTGACGAGGTATAAGACTATGACTCAGATTGACTAACTAAATTCAAATTCAAATAATTTATTCGCAGAATATGGGTATAAAGGATGTTACAATGAAGAATCTTATGTCGCCATACTCAGGCTCACGCCATGCAAATTTACTTTCAAGCATAATAGTTCATTATCATGTCAACAATGCAGAAATAGTAGTACAAATATAATAAATTCAAAATGTATCATCAAAAAACTCTTTTACTGAGTAATACGCTTTATCCAAAAGTATTTTCTTTATTTTCTTCTTAAAACTAGGATTTCACATAAACACAATATCTCGCGGTAGGTATGGGGTACCTGATAGGGTCAGAAGCGCGTAACAAGTGATGCTGAATAAGTGAATACCTTTGGGGGCCCTATTTATACACAACATACCACGTCCCGCTCCCACATCCACCCTCCCTAACTGCCATTTTATTCGATACAGCCGTTATAGTCTACGCACACTCGCGGGACAGTGTATATTGTCGTTCCGCATAACCAACAAACAACTGCTCGACCTGGGAATCGAACCACTAGCGTAGCAATCCGGCTTAGGACCATTAGAATCTTATCTACGCCGTCGGAGAATACAGGCGTTATTGTATGGTTAAAAAAAAGTAGGTAGGTAGTCATATTTTTTTTTAAATAAAAATATCCATTTTATACAACACTTTAATTTTTATTATTTATAAAAAGTCGTAGTTCTTAAATACAGAATAATATCAATAAATGGCTTGGCATTTCTATCTAGACGCTTTCAAATTGACTACTAGAACTATCCTGTTTTAATATTTCTAGCCTTTTCGCAACTACCGTCAGTGTATGAAAATTTATTTCAGTGTTAGATAGCCCATTTATCGGGGCAGGATATAGGCTATATACCATCACGCTACGATTAATAGGAACGGAGTAGCATTGAAAAATGGGCGGGCGAAGCCTCTGGCGGGAAGTAGGTAAAGAAATAAATATCCTAAGACATTTTACACAGCACCATCTAGTCCCAAACTAAGCAGAGTTTTTACTATGGGTACTGTCTAGTACCCATAGTAAAAACTCTACCCATAGTAAAATATAATATTTACTTATATACTTTTTTTTTGTATATATGTACATATATTATAAAAGAAACTCCCAAACAAGCACAAACGTACAAAGTTCATCACATAAATATTTGTGTCCTGTGGGAATCGTCAGCAGTTGGTTCTAAATACAAAATTGATTTTAATTTGAGATTTTTAGCTCTATTAGCTTTAGTGCTGCACTAAACAGGATAAATCGCTCAAAATGCTCAGCCATTTATCAAAGCTACAACTAGCGCCATCTAGTTACTAGTGAGCGCACTACTGTCTTCCAAAGAAACAACATTCTTCTCAATTTCGCCCGAAGTTAGTCTGTTGAAATGTTTTCTTTTGTCGTCTTTATGGTGTTTTTTATGTGTGTGTCCAGTTTTGCCCCTCCGTTTCTTGTGTGTGTGTTTCTTCCGTTTTTTTTCGACGTCATCTGAGTTGTCTGTTACGATCGCGATGTGCGCAGGCGCTTTCCGGCGGTTTTCTACAGGCGCCATGTAGGTTGGTGGAGGTTCCTGGGGGGTATAATAGCGCTTTTGTCATATGTTTTAAAATTTATAAGTCATAGGCGTACCTAGGATTTGTTTAGATTACGATCATTATCATCATCAACCCATTAATTGTCCCACTACTGGGCACGGGTCTCCTCTCAGTATGAGAGGGATTAGGCCACAGTCCTCCACGCTGGCCTTATGCGGGTTGGCAGACTTCACATGCCGTTGAGAAAATCTCTCAGGCAAGCAGGTTTCCTCATGATGTTTTCCTTCACCGTTAAGGCGAGTGGTAATTACGCACATGATTTCGAAAAGTCAGAGGTGTGTGCCTTGGATTCGAACTCAAGATCTTTGACTTGGCAGTCCAGTGGTCTTACTTTAATCGATCTCTGTGCCAAAATCATCCATCATCATAGTTTTTGCGTGAAAAGAGTAACAAACATCACCCACCACCACTCACACCACCGGGATACGCAGGTGAAGCTGCGGTCAGGCCGCTCGTCATTATCATCATCATCAACACATTAACTGTCCCACTGCTGGGCACGGGTCTCCTCTCAGTATGAGAGGGATTGGGCTACAGTCCACCACGCTAGCCTAATGCGGGTTGATAGACTTCACATGCCGTCGAGAAAATCTCTCAGGCATCGCGAGATTATAATATTAGTATATTTCTCGCACAACTTATTGTCCGGGTTGAAGTTGACACGAGCTAACTTTAACTCCACCGGAAAAATCGGAGAAAGAAACATTTTAGATTTTAATAAATGTAAACGAAAGCTCAAGTCGTTGTCTGTCGTTTTGAATCATTCTAATCCAATATTTTTTTTAAGGCCGGGTTAAAGTTAGCTCGTGCCAACTTCAACCCGGACAATAAGTTTGACGAGAACTGTAGGATGATGAGTTTTAATTACCTTTGGTGGGTTGTTCCTCCTGAGTACGCTGTTGCTAGCATCACTGAAATATCCGGTCAGATTAGTGTCTCCAACGAACAGTGGTTGTTCGGTTGTTATGTCAGAAGTACTGTGCAGGTATTTGCTACCGCGACTACGCACTGTAAACCTTTAAAAGAAATTATTTTGTACTGCCTCACATTGGTTTTCAGAAAAACGGCGCCGGCGCCATCTTGTTTAAAAAAATAATTTAAAACATTGTCTTGTAAGGCCCTATTTGCAGAAATAAAATGATCATTACATAATTTTTTTTTTTTTTGGGTGCGGAGAGTACTCATGGGTCCTTGGCACCTGGGGGGGGCGCAGGGTTATGTCAGGCTTTTAGGCTAATATTCAGAGACGATGTTAGCGTAAAGTAATGCTTCCGTATGTCAAATTTGTATTACAATTTGACATACGGAAGCATAAGTTTATGCTTAGCCTCGTCTCTAAATATAAGCCTTACTGACTAAAACCAACTCCGGTGCTCCCTCTCGCACTTGCGTCGGGGGCTACGGGAATCCGCGGCCCCCAACTAGTGATGTCCCGGACCGTTCTCCGCCCTAAAACCTCTTCAAATAAAAATTTGGACTTAACATTTTCAATGTTTTATTTATTTAAACTTTTATGTAAAAAACTCCAAACTACTCCATTCTGTTTTTTTTTAATGCTTCATGGAATGCCTCGAGCGCCTATTGGTCTAGTGGTAGCAAGCGCGGCATATTTTTTTAATAGATTTTTTTTTTCAAGACAATTCCATGGCATATTTCTGACAAAAGTTTTCTTTTGCATACGGCTTAACTGATCTGATGAAATAAGATCCCGACCCCAGGGCAACAGAGCTGCCCAGGGAGCCTATAGTCCACGCGGAACTAGTTGGCCGCGCCTTATGTAGGGACGGCGGTGAGGTGGCGGGTTACTGTAAACGAAAACAAGCGCCCCGCCATTCCGTCCCATCGCGTGCAGGCGACCCCGCCCCTCCGTCCCGCTGCTCACATACCTAAGGCGCGGCCAACTAGTTCCACGCAGACTATAGACAAGTTGCAATTTGACATTCGAATCGACAAACGGATTATAGACACAAAATGACATGACAGTGACAGCCCGATTTGTTGAAAGCTTGTGTCATTACCACAAATTTTGTGTCTATTCGTTTGTCGATTCGAATGTCAAATTGCAACTTGTCTATATGCCCATAATCGCTACAAACTTGGAACTCACCCAGGGCCTCAGTCAAAGCCGCGCTTGCAACCACTAGACCAGAAGGCGGAAGTAGTGTAATTACCTTTTATAGTTTTCGGCTTCTGTGCTGGGGCGCTTGGCTTCCGTTTTATGTCGTTTATGTGATCCAACCTCTCCTGACAGTCTAAACACATAAGGTTTATGAAATAACTAGCTTTTAACTTCCTCCGCCTAGTCTGGGTATTCCTTATAACTTTTATCCCCTATTTCAACCCCTTACAGTCCTTTTTTCGCATTTAAAAGTAGCCTATGTACTCAGGCTCTAGACCACCTTTGTACCAAATTTCATGTAAATCGGTTCAGTACTTTTAGCGTGAAAGCGCGACAGACAGACAAAGTTATTTTCGCATTTATAATATAAAGTAATATCCTTACTTTATATATATATTCATACATCTTTCCCGAGTAAGATGTAGCTTTCTAATGGTGAAATAATTTTTGAAATCGGTTAAGTAGTTTTTTAATTTACTTCTTACAATCATACAAAAATACAAAGCTTTTCTCTTTATAATATTATAAATATAGAAGTAAAGATAAAGATGGTGAGGTCTATGTTTAAATGTCACCGTTAGATTATAATCTATCTCGCGATATTGTAAACTATCGATAAATTTTTGTCAGTGGCTATCCAAAACAAGATTGTAAATAAAATAATAACACTGTAACCAAAATTTTTTGAAAAGGGTCTATGGAGTTTCTTGCCGGCTCTTCACCATAAGATCCACTTTTTGGAACCGTTTGACTTTTCGAAAGTACCTATTAATATGGTCTAATTTAAATAAAACATTTGACTTTGACTTTAAATTGTGAACTGCACAATACTTCAATACAATCATGGCATAATAAGAAGCTGCGCCAGGTATTTTCTTCCGTGACAGCTAGGTCACGTGATTGTGTCCTGTGACGTCATCGTGACGGGTTTGGTGCGGTGAAGCTTAATAGCCGCACCAGGGGGGCTAGACAAGTTGCATTTTGACATTCGAATCGACAAAGAAAATGTATGGAAATGACACAAACTTTCGACAAATCGGGCTGTCACAAATGTCATTTACATACATTTTGTTTGCGATTCGAATATCAAATTGCAACTTGTCTAGCCCCCCAGTACGTCAACCATGAGTTCTATCGAATGGCTTTCGATAGGTTTTTTACGCATCGAAACGCTGTAATCTCATAGCAGATTTTAGTTCCTTACGTAACCGCTAGAGGCGTTGCGAGGGTTTTCCATACAAATATTTTACGGCGTCGCTAGCGAGTCTAGTGAGCAAAACTCGAGGTACTGAACTCATGACATGACATGACTTGAGCCAATCGAGTGACCTAACTGTCACGGAAGAACTAAAATAAACTAGATTTTATGGCGTTATATATTTGATACTAGCCTTCCGCCAGCGGCTTCGCCCGCTATCCCACGGGAACAATACATTTTACCGGGATAAAAAGTCTATGTTCTTTTCCAGAGTATAATCTATCTCTGTGCCAAATTTCATCCAGATCCGTTCAGTAGTTTTTGCATGAAAGAGTAACAAACATCCATACATCCAAACTTTCACATTTACAATTATAGTAAGATTAAGTACCATAACTGTACAACTACATGGATATGGAGATGGTGCCATCTAGTCCTAAACTAAGCAGAGCTTGTACGCTGGGTACTAGACAATGGATATAATACTTATATCCTTTTTTTTGTAAATATATTCAGGGCCGGATTAAGAAGTGTGGAGGCCTCGGGGCAACAAAGGAGTAGAGCTAATTTTCTAGAGCTAATTAGTATCCAAATAAAATTTCAAAAAAAAAGCCGTCGATTTTTTCAATAAATCTTAATCATGTCGGTACAAAGGTACAGAACAGCGAAAAAAATATAATGTTTACTAGTTGGAATTTAAAGGTTTTCTTTTTCGAAGTCTCTATTGTGGGGGCCCCTCTTGTGGAGGCCCCGGGGTAGTAGACCCTGTTGCCCTCCCTTAAATCCGGCCCTGAATACATACTTATTTTACATAAGAAACACCCAGACAAACACAAATACTCATATTCATCACATAAATATTTGTATCATGTGGGCATCGAACCCACGACCTCATGACCAGCAGTCCGGTACTCGAACCACTAGACCACAGGCTACAATCAATGCTTATGCTGTCAATGTCTTACTTCTTTTCATTGCTGCCTTCTACGGGAACCAGCCCTGGCTTCACCTGGTGCACCTTCTCACTCATCCTTTGCACTACATTCTCTATGTCTCTCATCCTGGTGCCGATAGCGTCAACTAGCGCCTGCAGGTTTGAGGGTTTCTCCTCCTTGGTGACCACGTTCACTGTAGTCTGCGGCTTTGGCTCTGGAGCTTCTTGGGCTAGGAATTCTGGCGCGTGGAAGTTTGGCTCCTGTAAAAATGAGAATTTTAGACAAACATACCATTACGACTGTATTTTCTGAAGGATTAGGCTGAGGTGGACTAATGTCACAGATTTTATTTGATTTGATCGAGTCTGCCATAAACCGGGCGCAAATCTATCCATCATTTAGGAGAGGTAAGGCACAGCCATTTATGGCTAAAATCTGGAGCAGCCCACCTGGGGAAGTACCTCCACCTTACAGAAAACTGCAGCCAAATATCACACTTTATTGTGTGTTGTGTTCCTGCAGTGAGTAAGGTCGCCAGAGCTCCTTCTAAGGATGCGCTGCGCTGGCAGTAAGAGGAATATTCCCTCAAACTGTCGGCGCAGTGAATCCTCCATAAACCTCTAAGAGGTTTTTAGGGTCGGCAACGCGCGAGTGTTACCCCCTGGTGTTACAAGCGTCCATAGGCTACGGTAACCGCTTACCATCAGGCGGGCCGTATGCTTGTTTGCCACCTTAGTGGTATAAAAAAAACCAGACTGGCTGCTGCTGCAGTGTTGTAGAGAATTTCACAGATAACACTGCTCGATCTGGGAATCAATCCCAGGAGAGGTCCTGGGTTTGATTCCCAGAGCGCGGCTGCTACACTAGAGGTAGTGTAGCAGCCGCGCTTGGGACCACTAGACCAACGAGGCAGTTGTTGATTTCCAAAATGGCGTTTTAGACTTTTTTCATTTTGTGTCGGATCTTTTTAACCCCCGACGCAAAAACGACGGATGTTATAAGTTTGACGTGTGTGTGTGTGTGTGTCTGTCTGTGGCATCGTAGCTCCCGAACGGATGAACCGATTTTGATTTTGATTTTTTTATTTGAAAGGTAAATTAGTCGGGAGTGTTCTTAGCTATGTTTGATGAAAATCGGTCCAAGATGGCCGCCGCTACAAAATAGTGGAGTACATATTTTTTCACAACTCCCTCAATATGGGTGTCAAATGAAAGGGCTTAACTAGAAGAATACTATACACTATGATAAAATTTAAATCCAAGATGGCCGCCACCACAAAATGGTAAATTACATTTCGTGTCGGGGGTTTTCTAAATTTTTAATTTAGGTTAGCTTAGTTCTTAATTTATTACTATAATAAAAAAATATGTGTGTATACTTACGCTAATCTTGTTTTCCACATCCAAGCCCTCGTGCTCGTTCCATTGGTTCTGCGGTATCTCAGTCCACGCCACTTGATGGTGGGCATTCTAAAATAAATTAATTAATATTCAGAGTACAATCATTAAAAAATATACTTTAAATTATGATGGCTAGCTTTCTTTATAAGCGTGTTTATTAGTTTTTTAAAACTAAGTATTATTTATTTTATACTTTTTAGTTTGGTTATTTATTATTATTTTTATTTTATTATTTATTTTAAGACAAACTATATAAATTATTGTATTGTCATCGGTTCTTGATGTGTGCAAAGTTTCAAATCAATCCATCGTTTTGAAAAGGGTGAAAATCACGTTCAAAGATTCTGTTACATAGATACACAACCAAACTAATAAAAGCGTTATAACGCTTTAACGTTACAAAGGGTTATAACGCTTTTATTAGCATGATTAAATACGATAAAATATCAAACGAAAATTCGTCCCGTTATAACGCTTTAACGTTATAAAGGGTTATAACGCTTTTATTAGCATGATTAAATACGATAAAATATCAAACGAAAATTCGTCCCGTTATAACGCTTTAACGTTATAAAGGGTTATAACGCTTTTATTAGCATGATTAAATACGATAAAATATCAAACGAAAATTCGTCTCGTTTCATTCGTCACTTTAATCGACCAGTACCAGTTCTTAGGTTTTTTACACATCGAAACGCTGTAATCTCCAAGCCGATTATAGTTTCTTACGTAACCGCTAGAGGCGTCTCTAGCGAGTTTTAGTAAAAAAATCTATGGTCGAGATACTGGTATAGAACCCATAGTAGTCGCGCCATCGGTGACCACTACACCAAAGAGGCCGGCTTTGACATAAGCTTTATTTTTTCTTTTTCTTAGCCTTTTTCCAACCATGTTGGCGTCGGCTTCCAGTCTAACCAGGATGCGGCTGAGTATTTTACACGGAGGGACTGCCATCAGACCTCCGCAACCCAATTTCTGGGCAATACCGATATTCAAAGGAAAGACTGGTTGTCAGGCTTTTTTAGGTTTCTGACTACCACTTACAATTGTCATAGGTGTTCGTATGACAACCGGGACCGACGGCTTTACGTGCTCTCCGAAGCACGGAGGGGCCCGATATGTTAAGAATGGTCACCCATCCACAGACCGACCGCGGCAAGTGTAGCTTAAACTTGCAGATCGGTTGATCAGTGCAATTACAACTTGGCCACGAGCCCCTCTTTTATATAATAAAGCTTGACATAAGCTTTATTATATTATGTAATATGATATATATTTCGATCTCGTAGAGCAGTAGAGGATAATATTATAGAGTACCGATCATTTACGACTGTTTATCATAAGCCCCAAAACGTCCAGGACCAAAAGGATTTCATTGACGGGTAATAAGGAGTAAGATATTCGCATTTTGATGAACTGGCCACGTCTTTCGCTCATGAATAAGGGATCCAATGGAACGGAAGGGTGACCCCAAGTATTGGTGCGTATTCTTAATCGGTTCTCCGATTTCCATATAATACGTTATGTGTGGGCAAACGCATCGAGACAAGACAAAGTGATATATTTTAGCCCTATCTTTTAAACATTCCAAAAAGCACTGTATAATGCATAGATATTTAACATAATTTGTGTAGGTATGTGACGCTTTTTTGTAACGCTAAAACAGCATAATAATATAATGTTGCAATATCGTTATGTGCTATTTTTATCCGACTGCCGAAGAAGGGTTATTGCAAATGTTTTGGGTTTTAAATCTTAGGTACCTACGGGTATAACTCGAGAACAGCTGGACCGATTTTTATGATCTTTGATTTACTTATTGGACTTGTCTTCACCCCGAATAGCAGAATAACTGTTAAAACATGGGGAAATGTAACTAAAAAAAGTAATTATTAAAGGGATGTAACGATGATTTAAACTGAGTGCGAGCGGAGCTGTAAGCAAAAGCTAGTTGCGAATATAGCACCTATAGGTACCTACTTAGTTAGTGTGACAAATACTATTACCTCAAACCCAGAATGTGTAGTGAAACAAACAAACAAACAAACTCATTCTATAATTTGCAATAGAAAATTTTAACTGCAAGCCAAACGTACAGATAACCATTAACGTTATTTTGTAAAAAAAAACTAGCAGATAACGTTATTTCTAACGTTATATTAACGTTATTTTGACGGACAACAACATACCTTATGAAGTGGTTTCTGTGTGACTCCAAAAGTATTACTGAAGAACCTCTCCTCTGAGGCTTCCGGAGGCTGCAAATAGGTTGAAGATATCAAAAAGCATGCACAATGAGGACCATTTGAGAGGTGGGCAGAGACCGGAGGCCCGGACTATTCTACCTACCTCGGGAATGACCTGGCATGAGAATAGGTATAACTTACGTACCTAAAAATAAAAGAAATCACTCATTGTATTTTAGGAGCACCTACCTAGGTAGGTAGGTACAGTATTTTAATACTTTTAAACTGCTTATATTATTAATTTTAGCATATTTGATAATACTATGTTTATTTCTGCTTTTCTTCGCAAGGGAATGCCGACGTCAAAATTAAGAAAAGGGAAATAGCAACTAATCGAAGTGTTATTAAAAACGTTATTCTTAAAAAGGGGTTTTTAACACAAAACTTTAAATTGGTTTTCACAACTTAAATAAGTACGAGAAAATTCTCACACGCTTTGTGGCTAAATGAAAATTGAAATTGTTATAATAACGTTAATACTGGTTGCTAACAATGTAACGGTTATTTATCAATATAACGAACACATTAATATAACGCGATAAAATACGTAAAAAGGAGGTTCAATGTTAAATCTTTGTCTAATAAACTTAGTTCAGAAAACTAATAAATTAGATATAAGCTCTAAATAGCTATTAATAACTTTCTTCGACCTATTAGAAAATTCAGATTTACATTAGAATTTAGCAATATATCGTTTTTCAGTGCATTTTTTTCCTAATTAATTTAAACGAAAGCACTTCTAATTTCAAAGTTCCCGCCACAAAGCGTGTTTTCCCGCTTAAAAGTAAACATTCTCTATGGTCATTTCACCATACCGTGACTCCGCCTTCTGCATCCAGTCGATTCAGGCCATCTGCAGATCGTCGATTCAACTGGGAGATCTCAACTGGATGCAGAAGTTGGAGAACCGCGGATCCAGGCACAACTTGGTGATGACTTATTCTGGACTGCGATAGTACAAAATAAAAAGGTATAGTGCCTGTTTCGTTTTTTTTTTAATACTTTATGCACAAAAGCACATAATGTGGACTTAATGCCATATGGCATTCTATGCCAGTCAACCTTTGGGTTAAATTAACAAGTAAAAATCGGGACAAAAAAAAAATTATTAAAAAAAAAAAATTCGCACATCTACAACTCGCTTCTGTCTTTTGGATAATATAATAACCAATTAAACCCCGTAAAATTATAATGTGCCTGGCGGCCATCTTGGTGACGTAAAAATGACGTAATAGCTCTCAGTACGTGTTAGCAGCACTAGCCGGCAAGTACGGCGGATGACGTCACGTAGAGCTTAATTAAATGCTTAAGTTTTGCGCTTATACTGGGGCAAATTAATAAAATATAAAAATACATTGCTTGAATTTAGTGGCTGTGCACATCTGATAGTCATGATCCCTTCAAGAAACATTGCCTTATGTAGTTTCGATATAAAAAAATATACAACTATTTATTCAAAGCGGCATACTTAAAACCTAAAATTAAAGTAAAATACCGAACACTCACTTTTTCAGTCACAATAGGTACATCCTCTAACTCCTGTATCTCCGGTTCGATACGTTTCTCCCTCTCTTTATCCCTTTCTCTATCTCTTTCCCGATCATCCTCGAAGAATTGACTCGGAGAAGTCGGGGTTGTTTTTCGAACCCGCTTGCGTCTAGAGGTTTCAGGTTTAATGTGAGAACGCCTGTAATCCTCGAAAGGAGATATGGAAGTGTACTATCGTACACTTGTGAGGCTTATATTTAATAAAATCATCACTAGTGTGCTCTTTATAGACTTTTAAATGGTAGGAATATGCTGTCATTTCTGTATCCGGGGCACAGGCTAACGGCCTTCAACTTTTGACATTATTAACATGTTTTTTACTTTCAAATGCCCCCCGTAGATGAACTAAGACGGCCCTGCATGCTGTCATTAATTAAGAAGGGTTTTTTTATGTAATAAAAAGACAGTACAATAACTGGCTGGCAATATTATAATGGGATTGGGCGGGGCACGTATGACGCATGCCAGACAACCTGTAGGCAAAAGTTGCCACAAATTGGATCCCACACGAAATGAAGCGACAGCGTGGTCGGCCCAGACTGAGGTGGCGTTACGAACTCGACTCCCACTAGAGAGACTGGACCCTTAAGGCAACAGACAGAGCGGCATGGAAGGAGGGAAGGGAGGCCTTGCCCAGCAGTGGGACAAAGTGGGCTAGTAAAAAAATAATAATAATAACGCTGGCAGCCAGTAGTACCAACAGGGCGCAACGCTGCAAATGCTGCGTAATACTTTGCTGAATATCACTATTTTGCACGAAGCGACTGCCCATTAGAGTCAGACCTCCGCAACCAATACAAACTTTTAAATACATATGTTTGTTTGTAAACACACTCAAATCATTTAAAAAAAACATCCTAGCCTAAGACAGCATACCTCTACCTACATCTTTAAAGACCACAGGAGTGATGATTATTTAATTAAAAAATGAATTAAACTCACCTACTGTTATCAAACTTTTTGTGAGATGGCTCTTTCATTTCGTTATTTGTCGACAATGCGATCTGCAATCAAAATCCATGATCAGTTCTTTATTAAAACTATTTACTTATAATCAGACATATTCTCCACAAATTCACACACAGAAAAAAAACTTGTGATGTTACATTATGTTGCTAATGTTCTCACTTTAAACGGCTAGTAGGATGTGTGGCGACATCTATCTAACTACATAAGAACTTGTACGGACAACAAATCCTGAATCGCGCAAGGGAAGTTTACCGTACAACTTAATATCAACCGTCGGGCAGTGGCCTATCAGGCAAAACACCCGCCTGGTCGGAGGATCCTCCCTTCGGTTGGAGGGGCAACATATCAGCACCCTCCACAGATGTAGCAGTCGATCGACCTTTGAGGATAGGACTGGGATTTTACCCATTAAAGCCATCCATCCCGGTGTCCACATGGACCCGTCCACGTCCACGGCTTGTGTCTTCTTAAAATACCATCAGGCTATGAAGGCCCTATCTATTAAATACCGTATATATTTATGAATCAGTAAGAGCTAGTGCCCTATAAGGTATTTACTAGAATTTACTATCTTATCTTGCTATGGGGGCTGGCATAGCGAGCAGAACTTCGACCCAGTGGAATCTTTTGAAGACGAGGTTCATGAAGAGGGCTAACTCACTAAGAGAAAGGAATCTCAAGTCTTCTGGCCTCGGGTACCCGTTGCCGATCAGACTCATCCGTGTCGCCAGGATGTCACAATCACTATTAGGTACTATTTTAATACCCGTCAATTTATAGACGTCTAATTTTGACGATAATATGGTTCAGACATATTAATTACTTACCAAATGTTATTTGAAGATTCAAATAACATTTCAATTACACTTAAAGCGACCAAGGTTTTAAATCTATTACGATGATTGATTACCACGATATCTGGCGGCGGCGGGACAGCCCTGGGCACGACTTCGTTGCAGTCAGGGTCTCCAGTGACGGGCTTCTTGCCGGATCGCAGCACTTTCTCGTGGCCGCCACCGTCACTTTCCGGCTCTGAGAGTTCATAAACTGGTCCTTGTTCATTCGTCCTGAAGGATTACATTTCATTTGTTATTGCTTTTCTTTCTTGATCACCTAAAAGGCTTAATTTTACACAAAATACGCACTCATGGTCCAAAAATGGTCCTAACAATTTACATTCATTTACATGCCAATTAATCTTCGCCAAGGTTGGACCTATTATTAAGAACGATTATTCTTCAAACATCCAAAAGGTAGGTACAGACCTCATACGTTATACTATATTGGACTTACTTGGGGAGGAAGGTGGTATCGGCTGGCGGCGGCTTCTTCATCTTGTACATGTGACTCCAGGGCGCTGCAGGGAGCACCTCCCATGGCTGACCCAGCACCCTGGTCCATACTTCACCTCGAACTACTACCAAGCACCTGACGATAGAGAAATGTGGGTAGTCAGAATATGCTTCCCACAGTTTAGTTAGACCGCATGTCACAATGACACCCCCGAACTCGAACCCAAAATGGTTTTCTCTAAACCGAAGTGAACTAGTCCGCGATCGGACATAAAACAAATGCCATGCGATACTAACAAAGACGGCGTTAGTGTTTTTGTGTACGGCGAACGCGTCTGTCAAATGTTGGATGGTAAGATAACCGCAGCCTATAAACGCCAACAACACCAGTAATATCACTTTAGTCCGCACGGAACTAGTTGGCCGCGCCTGAGGTATGGACGGGGGTGAGGCGGCGGGTTACTGTGAACAAAAGCAAGCGTCACCACCCCTCCATCCCACCGCGTGCAGGCGACCCTGCCCCTTCTTCTCGCCGGTCACATACCTAAGGCGCAGCCAACTAGTTCCGCGCAGACTATAGCGCGTCGTCATTTTAGAACCTTCTGTTCAGTAATGTCACTGGCTACATTAAAAACGGCTTCAAACCAAAATACCAATGTTAGGACATGATTGCTAAGCTCCAGAATGTTTAGCAATAAGGTTCTACCACTCCTACAGCTTCGAGAAGTTCAAAAATAATAAAATTGTTACCTTAATCTTGTGCAACAGAAAGGGAACTGCATGTTAGTGTCTTCCACCACCTCCTCGCACTCAATGGCAGACTCAGGAGCTTCTACCCGCTTACACCTAAACAGAAGTAAGTCTACTTATTCTTTTTTTACCTTCGACCCAACTTTGGCTCATGAACGGTAAGCCAGTACTACCTACCCGACTGTGTATATAGCAAGGTTTCGACCTCCCGGCTGACACCGATGTCTGGTGCACGAGTAGGCGTCCGCCCACTCTGTGTATGCTGCGTGTTTCCTCATGGTCCTAGGATCCGTGCAGTCTGTGGGAAAAGAGAAGAAGATCGACATTGAAAAGAGAGAGAATAAGAGTAGGTCCTGTGGTCCTGCCTAACAGTTATCAAAGTAAAGTACAGTTCTCGCCAAACTTATTGTCCGGGTTGAAGTTGGTACGAGCTAAATTTAACCCGGCCTCAAAAATCGGAGAACCAAAAATATTGGATTAAAATGATTTCAAACGACAACCCGGACAATAAGTTTGGCGAGATCTGTACCTACTTAAATGTCAAAGATTGACATTCATTAACAATTTGTCATCTTTTCCAAGATGGCTAACCTTTTTGATAGACGATTGCCGCGGAAAACCTTAAAAACACAATAATCACGATCCTGAGGAGGTGGAATAACGATTCCATCTTCTATTCACAAAAATGGTCCTTTCTGAATTTATTCCGGAGCAAAGGACCACTGGACGTACTCAAATGAAAGGACGAAGTAGCATTACGCAAAACGTGCCACATTCAGTGCGAAAACGCGCGAATCACCGTAGAAGAACACGTGCAATAAACCTTTGTTTAAAAACAAACAGCTAAAACTACAACTGATTAGCCAAAACATCATACATTTTGGGAATAAAGTACTTACAGTTTTTCGAGTGATTTTTGTGACGTGAGCCCAGGTAATTCACTAAGCGCTCGTTTTTAAAGCGTTCCAAAAAAATAAATTAAATGTCATCTTGGTTTTTTTAAACTTGTAGATCTAGGTAATCAATTATCGAAAAACACTAATGAAATTTGAATTTAGCCTGTTACGAAAGCGCTTCGGCTCTCAGCCTTGTGTTTTTTATTGTTTGTTATTCAATTTTGTGATAAGCACAAAATAATTCTCACTATAAATATAAATGATAGGATTATAGTTATGACTTGCTATATTCTATAACTCTCCCCTTTAATAAAAGTTAGTATTTTCTGGCTTGTCTTGTAAATACAAAAAAGGATCTAAAATTTCCAAAACAGAAACAATTTCCACAGTTACTTTTTACCACAGCAGTAAAAACAAAACTGCTACCTACCGAGAATATTGGAAAAAATGCGAAACACACAGCAGTCAGTCTAGCGATAACGAAATTTATAAATAAGTAAAGACCCGCCCCGGTTTCGCATGAGTTCATAAATGATTGTTCTTTCTATAGATGCAAACTATATGAAATTCCGTTCAGCAGTTTTTGAGATTAGCTCGAACAAACACAAACTGTGCGCGGTGGAAGACTTTTTGTACTTAGTTTATGTATTGATTTATGTGTAAAAAAAAGTTATCTTACATTGATCTTTATAGGTATCCTTGTTATCCGTTGTGGGGCTGGCAGAGGCCGCGGCGAGGAGCCCCATGATTATCAAAATCATATTTAGTTAGCTAGTGCATTGACTGCACAGGCTATGCGGTGTTTTCAAATGATTGCCAATTCGTTACTGCTGTAATTTCAAAAGAGTACAGTTGAGCAGATATACGTAAAAGAAAAAATAGTAAAATTCACTGTTTCAACTTTTTTCTGATCCGTATGACATTGTTGTAATAGCAAGATGTTCTTTTGCTTACAGTTTTAAAGATTAGGTATAAATAGTCTAGTAAAACTAGGGACACTGAGATACAGCGTCCTAAACGCCGAAAAAGTATGGCTTGATTGTTTTTAGTGGCCATAAGCGTAATTGCTACGGTAATGGTCCTTGTATCCATTCCTTAGTCGAGCAAAGTGTTGGTGGGTTTTTTAGCAACTTGGAGCTTAGATTCGTTGTACAAATGTACACCCCTGCTTCGGCTATACCACCACGCTAACCTAATAGCAGAATTCTCTCAAAGAAAATCTCTCAGGCATTCAGGTTTCCTCACGATGTTTTTCTATACCGTTAAAGCGAGTGACAATAATGCACATGATTTCGAAAAATCAGAGGTGCGTGCCTTGAATTCGAACTCGAAACCTTTGACTTGGCAGTCCAGTGGTCATATCACTAGGCCATCACTGCTGCTATATTATATTACAAATATATAACAAAGTAAAAAGCATGCTGTCAAAATATAATTATGTGCAAAAAATCGTATAAATCTAAATAATTGAACAAAATTCTGTGAGAATCTATCTACATCCAGTAATTACCAGTTTTGTCGCCGACTGTACTTCGTATCACGAACAATTGAATTGTTTTGTATTTACGTACACGAGAGAACGGCATCCGGCCTTTTTTCTCTTAAAAGGACCAAAAACCACCGTTCACTGGGTTAAGATGGCAGCACATCCTGTGCGATTGTGACGTCCTGGCGACGAAACGGATGAGTCTTCTCGGCAACGGGTACCCGAAGCCAGAAGATTTTAGGTTCCTTCCTCTCAGTGGGTTAGCCGCCTTCATCAACCACGTCTTCAAAGAGTAAGGAATAAGTATACGGTAATGGGGACAACACAAAAGATTCCACTAGGTGGAAGTGTTGCTGGCTGTACCAGCCCCCATAGCAAGATAAGATGAGAAGCCTACGCTATCCGTCGGTCTGTTTGTCTGTCAGCGAGCTGTATCTCATGAATCGTAATAGGTAGAATGTTGAAAGTTTCACAGTTTCTATTTATAGTGCTACCATAACGATACATACTAATTTGATTACCTTACCTTGCCATTTTTTATATAAAATAAAATATTATGAAAAATAAATTTTACTAGTAAGTATTTTACTAGTAAAAAATATTATGAAAAAAAAATGGCAAGGTAATGGTTATGTGCAGGTCCGACTCGCACTTGAACGTTTTTTTTTCGAGATGTAGAGTTCGTCCGTTGAATCTGTATTGGAACCACGTTGTAAGTATGCTACAAATGCCATTAATAACTCTATTATTTGTTCAGTCCACTTAAATCCACCGTGGACGTGGTTGCCTAGAAATTGAAAAGGGATTTTGACAAAACCTCATATTCAGCGGAGCTCGCCAGCTCCGCTACTACTACTACTTACAAGAACTACTTAAAATAAAGAGGAGTAATTTAAAATAAAACCACCTCTAGATAACTGCTAACTGCCGAATAAGTTAAAAAATTTAACAAAATTTGTATGAATTTATCTGCCAGATATTTTTAACGGGAACTTATCTGTAAGTTGTGAACAGGCCCTAGGAGCCTTTCACTACCTCTGGATATCGGATAACCACCAGGTAAAATAAAAAAAAAAATGACCAAAGGTCATGAAAAGCCCATACAACAGCCCAAATTTGTACCGGAGGTACATGACAGCTGTCAAGTTGATAGTTTTTACCATGAAATCACTATGAAACTGATAATAATCTGCTGTAATATGGCCGTAATGGCGTGCGTTTGGCATTCCGAAACTGACACTGACAGTTTTTACTATGAAATCATTATGAAACAGATAGTAATGTGCCAAAATGGCGTGATTTTTCTCAAATTAAAAGTTATTTTTCTCAAACCCCAGTCAACATTAAAAAAAGAACGACTAGAGTTTTAACCAGAGTAATACAGGGTATTTTTTCCAATAAGTGTACCTTCGGTACATCATTTGGGCCGATTTCGATGACCTCCTATGCGTTATCCTCCCTTTATTGAAATCGGGATTGTACTTAATACTAGTTTCAATAATGGGCACACTCGGCGAGACATATCGGCCTTATCAATCAATAGGCCGTTCACTGACAGTGCCGAGCGCTTCTGCCCTATTGTGTTATAACATTTGGCCTTGACAGTGTTCCGTTCATATTGTAAAAAAATTGTGCCGTATTAGGGTCCCGCAACACAATAAAATAGATAAGTAAGTACTTATTTCCTTGGGTCTGTTATTTAATAATAAAAATCAATAACTGTTGTCCGCATACCTGCGGATCCTAAAGGACTTTTTTATATCCTACTAGCGACCCGCCCCGGCTTCGCATGGGTTTGAATTTCTTGTATTTTCTGTATTTACTATAATATGTATAGATACCTTCCTCTTCAATCACTCTAACTATTAAAAAAACAGAATCAAAATTCGTTGCGTAGCTTTAAAGATTTAAGCATACATAGGGATATAGGGACAGAGAAAGCGCATTTGTTTTATACTAGGTATGTAGTGATGTGTTACTATGATGTAGTAAAGTTTCATCAAAATCCGTTTATAGTTTTTGCGTGAAACATACAAACAAACATACATTCATCCTCACAGAGTTTCACATTTATAATATAATGATAATAATAATTCTTTATTTCATTCAATGATTTGACTCCAGTGCGAGTGTGGGGCTCCAGACCAGGACATGTCTCATTTACTCGAGTGCCCGAAGTGTCCATGCACCTGCACATTCGAGGACTTGATAAACGCATCGGATGCCGCAATTAAGGTGGCTTCCTACTGGGCTCGAACTCTATAAATAATTTTATTTATTGACACGAAAAGAAGAATAAAATTCAATGATTTGTACATATTAGTGGGATAGTGTTTAATATTCGCAGATTAATCAAATTCTATAATTTGATTAATTCTCGCCAAACTTATTGTCCGGGTCGATTTTTACTGCCGGGTTAAAGTTAGCTCGTGCCAACTTCAACCCGGACAATAAGTTTGGCGAGAACTGTACTTAATTATGTAAATAATACATTGTCTGACCTAAACGCGACTGCTGCTAATAAGAATAACACTTGACGTCCTGGGTTCGATAGTGTTATTATTATAATTACTGGCTTTTGCCAGTGACTTCGTTTGCGTAGAAATTGAAAATATCAACGGAAGCTGTCTAAAAGAATATTTTTCCTGAACATTTTTCATTGATACTCCGCCCTTATTGGTCGTAGCGTGATGGTATATAGCCTGGTATATTCCCTATCTAACACTGAAAGAATTTTTTCAAATCGGTTCAGTCACATCTAAGATTAGCGCGTTCAACTAAAAAAATTCTTCAGCTTTATAATTTACCTAGTACCTATAGATTTCTTACCCAAGACAATTATTTCTTTCAGTTACAATGCGTGGTGGACTAAAGCCGTACCCTTTCATTTAACACCCAGTATTCATAACCCACAGGGGATGATAGAGCTACGCTTACAAAAAATAAAATAAAAATTGTGCCCAGATTTAACTTGTCTGACCACTTTGGCTATGATTAGGGTTCCATTGTGTAACAAAGAAAACACTATCGTAGTGGTCCCAAGCGTGACTGTTACTCTTAGGCTGAGATTCAGAGAAGAGACTCAGCATGAACTTACGCTTCCGTATGTCAAATTGTCATACAAATTTGACATACGGAGTTTGTCGAAGTTTCGTATAATGGTAATAGCTGGCCCCTTAATACGTGGGAGCGTGGGACCAAACATACCAGGTCAGTAAACTGTGGGTGTACATTAACAATTCACTGGTATATGGCCATGTATTAGCGAGCTAATAATTATACAAATAAATACCCAATAATACTTTGCTCGATGTTGGGAATCGAAATAGGACCTCTTGGCAATCGGCTAAATAGTTTAATTTTAATAAAATAAGTCAGTATTAAATAGTGTGAGATGTTGAGAACACTTCACCTTATATTAAGCATTTATTATAATTTAAAGCAGTGATAGCCAGGTATGACCACCGGACTGCCAAGTCAAAGGTCTCGAGTTCGAATCCAAGGCACGCACCCATTGATATAAATACTAAAGTCAATGCACGCACCTCTGACTTTTCGAAATCATGTGCGTAATTATCACTTGCTTTAACGGAGAAGGAAAACATCGTGAGGAAACCTGCATGCCTGAGAGATATTCTTGGCATTGTGAAGTCTGCCAACCCGCATTAGGCCAGCGTGGTGGACTAATAGCCTCCCTCTCACGCCGTGAGGAGACCCGTGCTCAGCAGTGGGACAATTAATGAGTTGATGATATTTAAAAAAAAAAACATAAAAATATTATCTTGACTTGCCGTTCATTGGCAATACGTAGGTACATAAACTTACATCAATACTTAGTACTTAACTGTCTGAAAGGAAACCGGTAGGATTAGGAATCGATTTGTATGAAGCCTACGTTCCCTTTGGCCTAATTGAAATACGACACAAAAATATATAGGTACGGAACCCCTGTTTTAAAAATGTGCGTGGTTAAATCACTTGGCATTTATATATCAGGATAGGGTTGAAAATAAAATGAATACAAACTTGTAACAAATGGCTTAAAAATAAACTAGTTTTGCTGCTCAGCCTTCCTTAGTCTTGTCCTTGTCCAATGTAAAAAAAACTTTTCCCGCGGAAACATCATGTTTAGGTTACGTTAAGACAAAGTTTGGTCCTTAGGTTCGGTCCTTCATGGTAGACATTGGGCCATTACCTTGACTGATTTATATTTATAATGGAACATAGAACATAGTTATCCGTCTTAATTATATAGAAATAAGGTTTAAAAAATCTTTTGCGTAATAAGGACTTGTTTCACCACCTCTAATAGCCGCTAACTGCCGGATGAATTAAAAAATTGAACAACATTTGTAAGAAATTATCTGCCAAGTAATTTAACGGGAACTTATTAAGAGCTGGTGAAACAGGCCCAAGCGAATTTTACATTGCAAAGAATTTAAAAGGTAGCAGCTGGATGCGGAAGGCAGAGGACCGGGAGAAATGGCGCGCCATGAAGGAGCCTTATGTCCAGCAGTGGACAACAGTAGGCTGAAGTGATGATGATGATGATGAAAGAATTTAAAGGGTTGCTGTGTTTTAAGTACGTATGTGGTATTTTTTAGTGTCATCATTGTATAATAGTATAGTTATTATACATACCTAATCTATCACTTAATATTTAGCTAATAATAATGTCAATAGATTAGTCAGTAGTGTGGATGTTTTAAGGTCATTGACTACATCTTGAAGTATTATCTACTTAATAGCTAGTCTTATCTGTTTTTAGGTAACAATATACTTACCTACTGTTTTGGATTGTACAAAATGAACCTAGTTAATAAATGAAGAGACTGCTAGGTATGTGAAATGTCAGCAATTCTTGCCTTCCAGCTTTCACTACGAGAATAATATTTGTATTATATATTCTAGTGGAGAAAATACATTGTATATAAAATGATAACAGCCGAGATATTATGAAATATAATATAAGTAGTCTAAATAATAATAAAAATAAATATCTATGGGACATTTTTACACAGTACTTACATATACTTTGATTAAATAGTTAGCGGTGTTTCATTATGGTGTTTAAAAGTAGTAGTTATAGTTACTACTACTTTTAAACACCATAATGAAACACGGCTCTTGAAGCTCTTAAAGATATTAATGCTAATTCGCTTAAGGCTAGACTGACAAATGTATATATAAACAAATAAGGTAGATACAAAAAGTCACTCACACTCAACTAATAGGTATAAGACGTAGTCTTCACACTTCTCTAATGTCAACACTACCAAGTGCTAATTGACGACAATGTGCGCATGCGTGAGCTGTATACAATCGAACGATGCCCCTGTGTTTTGAAGTGGCGTAGCGTGAGTATATTTTTTTAATAAATTTATAAAGAATGGCTTTAGTTCGACGCGCGCTATTTGACTGTCAGACATGTTAGTGACCAGTGTGTTGTTTACCTTATTGTTACATGGAGCGGTGAGTTTTAAATTGTTTTCATCTTTACTAATATTATAAATATGCGAAAGTAACTCTATGTGTCGCGCTTTCACGCCAAAACTACTTTGGTACCTACACAGATAGTCTAGAGCCTGAGAAAGGACATAGGCTACTTTTTAACGCGAAAAAGGGCTGTAAGGGGTTGAAATAGGGGATGAAAGTTATAATAAATACCCAGAACACGCGGGCCGCTGTCGGAAAGCTAGTTATGAATAAAAATTAATATAGTAATACATAAAAACTCATCTAGGGAAACACATTCTAAGCCCAGACGAAAAAAAGGAGCTTACACTTAAGTAAATCCTGCAGTTTGTGTCAGCCGCAGGGTTTTAAATAGCGGTGAACTTTTAAACCATCAAACGGCGATCACAATAGACCCACCAGGGTCGCAGTGATTAATAACCGTGAACAAAATACTTAAAAAAAGTAATGGATAAATTATGCGTTGTTTACCGCAAAACTATAACGGCTGGGCCAATCAATTCAGCAGTTTATTTTTTAATATTCCATGAAGATTGAGGCTAATGAAAATAAGACGATGCTAAGCGTAAAGTAACGCTTCCGTATGTTAAATTTGTATTACAATTGACCTATGGAAGCGATACTTTACGCCTAACATCGTCTCTGAATATTAGCCTGAGGAAGGTTATTATATTTTTTAAGCATTTTCCATGTAAGTAGGTATATCGCCAAACTGAAGTTGAAGTTGTCACGAGCTAACCTAACTTTAACCCAGCCGTAAAAATCGGAAAAAGAAAAATATTGGACTTGAGCTTTCGTTTTTATTTATTACAATCTAATATTTTTCTTTTTCCGATTTTTACGGCCGGGTTAAAGTTAGCTCGTGCCAACTTCAGCCCGGACAATAAGTTTGGCGAGAACTGACTTACCAGTTATTATAATGAAGGAAAAAATCGACTGGCGGGCAGGACTTTGAGACGTACCTAAGTTTAGGATGTGAAGGAAGATTTGGGCGGGAAGGACTTGCGGTGGCTTAGCGGTCATAGCGTCTGGTTATTTAACCAGGAGACGCAGATTCGAATTATTAAAAGAATCAAGGAAGGTTCTTATACATACCTATGAGGAGAAAAAGTTGGTGGTTCATGAAAACTTGGCGTAAGTAAAACTTTGAACAAAAGCAAGCGCCCCCGCCCCTACTTCCCACCGCGCGCAGGCGACTCCGCCCCTCCGTCCCGCCGCTCACATACCTAAGGCGCGGCCAACTAGTTCCGCGCGGACTATAAGCATAATACATAAACTCACGCCTAATTCCCACAGGGGTAGGCAGTAACTAGAGACCGTCACCGGCTACGATTCTTGCCATATCTAAGTACTTCTTTGCTTCTTCCGTGATCATACAGTTCGCGCCAAACTTATTGTCCGGGTTGAAGTTGGCGTTAGCTAGCTTTAGGGACTACGCGCACTTATTCAGCTCCATTCGCGTTTCGCTGAACGATTTTGGTCACACTTATACAGCTCTGCATCTATCAGCCGCGTACGGCGTCGAATCAAGCAGGAACAATACAGGTCGCAACCCGTCGACAAGGAGTCGCGAACCATCCCTGTAAAGAGCCGTTCCGCCGCATTCGACGGTGAACAGCGCTGTACGCGGCGGAACAGCTCTGTTCGCCGTCGAATGCGGCGTCGTACAGCGCCGCGCTCTCTATAGCATTCGCATAATAAAAACACATTTATCCTCATTTTATGCTGGTTTGCCGCGAAAGCAGAATGGACGCGGAAAACTGAATCGACGCGTACACGTCTCCATACAAAATTGTTGTTTTCTATGGACAAAAGCTGAAAAGAGCTGAATAAGTGCGCGTAGTCCCTTAACCCGGCCCCAAAAATCGCAGAAAGAAAAATATTAGATTGTAATAAATAAAAACGAAAGCTCAAGTCGTAATCTGTCGTTATAAATTATTCTAATCCAATATTTTTCTTTCTCCGATTTTTACGGCCGGGTTAAAGTTAGCTCGTGCCAACTTCAACCCGGACAATAAGTTTGGCGCGAACTGCACATCGTGTCATTATCAAACACAATGATCTAATATTGAATATATTTTACTTTGGAATTAATCTCGAATCGAATAAATTAATTATTGCTTTAGTAGTAGGTAACAATCAAACCGGTTTTGCATTTTTATGAAGTTTCCGATTACAACATTTCCACAATGTAAGGCATTTGTGTAGCATTTAGTGTTTATTTCACACATCTAATATTGTTACATATTTATTTTGTTTTATAAAAATATTTAAAAAAGTAAGTAAGTATTTTTTTTTATAAATTAAGCAACTGACTGGCGTATGTACTAATTATTATCACTAACTATCAACCAAAGATTTAGATTTATTTAAGTCTATGCTATCAACCAACACACAGCTGACACCGCTGGCTACTGGAGTGAAGTTAGCCGTTTAGTTGCACAGTACACTATTTATAACGTATATACCTATGCCATTGCGCATTCAAACTTCAGCGCCGCCAAGCTATGCCACGCGTACTGTAAGGTTGCACTAAGAAAGGATTATGGTGTAATGTGGGCACTTCGGTTGTGGGAATGATACGACTAGTCAGGTTCAATGATTGTAATCTATTGTGTCAACTTATGAACTAAGTGTTTATATATAGGGCAGAGGCATGACGTCACACACCACAATGGGAAATTCTCACGGAATTGGGAAATAATAGACGACCGCGAATGATACCGCGGGGAACGTTGTCTGTCTAATAGTCTTTCTCGTCTTTATAACTTCTAAAGGCTAGACCTTTAGATTGACCGGTATTTCTTATAACTTTCATACCTCATTTTAACCCCTTACAGCCCTTTTTTCGCAACAAAAAGTAGCCTATCTCCTTTCTCAGGCTCTAGACTATCTCTGTACCAATTTTTATTTAAATAGGTTCAGTAGTTTTGGCGGGGAAGCGCGACAGACAGACATACATACAGACAGGCAGACAGACAGTGTTACTTTCGCATTTATAATATTAGTAAAGATAAGGATAAGGATAAAGGCTAGGCTACGAGCCAGTATAAGCCCCGCCAATTGATAATATACCTGGCAGCCATCTTGGTGACGTAAAAATGACGTAACCGTTCTCAGTACGCGTTAGCACCACTAGCCAGCAAGTACGGCGGATGACGTCACTTTTAGGTTAATTAGACAAGGTTTCAGCCCTTTATGAAATTGCAGGGCATATAGTTACGTAAGAACAGTTCTCGCCAAACTTATTGTCCGGCTAAGTTAAAGTTAGCTGATTCTTAAGATAAGTTTTCGTTTGTCCACAGATGTGCTCTTTCGTAGAGGTGCCGAAGGTAAAAATGTTGGATGGCAGGGAGATGCCAGTCCTGGCTTTGGGGACATACCTTGGCATTGATCATGTAAGTTTACAATGTGTGCAACATTAGCGTCATACCCTAGTAGGTAAACTCAAAAATTACTAATCGGATTTTCATACAGGTTTTACCAATGGACAGAGTGATTCACGAGGAAGGTTTAGGTGTATAATTCATTATTGTTTTATGTATATTTTCTAAAATATGACGACGATCTTGCCGACTGGGAACTCCGTAATAAGAAGCTAGGGCGGGTTACTAGTCCTTTTTACCCGACTGCCGAAGGAGGAGGGTTATGTGTTTGACGCGTATGTATGTATCTATGTATGTATGGCCGTTCCTATGTCCGGTCGTAACTACTCAACGGCTCAACCGAATTAGATAAATGACACCTCATTAGATTCGTCTTGATATCACGACTGTCACTGGGTACTTGAAATTTAAAAAAAAACAATATGGCGGATTTTATACGCTTTAATGTGCGAACTGATTTTGAAAATGATCCTTAGTTGTATCAATTTATATTTTAAATCATCATTTAGGATCTATCTAGTGATTCTATGATGATTTATAAACTAAAAAGAAGGAAATAAAATCAATTATTAAAAGAAACAAAAAACCCGACTGCGTAAAAACTACTAACTAAAAAGCAGGCGGGACAAGCTGTTCGTTCATAAACAAAATTGTTTCTTTGTTTGTCCCGACTGCAATACATTTTCCGACATCACAGAGCTTGTTTTTAGATTTTTAGTTAGTAGTTTTTACGCAGTCGGGTTTTTTGTTTCTTTTAATAATTGATTTTTTTATGTATTTATCTGTCTTCAGAGTAGTGTTGCCAACTGCACTATCGTTTTTGTACCTAGCTACTTTAATCTTTTGCCAATGCCAATCTTTTGCCTGCATAAAGTTGCCAGATTCCTAAATCTTACCCCAGAAAGTAGCTAGAAGTAAAAAAAACGAAACTAATCATTGATAATTATCATTGTTAAATTCAAAGGATAGTATAAGTACTTTTTAATGTAGCTGACAGGGGTGCATAAATGAGTAGATCTAGCTATTAAATTAAATAGCTAAGTTGACCAATGCCTCAGAGAGAGACAAGATGGCAGTGTTACTAACTCACACTAAAAATAATCACTGTTGGTGTTGCCAACATCTTCCAACTACAGAACGGCATCGTCACATCCAAGGACAAGCAGCTTCGAGACGTGGTCCTGCAAGCTATTGACATTGGGTACCGGCACTTCGATACAGCTTCCATTTACAATACGGAGGCGGAAGTAGGTGAGGCTATTCGTATGAAGATCGATCAAGGAGTCGTGAAGAGGGAGGATTTGTTTCTCACTACTAAGGTAAGTGTCTATTTATCTCTTGAACAATGTCGAATGTGATGTGAACACGTAAAAATCGGTTGATTGGTTTAAAAGCTATCGCCGCCGTTCAGAAACAGCCGTAAGCCTGACCCGTGGGGGCTGGTGCAGGTTAGGGCCCGTCTGGCAATCACTACCCTGACTATATGACGACGTCTGTGGTCTAGTGGTTCGAGTACCGGACTGCTGATCGCGAGGTCCTGGGTTCGATTCCTACAAGACACAAATATTTTGTGATGAATATAAATGTTTGTTTTGTCTGGGTGTTTACAAGTATGTATTTACAAAGTAAAAAATCCATAGTACAAGCTCTGCTTAGTTTGGGACTAGATGGTGCTGTGTAAAATGTCCCAGGATATTTATATTTATATATTAATATCCTGGGACATTTTTCATTCTGACACTAGTTAGACACTTACGATGTTTCAGCTCTGGAACACCCACCACAAAAGGGGGCAGGTGGCTGCGGCCATACGGGACTCGTTAAACAAGACTGGACTGAACTACATCGATCTCTTCCTGATGCACTGGCCTATTGGACTCAATGTGAGTATTACTTGAAAGATTTACGTTGATGTAATTAAGGGATTAGGAGGAGCTGCGCTGGTCAATCGATCAGATAGGTTTTGCTACGCTTGCTGCGGCTAGTCTAGGATGAGTGGAAAGTCTTCACCAAACCGTGCCTCGGAGAGCACGTAAAGCCGATGGTATCATTAAGGGGTATGTACTGGTGTTTATCTACCCGCCGATATTAAGTCCCATGTAATAGGGAGAGCTTACTGCCATCAACCGGACATGAATCCAGACTTGGAGCTGCTACTGGGAATTTAACAGAAAAATCCAACGACACTGCTTTCGCGTAACAGCTGCGCTTACCAACTCATCATCAACCCATTAACTGTCCCACTGCTGGGGCGGGTTTCTTCTCAGTAAAAGAAGGATTAGGCCACAACCCACCACGCTAGTTTAATGCCGGCTGGCAGATTTCACATGCCGTCAAGAAAATCTCTCAGGCATGCAGGTTTCCTCACGATGTCTTCCGTCACCATTAAAACGAGTGATAATTTGATTACGCACATATGATTTCAAAAAGTCTTCGAGAAGGAGCCTTGGATTCAAACTTAAGTCCTTTGACTTTACATTGCAGTGGTTATTCCCCTAGGCTATCACTGCTTCTACCAACTCACAGAAGCCCAAAAAAAGCCACAAAATGTCTGTCTTCATTCCAGGAGGACTACAGCGAGTCAGACGTGGACTTCATGGAGACCTGGCGAGGGATGGAGGATGTCCAGAAGCTTGGCCTGGCCAAGTCCATAGGAGTATCGAACTTTAACAAAAAGCAGTTGCAAAGAGTCCTGAATGAGGGAACTTCGAAGCCTGTCGCTTTGCAAATTGAGGTTGGTAGACTTTTAAGACTACGAATCATGATGGTGGTACGGCTGGCGTAGTGACTGAGCGTGCTTTGGATGTGGATTCGATCGCGAATGGGGCAAATACCATCCAAACTCTAAAATAACTGTAGAATAGGTACAAGAAGTTTTCCGAGTCTGGGTTACATAAATTTTAGAGCCTATCCTAGCTAGACATGGACCCCCTTGACTCGAAGACCTTAATATATTTATTTTAGTCTAATTATGGAGTTTATCCTTACTGGGTTGGCTGGGAGTCGGGCCTTTGAGCTCCCTATAATAAGGTTGAGCTACACGCTGACTGATTCATGGTTGCCGTCTGTCAGGATAGATCAACTCAAAGCTGCTGCGGCTCTTTCCTCAAAAGGCATTGCAGACATTATCAGTTCTTAAGAACATTAATATAAAAAAAGTTTTTACTTAAAGTACTGTTTATCTTTTTGTATATTTTTTCATTAAAATAACTAATACTTAATACTTATTGTTTTTTATAAAATTTGAGAACGTCCATTCTCCTCCAGAGAATGAGGGGAATGTCAGTTATCTCAGTCTTTTGCTACGTCCAATTAACGCGATCCACATAAACGATCTCGTCAAATGAAAGAAAAAGAGAAATATTTGATAATAACCTAACCTTGTTTTGCAGTGTAGGTCCCACGAAAAGTATTATTAGAAAATTTCAAGCAAGCTCTTTAAAACAACTCCCCTTTGCAGGTACATCCTCAAATAATTCAAGAAGAACTTATAACCTTCGCGAAGACCGAAGGCATAGTGGTTATGGGCTACAGCCCCTTCGGCTCCCTGGTGATGAGGTACGGCATGCGCTTCCCTGGGCCGAAGATGGATGACCCAGTCCTCAGCGCCATAGCCCAGAAGTACGCGAAGACGACTGCTCAAGTTGTGTTGAGGTGGCTGGTAAGTTCTCGTTTTTAACGACTTCAAAATTGAAAGTTACTCCATTCACCTGTATTTTTAACCCCCGACGCAAAAACGACGGGGTGTTATAAGTTTGACGTGTCTGTGTGTGTGTGTGTGTGTGTGTGTGTGTGTGTGTGTGTGTGTGTCTGTCTGTGGCATCGTAGCTCCCAAACGGATGAACCGATTTTGATTTTGTTTTTTTTATGTAAAAGGTGAATTAGTCGGGAGTGTTCTTAGCTATGTTTGATGAAAATCGGTCCAAGATGGCCGCCGCTACAAAGTAGCGGATTACATATTTTTTCACAACTCGTCAATATGGGTATCAAATGAAAGGGCTTAATTAGGAGAATACTACACTATGATAAATTACAAATCCAAGATGGCCGCCACCACAAAATGGCAAATTACATTTCGTGTCGGGGGTATTCCTAAATTTTTAATTTAGGTTAGTATATGGATGCAGGTTACGCTTTAAAAACCAAGAACTATCACGGTTGCATTCCCCGAACGGTTAGGCAGAAGTGTACCTAATAATGTACACTCGCATTTTATAGAAACACCCATTGGGTCCCTAACCATTGTTCGATATGGACCTCGTTGTCTACTCGCAGAAAGTCCGTATACTTTCGGCAGAGAATAAATAATAACAGAATGGTCACTCCCCGCCCCTCCCTAACGTCAGATACCTCAGGTACCCCGCATCCTGCCGGTGTTCTTGCCGGACTACCAACACACCCTACGCACCGTCACGCACACATTTGCACGTGTACAAACGTAATTTTGACAAGTTTGACATTTGGTATTGTAGTGTGCAGCGGTTTCGGGAAGTTTGTATGGAGTGTAACAGGTGTGCTTATGGGCGGGCCCGTGGCTTTGTTGAAGGAGTTAGGGAAAAGACCCCCCCCCCCCCCTCAAGCTGATACAGTAGCGCGTAAAATGAAATCATTCATAAACTTTCACATACCTATAAAAACTATGCTTTATTTTTCAGGTCGACAGGAACGTAGTACCAATCCCAAAAACAGTTAATCCGAAGAGATTGGCGGAGAACATCAATATATTCGATTTTAAATTGGAGCAAAATGAGATCGAGAAGATTAATCGATTCGATTCCCACACTAGGTACACTTTGCCGTCGTTCTGGCAAACGCATCCTCATTACCCGTTCGAAAAAATAAAAGACCCAATGCCTAATCCTTTTAAAGCATAAGTACCTAGTAGTAATAGTATTCGTATGATTATGATAAGAAATATTATGGACCTATTTCACCGTCTTCTAGTAATTTCCCGATCAACGACCTGGCAGATAATTTCATTTATTTATTTAATTAAATTACTACGAATCCATCAATTACAGTAACTAAAAAATTAAAGGAGGTCATCAAAAGCCCATACAACTCAGGCCAAATTTGTAGCAGAGGTACATGACAGCTGTCAAGTTGATAGTTTTTACTATGAAACTGATAATAATCTGCCGTAATGGCGTGCGTTTTACATTCCGAAACTGACACTGACAGTTTTTACTATAAAATCATTACGAAACACATAATAGTGTGCCAAAATGGCGTGATTTTTCTCAATTTAAAAGTTTTTTTTTCTCATCCCCCAGTCAACATTAAAAAAGTACGACTAGAGTTTTAACCAGTGTAGGTAATACAGGGTATTTTTCCAATAAGTGTAACTTCGGTACATCATTTGGGCCGATTTCGATGACCTTTATTAAAATCTATAGTCGGGGTGGGTCGGTAAATGACAGAGTCTTGTTCTTAGGATACAAAACTTTAATAAAACTTCTTCAGAACACACGACACAGTCTTACTTGTTGCTCACAATCCGCCATAATTATAATTCTACTATCCATCCTACAGCCAATCACAGGCTTACCAAGTATCGCGATCGGCGCCGGCCGTCTTGTAATTGGTCGGCGCAGTACGCATGCGCGGTAGGATGTTCGGATACACGTTAGCGCGAAGGAGAATATCTCCTTGGAGCCTTTCCACGGCCCTTGCGCCCAGGGAGTTGCCTGCGTTCGGATATCCCCGCTACAAATCTACAAAACAAAGCAAAGAAAAAAAAGTAAAAAAACACTTCATACAAATATTGTTTCATTTGTAAAATTTATTCGACGGTTAGCGGCTATCCAGAAGTAGTGAAACAAGCCCTTCATGTTTAAAATACCGTATTTTGTTGACAGTGACACTGAGATGATTTTATGTCAAGGTCAAATAATGTTGCCAACCGTAATATTTTTCTTTAAATTGGGGAATACAGTATACGGGTCTACACTGTCTACAGTACGATTCAAACTTAATGGCGGCTCGGAAGTTAGATACTTGCTGCGCAGTACCGCACCTCTCACCCCTGCTGTCACTTAAATTCGGTACTGCGTAGCGACTCGCTTCATGTTCCGATCGCTATTAAGTTTGAATCGTACTGTAGGTACATTATGTATATTGTTTATGCGACTGATTTGGTATTTTTTTCGCATTTGTGTGCGAATTTTTATAAGCTAAGTACCTGCACATGCGCAGTAGGTATAGTGAATAAATATTGTTAAGTACAAAACCCTATTTGTTTCATTTAAGTATGCCCGTCGTAAAAAATATTTACTAATAAAATAATACATTAAATATCCTTTTTCTATACTGATAACTGATATTATAAAGAGGAAATATTTTGATTGTTTGTTGGAACAATATTATCATCACGCCTGTAATTTATTCGAGGTTAAACAACCCAGAGTTGTACTTACCACCCACAGTTGGCCGATAAGTTTTACGTTCCATTTATTAAGGGTGAGCCTATTGCTATGCCAATCCAAATTTCAAACTGCCACTAGAGATTTTTCCTAATGGAAAAAAATGTTTTGCTTGACTTGGAATTTTGAGAATCGAACCTAGGATCTTACCTGCCGCGGTTATTTAATTAACATTTTCATAAATATAAAAATCAGTAGGTACCTACTAATCTATATATATATATATTTAATTTAATTTCGGTACCTACTTACTTCTTCATTTTTCTATACAAAAATTACTTGTTATTTGTATGTACGTAAATCTTACGCATAAAACATAATATATTATGAATGATGCATGTTATTGAAGTATTTACCTACGTGCATTTAAAATAGGTCATTTGTGTTTTAGCAATTCAACAATTGTAACTAAGTACCAATTTAGCATAGAGTTACTGTGATTCATGTTCCCATTTCCTGCTAAATACCTACGTAACAACACAATAAAAATACTTCGAGTATCATCCACTCAGAATGTAGTTGGATCTAGTTTTACTTTGTGTTTATTTAGCAAGCACTAGTTTTGATTAGGACATGAAGTTAACAGTTAAATTGGAGTCAGATTATAAATAAAATTGTATTTATGTAATAGATTCGTAGGGAAATACAACGTCCATTCAAAATACTATTAATATAATTATAGTAAAAACTCTGAATTATGATGGGCCAAAAGTATTTTAAGAACAACACGATAAAGATATTTGAACTATGAACATGAAACAAACACTGCACCTAAACATTTTTCATGCTACTGATTGTGAATTTGTAACTGGAACGCTGTAAGGGTTGCCACGTAAAGTGTACGACCTTAATAGTAGGTAATATCTTACAAACAACAAATTAAAACATAATATTATGTAATTAAAACCATGCCTAATTTATTACCAAAAATAGTTTTAACAAAAATTATTAAATAGCCAGCTCATTATAAAATGATGGATGGATTTTTGGCTGGTTTTAGCTTAGACCATAATTTTTATAGGGATACAATCCCAAAATTGATATTAGTTAGGTACGAGTAAGAATTTATTACTGTGTGTATAATTAGGAATAAACTTTCCGAGGCGTTTTTATTCGATAAAATAAGTACTCAGATAAATAAGTAACAGTTATTCGTGAGGTACGAAGCGTATTAAAAAAAACTTTAAAAATTAAACTCCTTATAATTATTTTATTCGTATTTAAAAAATTAAACCAGTATTGAGCCTGGTTCAAACTCTACCTTCACATTGTGACATTGATAAGTCAATAAAATAAAGAAGTGGAAAAATTATGTCAGTCTGGTAACCCAGTCCGCAGCTGATGAAGGACGTTGGCTGCGTCGGTCGGTCTGCGAAAAATTAAATAAAATTTTCCTCCATATTTGTTTTGTGGTGCACTTCGCACATTATTTATTGTTTTCGTAGTGTTTTAAATCTAACATTGTGGCTAAGGTAACGCCCTACCCGAGCATGAGTTATTCCGGAAGGAATAAATTCGAGGTGAGTACTAATCGATATAAATGTCATTGTTTGTGTTTTCGTTGTGATAAAACAGCTGACATGGGTGTTACGGGCCCATTTCTTTGTTCTTGATGCACGTTCGAGCATTTCCCGGGGATTAAAACTCATTTAGAACCTAAAATGCATAAGATTTTTCGATGTATGGTCTGTAAACAACATAATATCTATTTTTAAATTCATCAAAAGATACGGACTATTCTATGTAAACTTATGGATAATTTTCCATGTCGTGCTTGTTGTTTGTATGTTTTTAAAAGTATAATCACACGCGGTACTCAGTATTCATATTTTTCTTTGTTAGGTCAGTGTAAATGACCTCTGCCGCGCGGGCACTCAACCCGTGAATTGCTTTTATACCGTTATAATGATAGTATTGTTAATTATAAAACGTATTTTTAATGATGCGCGTACTTTTCCGGATTTATCTTGATTACCTTTGCCTGTCAGAGAGAAATGGGGAAAGCGCCCAGCCAAAAAATTTGACATTTATGTCTTCATGATTCATGTTTTCTTTTTTTATATTCAAATTGGAGGCGGGAAAAATTTGCGCACGTATTTTTATTGCGCAATTTTAATTATTGTTTAAAAATGTTTTTGTTTATGTATACTTAATAACTGTAAACTCATTGTTATTTATATGCTATTATCAGATTAACATTATCATTTGTGGCCATGCCAGATTAGTGTGACTTTATAACAAAAATAAAAAACAAATTGTAATAAAATAAAATAAAACTGTCTCCTTGGTCTAGTGGTGCCATGTGTGACTGCTACTCTAGAGGTCCCGAGTTTGATTCCTGGATTTTTTCTGTTAAATTCCCAGCAACAGCTTGTAGTCTGGATTTGTGTCCGGTTGATGGCAATAGGTGAATAGCCTCACCCCTTATTACATGTGATCTTAACATACCGGCGAACTGTAGGTGTACATTAGTACACCCCTGCCTAACTCTTCGGGGAATACAGGAGTGACGGTATATAAAAAAAATACATAAATTAAAATTTTCATAAAGTAAAAAACATACTTGTAAAATTATAATTATGATGTTTATAAAAGATATGTTTCGAGAAATTAATACTTATACATTTTTGCCAAAGAAAATTGTGATCAGGCAAGTCTGAAACCTGCATTTCTCTGGTGTATACCAGACACTAACCATATTAGCTACCAACTCTCCATGCCTGTGAGTTTTTCTTTTACTCATATTTAATTTAATTTCGATACATAAAATATTTTTTTATAAGTTGTTACTCATTGTCTCTGGTCCAAAACTCAAACCAAAAACCGTAATTTTCCCCTGCATCAGTTACAAAGTGTTAAGAGATAATGGTTTAGCATAAAAAAGAAAAAAAGAACTTACATTGACTTAACTTTCAAGATAGACAATATGACAAAATTAAATGTTAATACCTTGTCATACAAACTAATGGGCATAATAATAATTTTACATACACTTTAACTAATGTTAAAATTATGCAGTTAAAATAGAATAGTTTAATGTTTTCTTGTTTGTATGGTATTGTATGGTATAGCTGGCTGTTTTCCGCAACTCCACGTCAATGCGCGTATTTTGCGTACGGGTGGGGATGTTTAATGTTTACTCAAACCACCCTAACTCCTCAAGAAACGCCAGCACACTTCTGTGCCTCGACCATGAGTTTTTCTCAGTAGACTCGCTAGCGACAGCTTAAAACATTTGTATGGGAAACCCTCGCAGCGCCTCTCGCGGTTACGTAAGGAACTAAAACCTGCTATGAGATTACAGCGTTTCGATGCGTAAAAAACCTATCGAAAGCCATTCGATAGAACTCATGGTTGACGTACTGATGTCGCTGACGATCTCTCGGACGGTACTTTTGTTTCCGAAGTACTTAGCCCTGTATGTGGCGACTTCAGTACAGTGCAGAAGCACGTGAGCCGCTGTTTCGTCCTCTCCCAGGCTTTCTTGTTAAAAGTCAATTTGTTTTAACTGTGTCAGATACAGCGAATAGTAGTAATATTTTAAAACTACCTTTGCGCGCGACTTTGTTCCCGTAGAATTTGAATTTTACCCCCGTTTTTGCAACATTTTTAATTGCTACTCCGCTCCTATTGGTCGTAGCGTGATGATATATAGCCTATAGCCTTCCTCGTTAAACAGGGTGTCTAACACTGAAGAGAATGATTGAGAATTTTTCAAATCGGTGCCGTAGTTCCTGAGATAAGCGCTTTCAACCAAACAAACAAACAATCACGCTTCAGCTTAAAATATTCCTGTGGTTTAGCGGTCATAGCGTCTGGTGTACTAAACCAGAAGACGCAGGTTCGAATCCTGCCCGCCAGTCGACTTTTTCCTTTATTAAAAACTAGCTTCCCGCCAGCGGCTTCGCCCGCGTGGTCTTATAATTTTTTCCCCGTTTTTGCTACATTTTTCATTATTACTCCGCTCCTATTAATCGTAGCGTGATGGTATATATCGGCCTTCCCCGATAAATGGGCTATCTAATACTGAAAGAATTTTTGAAATCGGTCCTGTAGTTTCGGAGCCTATTCATTACAAACAAACAAACAAACAAATCTTTCCTCTTTATAATATTAGTATAGATAACAGTCTAGCCTATCTATACTAATATTATAAAGAGGAAAGATTTGATTGCTTGTTTGTTTGTATTGAATAGGCTCCGAAACTACTGGACCGATTAGAAAAATTCTTTCAGTATTAGATAGCCCATTTATCGGGGAAGGCTATATACCATCACGCTACGACTAATAGGAGCGGAGTAGCAATGAAAAATGTTACAAAAACGAGGGAAGAAGTTATCAAGACCACGGGAAGCTAGTTAATCATAAAATTACGACCTATATTTATTTTATTTTATTTCAATAAGTACAGTGACAGACTACAGACTAAGGCAATTCATTACAACTACTACAAGATACAATACATAAACCTGAAGTCCAATTATTACTGTACATAACGTACATCATAGTACCTATAGTACCTACATCATACTGGCCTAATGTGGGTCGGCAGACTTCGTCAAGAATATCTCTAAGTACTTACTTAGTTATTTATCGTTAATAATAGCTATTCATTGGTATTGACTTATTTAGACAGATAAGCAAAATGTGTACTGCGCACTAGACGCCTCGTAAACAGTACGAATTAGTCGATCACCTTGTTTTTACTCAAAACAGTGACTGATTATCAGAAGGCCGAATGTCTCACGACAAATTTTAGAGTTCGCGCCAAACTTATTGTCCGGGTTGAAGTTGGCACGAGCTAACTTTAACCCGGCCGTAAAAATCAGAGAAAGAAAAATATTGGATTGTAATAAATAAAAACGAAAGCTTAAGTCGTAGGCTGTCATTTTAATCCAATATTTTTCTTTCTCCGATTTTTCGGCCGGGCTAAAGTTAGCTCGTGCCAACTTCAACCCGTAGAATAAGTTTGGCGAGAACTGTACATATGTTTAGGTCATATCCTATGTAATTGCCAATTCAAAGGTATCCAAGGCACGCATCTTCGAAATCATGTGATTTTGAAAACACTATTTCTATTTTTCTTCGGGGACTTGTTGGGATTATTTCTCCCAGTTTCCAAAACCCTTTATAGATTACTGGCGTTCGCAAATGTTCCGGTTGCCTCGCAACCCATCAGTTGTTCGATTCCTGCAAGGTGCTATTTGTTGAAAATACGTCAATTTAAAAATACGAAAAAACGGAGTGTGTGTGTGTGTTTTTAGCATTTGGTAAAGGTATGTAATGTAGGTATGTAATGTATGTCTGTGTGTGTGTCTGTTTATGACGAATAAGTATGCGTGTTCGTGAATGTGATAAAGTTATGTTATGATCAGGCTCATATAATTTAATACCAAGCACAACAAAATATTACGATTTGTTGTTTCAGATCGCTCGGTTTTCGGGCGAAGACGACAATCACATAAACAGGAAGCTGCCTAAGGAGTTGCTGCTGAGGATACTATCTTATTTAGATGTGGTCTCGCTGTGCAGATGTGCCCAGGTAACAGCTCATAAGAACGTCTTTTTAATCCCCGACACATAAACGACGGGGTGTTATAAGTTTGACGTGTTTGTGTGTGTCTGTATGTGGCATTGTAGCTCCCGAACGCATGAACCGATTTTGATTTTGTTTTTTTTTGTTTGAAAGGTGAATTGGTCGTGAATATTCTTAGCCATTTTTGATGAAAATCGGTCTAAGAAAACTGGTACTGAACTCATGGTATTCGGATGTGCGTCGATGTCCCTTCCACCTTGTATAGCTAACTTGCATATTATATTTTCATCATCATCATCATCATCATATATCATCAAAAAGAGGGCCACTCCAGAACAAAGGCTTCCCCATAGACTTCTAAGAGAGATAGGGCACTGCCATTTATGGCTCAAATCTGGAGCAGCCCATCTGGGGAAGTACCTCCACCTTACAGAAAACTGCAGCCAAATAACACACTTTATTGTGTGTTGTGTTCCTGCAGTGAGTAAGGTCGCCAGAGCTCCTTCTAAGGATGCGCTGCGCTGGCAGCAAGAGGAATATTCCCTCAAACTGTCGGCGCGGTGAATCCTCCATAAACCTCTAAGAGGTTTTTCGGGTCGGCAACGCGCGAGTGATTTCCCTGGTGTTGCAAGCGTCCATAGGCTATGGTAACCGCTTACAATCAGGCGGGCTGTATGCTTGTTTGCCACCTTAGTGGTATAAAAAAAAGACTTCCACACAGACCGGTCGTATGCTGCCTGCATTCAACTTCTCCCAGCGACCTCTGCCAGGTCGTTGGTCGATATGGAAGTTGGATTACTTCACTGATCTGACCTACGTATAATGTATTTTCCACAGGTATCAAAACTATGGAACATACTAGCTCTGGACGGCTCCAATTGGCAGAGGATCGACCTATTTGAGTTCCAAAGAGATGTCGAGGTAAGACAATATCTTAATAAACAAATGTCCCAATGTCGGGTCTCCTTTTAAATTAAAAATATTGGGTACTTCAAGTCATCATCAATCCATTAATCGTCTTACTGCTGGGCACGGGTCTCCTCTAAGAATGAGAGGGATTAGGCTATAGTCCACCACGCTGGCCTAATGCGGGTTGGCAGACTTCACATGCCGTCGAGAAGATCTCTCAGGCATGTAGGTTTCCTCACGATGTTTTCCTTCACCGTTGTGAGCGAGTGGTAATTTATTGTTAATACCCAGTATCTGTTCCCAAAGCTCATAAACCAGTTGGCAAGTTAAAAGTTTTCTACAAATGAGAGGGTCTAGGCTGCTGTTGAAGTATATTTTGAGGGTTTGAACGAAGATATTTTTAAAACTGCAGACTACCTCGTTGGTCTAGTGGTCCCAAGCGCGACAGGGATCCCGGGAATCCCGGGTTGAGCAGTGTTGTTGGGGTTCTCTGTGAAATTCCCAGTAGCAGCTCGGAGTCTGGATTTGTGTCCAGTTGATGGTAATAGGCACGCCCCTTATTACACGGGACCTAAACATACCGATGAACTGTGGGTGTACTAGTACGCCTCTGCCTTCTCCTTCGGGGAATACAGTACAATATTTTCCATGTTCCCAGGGACCGGTGATTGAGAACATTTCACATAGATGCGGCGGCTTCCTCAGAGAGCTGTCGTTGAGAGGCTGCGAGAGTATAGGAGATGGCTCCATCAAGTCACTGGCGCAAGTAAGTCGTACTGGTTCAAAATATCCCTTTCCCTAAATATCCATTTCTCTAAATACCCACTTCCCTAAATATTCACTTTCCTAAATACCCACTTCCCTAAATATCCATTTCTCTAAATAAATTTTATTTATCAAAATATCCATTTCCCGAATTGTTCCTTTCCTAAAATGTCCCTTTACCTTCCCCCAAATTTCCATTTCCCAAAATATCCATTTCCAGAAAATGTCCCTTTCTCTAAATACCTATCCATTTCCCGAATTGTCCCTTTCCTTAAATGTAAATTTTTCAAGATGTCCCTTACTTCCCAAAAATTCTAAAAGCTGTTGTTTGGCCCCGTTTTTTTATTATCTATAATGTATAGTAAATTTATTATGTATAGATTCTTAAGTCAAGTTAATTCTTGCACCATCTAGTATTTAAAAAATATAATGACTTGTAAAAGTGTCGTCAATTCCATTTACAGAAATAAATATCATTTAATTATCACTTCATAACTTTCTTTTACAGTCATGTCCAAATATAGAAGATTTGAACCTAAATAAATGTAGGAAGATCACGGACAATACCTGCACAGCGCTGGGCAAGCGATGCAAAAAACTGCAGAGGTGAGTGATTACTCGATTCCAAATTAGTCGTTTCCTATGGAGAAGAACCGGCAAGAAACTCCATGGTTACGTGGTAACGTACGCCGCGTGCCCGTGGACAGCGTGTGCCGCGGTGGGTTCCCCCGAGTACCAGGTCTGCTTAGTTTGGGACTAGATGGTGCTGTGTAAAAATGTCACAATTTTTTTTTATTCCAGGATAAATCTGGACTCATGTTCGAACATCACGGACATATCGCTGAAGGCGCTGTCGGACGGATGCCCGGTAAGGTTAATATTAACGACACTAATATATATAAACAGTTTCCGTGCCTCGAAGGGCGTTTACGTTCAGAATGTCCCTTGGTTTCAAATAGTCCCCTTTCCAAAACACCCTGTTCCCAAATTCAAATATTTTATTTGTTAAACACAGGTAAAAAGTTACAAATGTCTCTTGAAAGTCTCTTTCTCGAAATTCCGCTTTCTTAAAAAACCCCTTTGCCAGTGTGTCTCTCTCCCGAAATTCCCTTTTCCAGAATATATTGTTCCCAAAATCATTCTTTCCCAAAATGCCCCTTTCCCAGAATGTCTCCTCCCCATAATGTCCATTTCTTAAAATATCCCTTTTCCTAAAGTGTCCCTTTTACGAAATGTCCCCTCCTCACAATGTAAATTTCCCATAATTTCCATTTCCTAAAATGTCCCTTTTCCGTAATTCTCCTTTACAAAAATGCCCCTTTCTCAGAATGTGTACCCAAAATTCCCTTCCTGAAATGTCCGCTTCCCAGTATAACTAGTTCCCAAAACTTTCGCAGATAGTCCTTTTAAATAGTTGTTTGTATGTTATGTTTTATGTCAACAGATGTTGACACACGTCAATGTGTCATGGTGCCAGTCGATCACAGAGAATGGCGTCGAGGCGCTCGCCAGGGCGTGCCCCAGACTGAAGACTTTTATATGTAGAGGTAACTTCACTTGTCTTGTAAAAGTGTCTGAAAAATTATATTTGCAGAAATATATATCATTTTATAACTAGCTTATGTCTGGGTTTGCCTGCGTGGTATTTCTTATAAATTATTAATATTAGCCTATGTCACCCGGAGATAGTGTAGCTTTCCAACGGTGAAAGAATTTCTCAAATCGGTCCAGTAGTTTCAGAGAAATTCAAACAAATAATTAAATCTTTCCTCTTTATAATATATGTATAGAAGTCATCATCCTTCTCATCCTCCTAGCCTTTGTCCCAACCATGTTGGGGTCGGCTTCCAGTCTAACCAGATGCAGCTAAATATCAGTATTTTACACGAAGCGACTGCCATCAGACCTCCGCAACACAATTTCTGGGCAATACCGATATTCGAAGGAAAGACTTGTTGTCAGGCTTTTTGGGCTTCTGACTACCACTAACGATTATCATAGGTGTTCGTATGACAACCGGGACCGATGGCTTTGCGTGCTCTCCGAGGCACGGAGGGGTCTCGATGTGTTAATAACGGTCACCCATCCACAGACTGACCTCGGCAAGCGTAGCTTAACCTTGCAGATCGGTTGATCAGCGTAGTTATAGCTTAGCCACGAGCCCTTCTTATAGAAGTATAGATGTAAATTATTTTCAGGTTGTAAAAATGTGAACGACAATTGTGTGTCGACGCTGGCCACATACTGCCCCGACCTACAGGCGCTGAACGTACAGGGGTGCGACGTAAGTATCTACATGAATACAGAGAAAAACTGTGTATTTTTGTTTGATGGATAGACACGATGGATAAATAGGTAGATAGACAGATAGGTAGATAAATATATGTATAAGTAGCGAGGTAAATTAATCTATGGATAGAAAAATAAATTGATAGCTAGATAGACGGATAGATGGATGGTAGTAGGAAGAAAGATAAAGTTATAAAATTTATTAAAATATTACCTATGTCGAACTCTGATATCTTGTAAAATTGTATTTTGTAATATTGTGGCGAGAAATAAACAATTTATTATTATTATTATTATAAAGTCAAAGTTGGATAGGTAGATAGTTGGGTAGATAAATAGGTGGATAGATAAAATAGGTAACTAGATAGATAAATAGGTGGATAGATAAAATAGGTAACTAGATACATAAATAGGTGGATAGATAGGTAGATAGCCACATGGGTAGATAGATTAATCGATGAATAGAAATAAATGGATAGATTATAATTAGATAACCGGATAGATCTGTAGATAAATAGATGGTAGATAGATATATACATATGTATAGATAGACTAGTTATAGTCTGCGCGGAACTAGAGGCGGGACGGTGGGGCGGGGTCGCCTGCGCGTGGTGGGGCGGAGGGGCGGGGGCGCTTGCTTTTGTTCACAGTAACCCGCCGCCTCACCCCCGAGCCTACCTAAGGCGCGGGCGCGGCCAACTAGTTCCAGTTGATAATGATTTCGATATCTTCTATAATTGTGTCCTCAGCAACTGACAGACGAGTCGATATCGAAGCTGGGCGGCGCGATGCGGCGCCTGTGCGTGTCCGGCTGCGCGCGCCTCACCGACGCGGCGCTGGCGGCGCTGGCGGCGCGCTGCCCCGACATCGTCACGCTCGAGCTGGCGCAGTGCAGCCAGCTCACCGACGCCGGCTTCCAGGCGCTCGCCAGGGTAAGTCCAGCTCCCCGTCATGCGGCGGCGCGCTGCCCCGACATCGTCACGCTCGAGCTGGCGCAGTGCAGCCAGCTCACCGACGCCGGCTTCCAGGCGCTCGCCAGGGTAAGTCCAGCTCCCCGTCATGCGGCGGCGCGCTGCCCCGACATCGTCACGCTCGAGCTGGCGCAGTGCAGCCAGCTCACCGACGCCGGCTTCCAGGCGCTCGCCAGGGTAAGTCCAGCTCCCCGTCATGCGGCGGCGCGCTGCGTTCTTTTGTGGAGGCCCCGGGGTAGTAGCCGCTGTTGCCCGCCCTCTCTTAAATCCGGCCCTAGTATTGGTTCGTAAAGACTGTGATATAAAAATGTTTCTATTTTTTACAGAGCTGCAGAATGATAGAGCGAATGGATTTAGAGGAGTGTGTTCTGATCACAGACAGCACGCTCGTCCACTTGTCTATGGGATGCCCCAGACTTGAGAAACTGGTGAGATATTATTTGTTACTTTTACATGACATACCATCACGCCTGTATTCCCCGAAGGGGGCACGAGGTGTACTAATGTATAGTCGACCATAAAATTTATTTACCACCCTGATACCAGATATTGACATTTTTGAGCGCGCAGTGTATTGCTAAAACTCGATTATAACGCTCCGCGGTGAATGTGTCCAGGGGGGGGTCCAGAATCATGTACTGAACTCATGGTATTCAGATGTGCGTCGATGTCCCTTCCACCTTGTAGATTATCTTATATTAATAATAGACAATTGTTTTTTTTTTAATTGCAGACGCTATCGCATTGTGAATTGATAACAGACTACGGTATAAAACAGTTATCGATGTCGCCGTGCGCCGCCGAGCATTTAACTGTACTAGGTAAGTTTTTTTTTACCCCCGACGTAAAAACGACGGGGTGTTATAAGTTTGACGTGTCTAGGTGGCTGTGGCATCGTAGCTCCCGAACGGATGAACCGATTTTGATTTCGTTTCTTTTGTTTGAAAGGTGAATTGTAGTCTGCGTGGAACTAGTTGACCGCGCCTTAGGTATGTGAGCGGCGGGAAGGAGGGGCGCGGTCGCCTGCGCGCGGAGGGGCGGGGGCGCTTGCTTTTGTTCACAGTAACCCGCCGCCTCACCCCCGTCCCTAGCTAAGGCGCGGCCAACTAGTTCCGCGTGGACTATAGTCTCATTCTAATATTTCTCAATCTAATTCTAATACATTTCTTTTGACGACGTCTGTGGTCTAGTGGTTCGAATACCGGACTGCTGATCACGAGTCGTGTGTTCGATTCCCACAAGACACAAACATTTATGTGATGTACTTAGGTGTTTGTGCTTGTCTGGGTGTTTCTTATATAAGTACCTATGTATTTACAAAAAAAAGAATCTAAGTATTATATCCATTGTCTAGTACCCATAGTACAAGCTCTGCTTAGTTTGGGACTAGATGGTGCTGTGTAAAAAAATTCCCAGGATATTTATTTATTATTCTATGATTCATTAAATGATAAAATATATGATAAATGATATTTTTTTCTTAAAAATAGATCTTTTAAAGACACTTTTACATGTCAATGTTTTACATAATTTAATGAGATGGCGGCGTTTCTTCTCCGAGCTGACGACCTCCGAGAAGAAACGCAAAAACAATCTCAGAGAAAAGTCGAAGGTGGCACCATTAGTTCGTCAGTTGCCCACTCTAGTGGCAGAAGATAAAGCTCAATGTCTGTTTTGTACAGGTTTGGACAACTGTCCGCTGGTGACGGACGGCGCGCTAGAGCACCTGATATCCTGCCACAACCTGCAGCTGATTGAGCTGTACGACTGCCAAATGGTCAGCAGAAACGCTATCAGGAAACTGAGGGTATGTACAGGAGCATTATTTATTACTAAGTTTAATATTTATACATGGACTAGCTGACCCAGCAAACGTTGTTTTGCCATATAGGGGTGGGTCACCCTTATCATTTAGGGGTATGAAAAATAGATGTTGGCCGATTCTCAGACCTACCCGATATGCACACAAAATTTCATACAAATCGGTCCAGCCGTTTCGGAGGAGTATGGCAACTAAAACTGTGACACGAGAATTTTATATATTAGACTAGCTTTTGCCCGCGGCTTCGCTCTCCGTGGATGAAGAAACAGAATTGAAAGAAATCGATCCCGAATAAGATAAAAAGCAGCTCACTATAACAGTTTTATCATCCTCCTAGACTCCTAGCCTATGCCGAAAATATGTTAGGCTCCGGTTCCAATCGAAACAGATGTTGTTAAATATAAATATCTTACACAAAGCAATAGCGTTCAGACTGGTTAAACCGATAGGTATCCTAACTTTAAATTGATCGTCTGGTTTTTTGGCCTTCTGACTACGATTAACGATTTTCATAGGTTTTTGTATGAGGTCTACTATGCCGAATCAATTGCCATTTCTTAACGTGCTATATAAGGTACAGAGGGTCTCGATGTCTTAAGAATGGTCACCCATCCATAGTCTAACCGCAGAAATCGCTGCTTAACCTATCGCTCAGCGTAGTTATTACTTCGCCAAATTTTTAGCTCGGTTTGAGCAACTGTTACTGGTACTGGGGTACTCTATGAGGTACTGAGGTGATACTGTTTGTGAAACTGTGTTGTTCAAAATCACTCCAAAGGAAAATTGAAACTTCAGTTAGTCGTAATAACTCGTAATTCTAACCAAACTTTACAACTATTGTTTAATTTAAGTCTATACCACTTTAAACGTTTATAACTAATCAACAATCACGATTTCTGCGCATATGACAACTTAATTAAAGAACCAACAATAATGATCCCTTATATCAATAGGAATACATACTACAGAGAGGTCAAGCTCTATCTCAGCATCTACGCAACCGAGTGGAATGAGATATACCTCATTTTTTTAGTTGAACGATGGACTTTTAAACAGAAAATCAAAAATCTAAAACCAGCAATGATGATCTCTTCTTTCTATGGGCTTGCATACAACAGAGAGGTCAAGCTCTATCTAAGGATCTATACAAATAATTGAAAAAAGCTTTACATCAGTTTTTAAGTTGGAAATTATGCTTTACAACTGTTAATACAAAATTCAAATCTATTCAGTAGGTTTAGCGCCAACCCCTAACAAACAGACAAACAGACAAACAGACAAGAATTCTAAAAATCACATTTTTGGGTTCGCGATCGTTTATATACTCTAACCCAATTGTTTTTTTTTAAATATCTTCAATGTACAGAAATGACTTTTTTACAATTTTATAATAGTATAGATTAGGCAGTCGCTCATACTCAATCTAGCTGTTCTTTCCGACCTCGTGTAGGAAAAACTCGTGTAATCCCGGATCTCTAGGTCTTTGCATCCAGTTGCTGCCAGCTACTAGTTCAATTAGAAAACTAACCTAAATTAAAAACTTAGAAAACCGACACGAAATATAATTTGTCATTTTGTGGTGGCGGCCATCTTGGATTTGAAATTTTTCATAGTGTATAGTATTCTCCTAGTTAAGCCCTTTCATTTGATACCCATATTGAGGGAGGTGTGAAAAAATATCTAATTCGCTATTTTGTGGCGGCGGCCATCTTGGACCGATTTTCATCAAACATAGCTAAGAACACTCCCGACTAATTCACCTTTCATATAAAAAAAAACAAAATCAAAATCGGTTCATCCGTTGGGGAGCTACGATGCCACAGACACACACACACACACACACACATACACACACACACACACACACACACATACACACACACACACACACATACACACACACACACACACACACACATACACACACACACACACACACACACATACACACACACACACACACACACACCCCGTCGTTTTTACGTCGGGGGTTAAAAATGGACAAAAATGTATGAAATGATGGTAAGCGGTTACCGTAGCCTATGGACGCTTGTAACACCAGGGATATCACTCGCGCGTCGCCGACCTAAAAACCTTTTAGAGGTTTATGGAGGATTCACTGCGCCGACAGTTTGAGGGAATATTCCTCTTGCTGCCAGCGCAGAGCAACCTTAGACGGAGCTCTGGCAACCTTACTCACTGCGGAACACAACAAACAATAAAGTGTGTTTTTGGCTGCAGTTTTCTGTAAGATGGAGGTACTGCCCCAGGTAGGCCATCATCATCATCTGCCAAGTAATCTAAGAGGTGGTAAAAGGTCCTTAATCTTTTTCTTTCTTCCCCAGAACCATCTCCCCAACATAAAAGTGCACGCGTACTTCGCGCCGGTCACCCCTCCAGTGGGGGGCGGAGGGGCGCGTCCACGCTACTGCCGCTGCTGCAATATCATCTGAGGACAACTCGCACGAGGGGGGCTATGATCCTGCAGCCATCGATCCGTATAAAACCCCGTAAATTAATAATATATCTGGACGCCATCTTGATGACGTAAAAATGACGTAACCGCTCTCAGTACGCGTTAGCGCCTCTAGCCGGAGGTACGGCGGATGACATCACGTGCAGGTTAATAGACAAGGTTCAACATTAGCAACTTGCGGGAATTATACATACATCAATGTTATGTTATTGTTTAACCGACTTCGAAAAAGAGGTTTGACTAATCGATTGTTTTGTTGTTTGTGAAGGTAGTGTGCGACTAATTAAAAATGTCTATTTGTCGACCTTAAAAACGTCACTTAGCGTAATGAATCATTAGCTAAAGAGCCAGTATATCTTAGTACACTGACAACAAACTCAAATATGGAAAAATTGGTCAAGATATAGTAGCCAATGTTTTTAACGATTTTTTAACGTTAATTGACGTCTCTGAGAGCGGCAGTTAATCTAATATCTTAATTTTAATTGTCTTATAATCAAGATATTGTGGCATACTATTCTTCTTCCGTAGTTTCTTTCTGAACTTTAAAGCTATTGATTTAAAGTGCTAAATTATAAATATGACAATTCTCGCGCATTCTAGAAGCGACGTAAGCAAACATTTCTATCATTTGTCATCAAGCGATAGATTGTCTCACTTTTGGGCACGGGTCTCCTCTCAGTATGAGAGGGATTAGGCTATAGTCCACCACGCTAGCCTAATGCGGGTTGGCAGACTTCACATGCCGTCGAGAAAATCTCTCAGGCCTGCAGGTTTTTAATTACCACATGATTTCGAAAAGTCAGAGTTGCGTGCCTTGGATTGGAACTTCAGACCTTTGACTTGGCAGTCCAGTGGTCATACCCCTAGGTTATCACTGCTTCTACAAACTTCGATCAAACATTTATGCACTTTATATCAACAGCTTTAAAGTTTATTGTCGAGTGTCATAAAAAGTCTCTGTCCATCGGCTTGTTGCAAGTAGTTTTTCTATAAGAAATAACGAAGTAACAATAGGGGAGAGGACTGGTGTTAAATTTGTTAATAATGACACGCTTATTGAAAAATATCATTAGCATACTTCGTATATTGAAAATAAATATTAAATCGACCAAGAAATTTCTGAGATAAATGCGTTAAAAGTTTTTGGTGGGGATTGAGAGGGGATGCTCTGTCCCTTTCCCGCAAAACGAGTGTTAGCATAGAATTAGTATGGCGCACACTACTTTTGACGTCATTTGTAAGTATAGTGCGCTCTCTGTCTAGCATAAAATTAAAATGCTTTTAACTTCGTTATTTTTTAACCAATTTAAGTTTTGTTTTTGATAATCAGCTCTATTTATGGTCAACTTTTTCATGAGGCCATAAAAATAATTAGTCGCATTGCCTATTCGACTTTAAAAACGGTTCAGTAGTTTTAAGCTATGTATAAAATTAACGAACAATAAAATTGATAACGAATTGACAAACGCTACTAAATGTTAATGATTTCTGTAGTATTTATTTAGGGTGTATAAGAAATCTGTTAGTACTAACTTCGTAATATCTAAACTACTACTGCGCTACTATTGGTCGTACCTCGATGATATACAAGGTTTAAGGGACATCAACGCACAAATGTCGTGAGGTTTCACTCAAGGTCAAAAATAAAATGACCTAGGTCATTCATGTAGAAAATGATCGGTTATTACAGATATTGACATTTTTGAGCGCGCAGTGTATTGCTAAAAACGCGATTATAACGCTCCGCGGTAAATGTTATCGTGCGCACGATCCGAAATAAATGAAATAATGATTTTTTAATTATAAATCTAATTTGGGTAGATAGGAATAATGTTTTTTACACGTTCAAGTAAAGAAAACTGCAGCAAAGAAAAAGTGATTAAAAAAGTTACGGAAAATTTCAACGCAGGGGGGGTCTAGCATCATGTACTGAACTCATGGTATTCGGATGTGCGTCACGGATCATTTTCTACATGAATGACTTAGGTCATTATAGTTTTGACCTTGAGTGAAACCTTGTCACGTCGTTTGTGCGTTGATGTCCCTTCCAGCCTGTATAGCCTATAGCCTTTCTCGTCAAACAGGCTATCTAACACTGAAAGAATTTTTCAAATCACGACACTAGTTCTTGATACAAGCGCGTTCAACCGATCAAACAAACTGTTCAGCTTTATAATAATAATATAGATAATACATACATATTTTGACGACGTCTGTGGTCTAGTGGTTCGAGTACCGGACTGCTGATCACGAGGTCGTGGGTTCGATTCCCACAGGACAAACATTTATGTGATGAACTTAAGTGTTTGTGTTTGTCTGGGTGTTTCTTATATATTATAAGTATGTATTTACAAAAAAAAAGTATTTAAGTATTATATCCATTGTCTAGTACCCATAGTACAAGCTCTACTTAGTTTGGGACTAGATGGTGCTGTGTAAAAAAAAAATGTCCCAGGTCCCCAGGATATTTATTAGTACTAACAGATCTCTGGTATATACAACCTGTATTGTATCGATACAAATTGATACCAATCGCGTTTACATATGTATTAGTATAAATATAATAATACTAAATCGTTAAGCTAAGTCCAAATATTGTTAAATTTGTATCGCAACAAATATCAAGACGGTGGCGTTCGGTTGTCTTCTAAATTCAAAGGACGTCATCAAAGCCCATACAACTCAGCCCAAATTTTTACCGGATGTATACGTATTGGAAAAAATACCCTGTATTACGCTGCTTAAAACTCGTCGTACTTTTTTGTTAATGTTGACTGCGGGATGAGAAAAAAAAACTTTTAATTTGCGAAAAATCACGCCAATTTGTCACACTATTATCTGTTTCTTAATGATTTCATAATAAAAACTGGCAACTTGACAGCTATCTGCTGTCAGTGTCAGTTTTGGAATGTCAAACGCACGCCATTACGGCAGATTTACTATCAGTTTCATAGTGATTTCATGGTAAAAACTATCAACTTGACAGCTGTCATGTACATCCGGTACAAATTTGGGCTGAGTTGTATGGGCTTTTGATGACCTTCTTTAATAAGGGTGATACAATAATTGGCCCGGTTATAATAAACCTCACGTGGTGAGGAGCTCTAAAAGTTAGTAATACCGCATTAATCAGCATCTGAAATACTTTCAATTTTTTTTATAAGGAAATGTAATTTGTCGTCTTTATAAGAAAAAGTTTCCATTGACTAAAATAGCATTTTGATTTGTTATCCTTTATAATACGGTCAAATAATGGTATCGTACTAACTGTGATTGATCTGTTCATATGAATATAAGTCTTAATGAGATGCTGTGGTCTTTATTCTTATAGTCTGCGCGGAACTAATTGGCTGCGCCTTAGGTATGTGAGCGACGGGACGGTGGGGCGGGGTCGCCTGCGCGCGGTGGGATGGAGGGACGCTTGTTTTCGTTCACAGTAACCCGCCGCCTCACCCCCGTCCCTACCTAAGACGCGGACAATAGTTCCGCGCGGACTATACCTTCTAAGGTTAGTAAATTCTGAATATTAAGAAGATTTCATCGTGTTCAGCGACTCGTTGCTTCCAAAATTTGAAGGATTTCAATTGTATTTTTTTTAAATTAAGTTGTCATCGCAGCATCTCATAAAGATGAAGGGAATGTATGATAATTACAAATGTGATTTAATTATTAGTATACATTATATGTATTGTGGTAACCTAATGTTAAGTAGTGTGATTTTTCACAACATTCTATTGAATAAAAAAATTGTTTGTATTTTTAATTTTGGTTTTTTATTTTTATTTATTCATCCTATACATTTTTCACGTAAGGAAAATAATAAGTGTTGTCCCATATTTCCATTTTGACGCATGTTCTATCTTGGCTGAGATCATAATATTTATTATTTCATAAAATCTTATTTATTAAATAATATAAAATAAAGGTCTGACGTCCGTGGTCTAGTGGTTCGAGTACCGGACTGCTGATCACGAGGTCGTGGGTTCGATTCCCACAAGACACAAATATTTATGTGATAAATGTAAATGTTTGTGTTTGTCTGGGTGTTTCCTATGTATGTATTTACAAAAAAAAAAGTATATAAGTATTATATCCATTGTCTAGTACCCATAGTACAAGCTCTGCTTAGTTTGGGACTAGATGGTGCTGTGTAAAATGTCCCAGGATATTTATTTATTATTATTATTAAAAGGTAAATTGTTGTGATAAAATTTATAAATAATCATATAATTTAGTGTAGGAAGAGATAAAACTATATTTTATTGTACACGCGTAGAGAATATAATATGTAAGTATATAACTACATAAAATATTATATATTTATAAAGATTGAAGACAAATAATTTAAAAAAATATTTCATGTAAAAACCTAAAGAATTAGGTAAATAAGATTAGGTACTCAAATAGTAATCAAAGGATATATCGTAGTATATTTATGTAAGTACATAAGTAATTTATTACATAATAAAAATGCTTTACTTCACAACATAGTGACATGTAGTTAATATTAAAAAATAAATATTTTTGTGACTAGTTCAACGATCGTCATAAAAATCGAATAAAGTCTTCGACGTCCATTGCAAAAAATATGATTTAGGCATAACATAAATATGTTAGATGATACTTATAACTGTGGTAAGAAGTTGCTTTATCGATAAACTTTCGACATAAGATCGATAATGTGTTCATATTAAATTAGAAAAAAAATGTTATACTTAACTAAAAAACTATTCAGGAATTTACTCTTTATTTAAAACGCTAAATAAACGTCTGTTAATTAAATGAAATGTGTTTTATCTTACCTTATTATTGTCACCACCCAAGAGAAGAGTTTGGAAGAGTATGCAATTCGACTGTATGTTTTTCAACCGACTTCAAAAAAAGGAGGTTCTCAATTCGACTGTATGTTTTTTTATGTTTGTTACCTCAGAACTTTCGACTGGGTGAACCGATTTTGATGATTCTTTTTTTATTCAAAAGCTGGTGCTTACAGATTGGTCCCATAAATTAATAAAAAAATATCGAAATACGGTGAGTGGTTGTAAAAATATCGCGACCTAAATTTAAAAAAATGTACCTATACATGGACGCTATTATGGTTTTCCCCGAACCTGGCTGTCTGTGCCGGGCAGTGCATTTAGTTATCCTCCCCATATCATTTATAATGGGTACAAAACAAAATATATCTATATTCCACTAAAACTTTTAAACTAAATTATTTTATGATTTCTAACTAATTTGGAGGCGGTGCCAAACTAGGTACTTACTAATTTACTTTAAACATGACTTTCGTTATCTGTTTGGCACCGATTCCAAATTAGTTAGAAATCATAATGTAAGTATGTACCAGTTATTTTTAACCCCCGACTCAAAAACGACGGGTGTTATAAGTTTGACGTGTGTGTGTGTGCGTGCGTGTGTGTGTGTCTGTCTGTGGCATCGTAGCTCCCGAACGGATGAACCGATGTTGTCTTTGTGAAAGTTAAAGTTAGCTCATGCCAACTTCAACCCGGACAATAAGTTTGGCGAGAACTGTTTGATTCGCGCGTTGTCATCTTGACACCTCAGTAAGTGTCATTTGCCCAGTAATGTCACTGGCTATATTTTCCTTCAAACCAGAACAGTCAGGTCAGAACACAATCATATTATTGTTTAGCGGCAGAATATTTTGGCAAGGTAGGTGGCATACCGCTCCAGAGAAACTAGCAGCAAAGCGACCTTCAAAGCTATGGTTCAGAATCATCACCGCAGCCTTGGATTTAGCGACGTCGAGTTCTATTCAAAGTAAAGGAGGCCAATAACTCTTGTAAATACATTCATTTCCATACATAAAAGATACTTGTGTCATGTCTATCTTCTAATTTTGTTTCAAAATTTGACATGTGCGTAACACGCTCATTAGTAAAATTGATTTCACGGCACTCAAAAGAAGACGTGACTAGGTAATGATGTTTAAGAAATGAATTAACATACTTAAACCATCACGCTGTATTCCCAGAAGTGTTTGGGCAGCAGTGTACTAATGTACCTACTTACAGTTACCCACCAATTTCTGGTATATTTAGGTCCCATGTAATAAAAATATAAATCACCCATTATCACTGCTCGACCTGGGCATCGAACCCAGGTCCTCGCAATAGCGCTTAGGACCACAAGGCTTATGAGACATTTTTTTTTACCACTAAGGTGGCAAACAAGCGTACGGCCCGCCTGATGGTAAGCGGTTACCATAGCCATAGGCTATGGTAACCGCTTACGGATGGACGGATGGACTTGTAACTCCAGGGGTATCACTCGCGCGTTGCCGACACGAAAAACCTCTTAGAGGTTTATGGAGGATTCACTGCGCCGACAGTTTGGGGGAATATTCCTCTAGCTGCCAGCGCAGCGCATCCTTAGAAGGAGCTCTGGCGACCTTACTCACTGCAGGAACACAACACAATAAAGTGTGTTATTTGGCTGCAGTTTTGCATTTCTTTGTTATTTTTTTTTTATTTCTACGTAATTATTTTATTTCTTTGTTATACGTCCATTGCATAACTGCATCATTGCTCTGTGACAAGTGGGGTTGACTCTTAGGTCTATTAAAGTGTTCTTGGCTTTAGCAGTCCGGAATTTGAATTTGTCCGACTTGGATAGCTATCCAATGTCATGTAAGTACATCTACTAAGATATTAGACATCTTGCGTTTTCTACTAACAATAGAAACGCCACACACCCTACATACCCGCAACATTCGCCTGAAAAGGTCTAACAAAACTAAGGAGAGTTGTCTATAATCTCTACCCTCTAGAGAGATCATTTTCCTATTTGCTGCTTCAAGTTTCCACAAATAGATGGCGCTGAGAATATGAAAATGGGGTATTTTTTTGTTTTAAATTATTATGGAATGGAAGTAGAATAATTATTATTTATGTTAGGTTATTGGTTCTAGAGCTGTTTTAGCTGTAACATTAATATTTCTTAATCGAAAAACCTAATTAAGGGTGTTTAAAACCATTTCTTGCAAATGGTCACTAATTATTTATAAATACAATGTTCTGAAAGTTCCTACACCAAATTACAGTTTCGGTAAGAAAATCGTCTTATTTTATAATTCGTAGCGTAAAATGTGAGCGTTTCCCGTTTTCCGCATAGCAGTAATACATAGCCAATGCCGAAATGACTGGGTTGCCACTTTAGATAAAACTGCGCTGTTTCAGGGAGAAATGGAAGAAAATTATATTCTTAGCTTTAATAACTTAAAATAATATTTCTGACTGCTACTGAATACGGGGTGAGTCGTTCAGACTTTGTACTGAACTCTAGTCATCACTTAGCCCTAAACTCATCTTCTATTTAAATCTCCGAGCGAAACCCCTCAGGCAATAGTTTTAATTCAAAACTAAATAAATAAGCGAAGCTTGTGTTTTTTAGTTACAGCCTTAATTTCCATATTCTGAATTTTAATATCAGGTCAATTAATAATCTAGATAGTCCTAATTATCCCCTGGTGTTAATAAGACAAAAATTATGGGTACATTGTATTCTTATAAAGCTATGTATAACAATTCTGAGAACAGTTCTATGTTGCTACAAATTAATTATTGAGAGGTTGTTCTGTTTATAGCAGTGTAGCGTGTAGCCGACCCACCCCTCTCTGTTTAGTTATGCAGTAATGGAATACTTAAATATTATGCGTCGACAGCAAACACAAAAATTCTGTCTAATAATATTTAGGACTAAAAACCAACATCTAATTCTTTATTAAAAATACAATTTTGGGTGTAATTGTGACAGTCAATTGGTATTTTAATTAGTTCAGAGTATTTTTTTTCGCTCGTATTGCGTAACTTTTAATCGAAGGCTGGCAGCACCGCCAGTGTGTCGGCCGCGCGCTGCCCCATTCGGCGTCTCCCTCAGAAAATGGGCTATAAATCGTTGCATTTACGCATACCGTCATAAAATCTAGAAAAAACAGCAAACAAATCACACATTTTAATTATGATTAAACCATATTTATAACACAAGTTGATTAGCTAACAGTGAAGTGTTTATTTTTCAACAGTTAGATATCATAATGTTAATTGGTAGGTAAAAAAACATATAATTAAAAAAACAACTACATTTAAAATTTTAAAAAGAAAACTAATATTTTTTACGTGTTGACAGTTCTTTTATTTTTATGTTTGTGGTTACAAATTAAACGCATATTCCAGTGATTATTATATAAAGTTTCAGTGATTAATGTGATTAAATTAAATGATTAAATAGTGTTTTCGGTGAATAATAATCGTACGGAATGTAGCGGTTCGTAAAATCAATAATGTCCGCGCATTGTGCCGCGTGCTGTAGTAAGATTTTTTCAGGTTTCAGACATTAAAATGTCATAATGAAAACACTGCGACAAAAAACACATTTATGTAATCCATCTCTGTTCTAATTATCTCATAAATATTTTCTATGAATCCGCCTGAACACAGACTTACGTAAATATCTGAATTGTGCGTTATTAAAACTCGGCAGCGCCAATAAATCTCAGAAACATGAACAATCATAATAAATTAAACAACTCCCGCCATTTACTGAGACAACAATTCAAATTTTGAATGAATGGTGCTCTATTTGCAATATAATGCAGATAAATGACAAAAAAATATGTGTTAGTTGTAAAGAAGTACCACAGATGGCGCTGAAATGTTTGCCAAATTATTTAGTTTTGAGTGGGTATTTGTAATAGAAATCAAATTTAATTTCTAATGTGTTGCTTGGCCAAACCAGCGTGAAGTCTATTTATTTTTCGGTAAATGGAAGAAAAGAGAATAGAAAGAATTAGAGTATAGGTAGGTAGGTCTATGCCCAACAATTCAACGGATGGATTTGATCACCAATCATTAAAAAAACTTGACTTAGATGTAGGTATGAGTGTAGGTGTAATCTTTAATTTATGGTCGTTGGGAAATTTTTCAGTAGTTATTATTTATGAAATAATTTGAAACGTAAAGTTAAAAATTGTCGGAAAGAAACCGAATAATTACAGTGGCCAGGAATTTTGTGAATTTTGCCAGAATATTTCTTCATCTATTCGTTTTTCTTTACTTCTATCTGTATCTGACCGTAATTTAATATATCCTTTTTATGAACGTGTTTATTGATGCTGAAAAAATATCTTTTTAATTTAAAATATCTAGAATGAAGCCGTTTTTCTTACTTTTTTAGTAGACTAAGGAATAAAGTATACAGCCTCATATAGTTTAGTAATAAAACCTGTTTTGTTTTAAAAATACACTTAGCTGATAAAAAAGTACGATTAAAATAACTATTAGTTATCTTAACAAAGTGGCAATGAGAAGAAAATCAAGCTGAAATCGAGTTGACAAGGAGGTCGGAAGAAAAGAGAAAAAATGCGCTGGATATTCCCTGTACCAGGTAAGCGACAACACAGATTCTATAGCGATTTTATACACGGTACATACCATCAAATGCAAACTCAAATATTTTATCAATTAGACCATATAAATAGGTACTTTCGAAAAGTCAAACTAGTTGCACGGTTCCAAAAAGTTGGACTTATGGAGAGCCGGCAAGAAACTCCATAGTCACTCTTTTAAAAGTATTTATATGTTACGGTAAATCTGATTAATTGAAAATTATTCATATTTTTACAAAATTATAAATAATAACCACATGTTTTGGTAAATGTGAATAAACGATCGAATAATAATATTACATTTATCATTACTAGGGTTCAATTATTAATAAAAACCGACAAATGTGATTAATTTATCACTTTAACCTCGACTTTCGGTAATTATTAATAATAATAGATAATTATTAATAATCTTCAATTATTCACTCTTACCGTAACATATATATAAATGGTTACTGTAATAATTCATCAGCATCACTCCTGTAATCCCCGAAGGATTAGATAGAGGAGTACTCATGTAAACACTAGGTTCCCTAGATTTCCGCGTGGTCTGGGTATTACTCATAACTTTCATCCCCTATTTCAGCCTCTTACAGCCCTTTTTTCGCAATAAAAAGTAGTATATGTCCTTTTTCAGGCTCTAGACTATTTATGTACCACATTTCATTTAAATCGGTTCAGTATAGAGATGGGCGTCTACCCGGTAAAAACCCGACCATCGGGTAAATACCAATTAATGCCCATTTTTACCTTCCCAATTTTAATTTATACCGGGTAAAAATTAAAAAGGAATAATAAACACATCTAAATTTTCAAAATTTACACATCTTTGCCTACAGGGTTACCATTTGTACGGCTATTCAGCACTATCTTACAATAATACACAGTAAGTACACGGTAACGGATTAATTACAGTGTAAAATATGCAATTCTAATATTCCAATATTAGAGATTTATCAAAAATATACTGTACAAATAACAAAATTATGAAGCGCATATGTAGATTTCATAGTATTTTATATTTATTATATTATATTATTAAAGGGGTCCCAACCTTTTAGTATGGAAGCTGGCATATCATTTTGATTTTTCTTAGAAATCGCGGCGCGGCACGATAAAAATGGTATCTATGGGTAGAAGACATACAAACAAACAAAAAATTTTAGTAACACGGTACCCTAAAGTGTCACGTTGCCGATATATTTGAAGGTAAAGACCGATATATGAGGAAATAACCGATACTAACGAACAACCTGAGAACGATTTTCAGTTTGACGCTTATAGTCGGTATTCACGTTCAGTAGTTTTGACGTGAAAGCGCGACAGACAGACAGGAGTTACTTTCGCATTTATAATATTAGTAGGTACCTGAGTAAGGAAGTAAGGATTAAGTCCCTATCGCGTTAGCCACAGATGTGGTCTGGTACAGAGATAGTCTAGAGCCTGAGAAAAGACATAGGCTTCTTTTTAATCCCAAAAAAGGGCTGTGAGAGATTAAAATAGCGGATGAAAGTTATAAGAAATACCCAGAACACGCGGGCGAAGCCGCTGGAAGAAAGTTAGTTAAATTTCTTTTACTACCTCGTTGGTCTAGTAGTCCCAAGCGTGACTGCTGCGCTAGAGGTCCTGGGTCCGATCCCCGGGTCGAGCAGTGTTGTTGGTTTTCCTGTGAAATTCCCAGTAGCGGCTCGGAGTCTGGATTTGTGCCCTGTCGATGACAATAGGCTCGTTATTACGTGGGACCTAAACATACCGGCGAAATGTGGGTGGATATTACGCCTCTGCTTACCCCTTCAGGGAATATAGGCGTGATGGTATATTAAATATTTTTTTATATTATATCAATTGTAGCGACAAATAGCACCGATGTTTGGGCATGAGTTTGACCTCAATAGCTCAACCATGAGTTCTATCGAATGGCTTTCGATAGGTTTTTTACGCTGTAATCTCATAGCAGCTTCTAGTTCCATACGTAACCGCTAAAGGCGCTGCGAGGGTTTTCCATACAAATATTTTACGGAGTCGCTACCGATTCTAGTGAGAAAAACTCATGGTCGAGGCACTGATCGAAATTTTCTATCTCAAAAATGTTGATAGCATACGCCTTGTCACTAAGGGGGCTTAGTTACCGTGAAGGTACTGACATCCGACCACAATGAAGCCTTAATAACTTTGGAAGCTAATGAAGCCTTAACCGCAGTGGTCCTATTTCTATAAAACTCGACATAAGCTAAGTACCTTTTGCCTCGAAAAGTATCACAAAGTAAACAAAAGTGAATATTTAAGCAACCCCATCCATTTCTACACCTTTACGCCGACAACTTGACCTGACCTAGTAGCGTCCACCGACCTCTAACCTAAGTTCCTCTCAACGTGGACGAAAATAGCATTTTTCACAATGAACCAGGTAAAAATAGCCGGGTCGCTTTTGTAGACTGTTTTAATAGCCTTTTGGATGCAAGTGTGTATACATACCATCACGCCTGTATTCCCTGAAGGGTTGGGCAGGGGTGTACTAATGTATGACGATGATGATGATGACTGGTCCCACCGGTTTCGGTCACGGCGACCGCTTTACGCTTTACCACTGTTGTCGCTGGTGAGCTCGCATGTGGCTTAATGTACACTGACAGTTCGGTCCCATTTAATGGGCCGTGAGACTTATCAGACACAAATCAAGACTCCTCCAAGTGAGACTTTTATAGAAAAACCCCACAAGAGATATAGGGCACAGCCATTTATGGCACAAATCTCGAGCAGCCCATCTGGGGAAGTACCTCCACCTTACAGAAAACTGCAGCCAAATAACACACTTTATTGTGTGTTGTGTTCCTGCAGTGAGTAAGGTTGCCAGAGCTCCTATCCTTAGAGGATACGCACTGGCAAAATCAAAATCAAAGTAGTTTTATTTTCACATAGACCTCATGCAGGCACTCAGGCGCGTACCGACAGCAAATGGCGTCTAGGGCACGCAACATATTTGCGCCCCTTAGTAAATTATGGTTAAAGAAACTTTATTCTCAATAAAACATATAACATGTCACTTACTTGAGAACAATACTAAATAAGAAGATTATGTTTGTCATCGTTACATAGTTATTATTAAATCAAATACCCAAATTAACTTGATAAATTAAATTAATTGTATATATTTTCTTACTACTACAATAGTAAGTTGTAAGAAGGGTAATTATACAATTTGTTTATTACTACCTCCAGTTGCGAAATGAAACAGTGAGCGAAGCGAGCTCGAAAATTTGGGCACCCCACCTGGGATACGTTAGATTAAGGTAAACGCAGCTATCAACGACCCATCGAAAATCTGTAGTTATTACCGACCTATAAAAGTAATTCGAAATCTTTACGTGACCGAACTATTCTAGCTAAAGGTAGGTAAAGTTTACACACGCGTTTATTCCTTGAGCATCGTATACTTTTACGTTAGTGTGAGTAACTGTGCAAAAAAGACATAAAATACTTCAGTTACTGCGGGGCAGCGTGGACCCAGGATGTTTCGTACGGTTCCCTTGTTCCTTCAAGTAAGTACGTGACTTTTCTACTTAAGACATTTATACAAAGAAATGACATCTAATCTTTATCTTATATTACTAAATGTATTCATTTAAGTGTCAACTCTTAATTCCTTACGACATTTTTTTAATAAAAAGTAATAAAATATAATAAACGATAAAACTTTAAATTAAAATGGGATGGTGTTAGCTTCATCAGTTTTAGTCGGGGCAGCTATCGACGACCCATAAGTCGGCAATGGCAGAAACGTAACTTTTCGTTTTATATTTCTTTTATGTTATTATATCACACTAACACGAGTATTTTTATGGACCAGTTTAAATCTAAGCTATCAGTCTATATAAAAATCTATTAGCGACTAAACTTTTTTGTCTAGTTTTTACCTTTTAGCGTTGTCAATTTAACCAAAGTTATGATATTTTTCGCGGATCGATATTGAAAAGTTACAGTAATAAATCACTGTTTTTGTGTTAAAAACAGTGTGCATTTGTTCATATTATTTGTGACATTAATCAATTACAATCAATTTTATAGTCCGAAGGTCAATTGAATTAAAATAACCATTTTTTTATGAGTCGGTAATACAATTTACGTTTATATTTACATACTGTATTACCGACCCATTAGGGTCGGCAATAGCAACTATAAGAAGCTATTACCGTTTCGGACCCTTTTCAGCGTCCATGGTCACGGGCAGACTAACATCATATAATAAAATATATATGTGTATATATATAATATATGTATAATAATATATATTAGTGTTTTAATAGTAATATGTTGATTAATTTAAAAGTTTATAATTATTTTGTTCATAGGTATTACTAAGAAGTACTAATTTGTTTTATTAAAAATAACGATAATAAAAAAATACGAATACATATTTGCATTTTTATTTTATTAAGATCGGTAATCATCATTATCACTAGCTTATATACATTCCATTGCTGGAAAAAGGCACGATCGGGGATAGCTGCATAAAAATCGTTAATAGCTTCACAGCCGTTTTTATGGGTCGGTAATTGCAACAATCGACTAAGTCACATTATAAATTATTTTTTACAAGATACTCCTTTTTTAAATGTATTTGATTCAGTAAATACATTTTTTATACATAACACTAGCATATAAAATGAAACTATTAATCTTTAGAGGAACCAGTATACTAAAAAAATATGGTTGATTTTCAAATTGCCTTAGGAGGGTCGTTAATACCTGCGTTTACCTTAGAAGGGTAATTAAAATTAGTTTGTTACTACCTCCACGTCTCCGTCATCTGCACCATTACGTACACTGATTTTTCTCATTGCATTAAGTAAATGTCTCGTTTTGAGCATTGCCTCAGTGACGCGGCACTAGACAATTGGAGCTAGTAAGTTTGATTAACAAAATTTGATCATTGGCGATTTTGCGCCCCCCTTCGATTGGCGCCCAGGGCAAATGCCCTGCCTACCCCACCCTAGTTACGCCACTGCAGGCACTTATGAAATGTAGAAACTAGGTGCACGGTTCCAAATTAGTCGTTTCCTATGGAGAAGAACCGGCAAGAAACTCCATGGTTACTCTTTAGCAGTAAGAGGAATATTCCCTTAAACTATCGGCGCAGTAAATAAACGGCATAAACTTCTAAGAGGTTTTTAGGGTCGGCAACGCGCGAGTGGTGTTTCAAGCGTCCGGTAAGGTTACGGTAAACGCTTACCATCAGGCGGGCCTTATGCTTGTTTGCCACCTTAGTGGTATAAAAAAAACTTGTCTCGACCCGGTAATCGAACACAGGATCTCAAGCGTAGCAGTCGTGCTTAGGACCACTGGGGTACTGAGCCCGTTCCACTATCAGACGAGCAGAGCAGAGAACGAAATCTCGCACTAAGCGTTTTAGCCGGAATCTTTGTTCCCCGAGACTTACAATTTGGGTGTCCTCAAGACGAGAGTGAATCAATCGTAGACCACATCGTTGCTTAGTTGGCGAGTTGTGGTCAAGCGCAAGACTATATACTATACAATATTATGGAGAAAAGATTTGTATTTGTCCTAAACTCAAAAACTACTGGACCAATTTCTAAAATTCTTTCACCATTAAAAAGTCAATCCTTCCCGAGCACGGGAAAAAGAAAAGATTCCCTAGTAACATCCTTACTAATATTATAAATGCGATATTAACTCTGTCTGTCTGTCTGTCTATCTGTGGCGCTTTCACGCCATAATGAACCGATTTAAATGAAATTTAGAGCCTGAGAAAGGACATAAGGTACTTTTTAATGCGAAAAAAGGGCCGTAAGGGTTTGAAATAGGGGATGAAAGTTATAAGAAATACCTAATTCTCTGCGAAGCCGCTGGCGGAAAGCTAGTAGGCTATAATATATAATAAATAGGTACCCAGACCATGCAGGTGAAGCCTCTGGTCTCAGATAAAAAGAGCCCTAATACCAAGAAAACATTAAAATTCAAAATACTTTATTGCAATTAGACCATATAAATAGGCACTTTTGAATTGTCAAACTAGTTGCACGGTTCCAAAAAGTGGGACTTATGGAGAAGAGTCAGCAAGAAACTCCATAGTCACTCTTTTAAAAAAAATATAGGCAAGTAACAATAAAATTTTGTGATGAATAGTATGAGTATAATGCAGTATGATGTGTATGACAAAAAAAAAGGACAAACAAAAGAACATAGCCATTGCAGTAAGAGCTGACCAGTCCCGACAGACAGCACCCGTTCACGAGCATGACGCGTGTATCGGCGCCGTTTGACTCAACCATGTTGTCTATACTAATATTATAAAGAGGAAAGATTTGTTTGTTTGTTTGTTTGTTTGTAATGAATAGGCTCCGAAACTACTGGACCGATTTCAAAAATTCTTTCACCTTTGGAAAGCTACATTATCCCCGAGTAACATAGGCTATATATCATCACGCTACGACTAATAGGAGCGGAGTAGTAATGAAAAATGTAGCAAAAACGGGGAAAAAATTATAAGACCACGCGGGCGAAGCCGCTGGCGGGAAGCTAGTAGGGAATAAAAAGACCCGACACACAACGCCACTATCAGCAGGACATTTAAGTGAGCTTGACAAGCTCTACCTCGGGCTGGTTATAATTACTTTACCGAACAAGCTTACAACAATCAAAGTAAACTGTACCGAGTTATTTTTTGACCGTTTGTTTCACAGTATTTCTAAAACCGAAACAGATGTTTATCGATAGTTAAACTTTACGACGGGTGCATTAAAATAACGATTAAAATCAAAATGAATCATTGTGTTTCGTTAACGATATCGTAAAATGGCGGATGACTCTTTGAGATACACATAGTTTAAAAAGAAAAACTGTTTGAAGCATTAAGATCATGTAAGTAATTTAGAAGCGCCAACTTAGGTATATCAATACTTCTATACTAATATTATAAAGAGGAAAGATTTGATTGTTTGTTTGTTTAATTTGAATAGGCTCCGAAACTACTGGACCGATTTGAAAAATTATTTCAGTGTTAGATAGCCCATTTATCGGGGAACGCTATAGGCTATTTAACATCACGCTATGACTGATAGGAGCGGAGTAGCAATAAGGGGAAAGTTATCAAGACCACGCGGGCGAAGCTGCTGGCGGGAAGCTAGTCTAAACTGACGCTGATGCATACCGGGTGTATGGTAAAATCATAGATTCTCTGCGTGGGGTCTTAACGCCTCTCGTAGGCGTTTGCGACTCAGGGGGGCAGTAATTTACCCCGAGAAAATTAGGAAGGGTTGTTTCTCAATGTAATTTATTAATTTTCTCCCTTAAATATATGTCTAGAAATAGTTAAAACTACATATAATCTCGGCTATCGCTGTTTCAGATTGTAGGAACATAAAATTGGGGGATGGGGTCAAATCTCATAAAATATTTGACTTTGATATGACCACATTGCACTGCAAATTACATCTGGAGTTGGAAGCACCTTTGACTTTTCGCAATCATGTGCGCTTTAACTATCACTCGCTTATCGGAAACGGTACCTCGTCGTGCCGGTAATAAACATACCATCACGCCTGCATACTCCGAGGGGTTAGACAGCAGAGTACTGCTGAGCAAACATAGTTTACCGGTATGTTTAGGGTCCTATAGGAAGAACCGGGCTCAAATCCAAACTCCGAAGTATTACTGCGAAGGAGGTCATCAAAAACCCATACAACTCAGCCCAAATTTGTACCTGAGGTACATGACAGCTGTCAAGTTGATAGTTTTTACCATGAAATCACTATGAAACTGGTAATAATCTGCCGTAATTGGCCGTAATGGCGTACGTTTGACATTCCAAAACTGACACTGATAGTTTTTACTATGAAATCATTACGAAACAGATAAACGTTTGCTTTCAGTTTTTTTTCATCCCCCAGTCAACATAAAAAAAGTATGACTAGAGTTTTAACCAGCGTAATACAGAGTATTTTTTCCAATAGGTGTAACTTCGGTACAACATTTGGGCCGATTTCGATGACCTCCTTTCATGGAAAAACCGAATAATACTTTGCTCGACCTGGGAGTCGAACCTAGGACCTTTAGTGTAGGTAGCAGCATTTTTCACAGTGTTACTGAAAGGGCTTTCTGTTGGCTACGTATTTGCAATGCGTCTTTATGACGTGTATCAAAATATGTTGGCGCGAATTAGTTATAAGAATTATTGGCTCCCCAGTCTGCAAGTATTCACCGGTGACGTAAAACCATGTGATAACTTACAGAGATGTTTATTTTGAGGACATTACACTGATATTTATTTAATGGATCTCGCTCCAGATTCGCGAGTAGAAACTGGAACTTCCGTCTGATATAAAACGCAAATCTTTTTTTATACATGGAATTCTGCTGGCTGCAGTGTTAGCCCCTAGTGATGTGACTAGGGGGAGATAAAAATGGCGACTTTTGATGAATCATAATATGTTGATTTCTGACACTTACGCGAATACTAGACATTGAAATAAAACTACTTTTTACGGATTTTATCGCGTTATATTGATATTATTTTAATCCCGACGTTTCGGACCCTTTACAGCGTCCATGGTCACGGGTGACTAAGGTGGTAGGTGTCTTGAAGTTTTAATTACTAACAGCTACCCTACATTTCTGTTAATTATTGGCAATCCGATTCACGCAGAACGAGCTCACCGTATCCTTCGGTCTTGCAGTTTTAGGCTTGGATTTAGATTTAATTGAATCTATAATCGGGTTCCAAGCAGGTGGTAAGACCCAGCCATCTTCTCTATTGAAATTTGGATGTTTTTGAATTTCAATGGCCTCACGAATCATCCTGGGTAGGAATCGGTTTTCTTTTGCGAGGACTTGTGGTTGGTCAAATCTGATGTAATGCCGGGCCTTGTCAAGGGTGTGCTCACAAATTGCAGACTTTCCGGAACGGCGGTGTTTGATATCAGCGATGTGTTCTTTCACATTCATCAGGGAATAAAATACTATCAATATAACGCGATAAAATCCGTAAAAAGTAGTTTTATTTCAATCATAATATGATTTGCTTACACGCGGCTGCGCAACTTGCCTGTATTGACTAACCAAGACTTTTCGTACAATAAAAGGCAAGCTTTTCCTGGCAATGTATAGCACGGCGTGCAGCTTATGCAGTCGTATGCGCAATTCATCTCAAAAATAGGCAATTTCCTATTTGGGCACTTGCTATTAATTTAAGGAAACTTATCAGGTGGTGGAAGAGGCCCTTAAAGTCCTAAACTCATCGTTATCAACACCTTTAGTTAGCTTTCCGCTACTCCGCTCCTATTAGTCGTAGCTTGATGGTATATAGTCTATAGCCTTTCCCGATAAATGGGCTATCTAATACTGAAAGAATTTTTCAAATCGGTCCAGTAGTTTCGGAGCCTATTCTATACAAAAAAACAATCAAATCATTCCTCTTTATAATATTAGTATAGATGGAACCAAGTACCATCATTCTCTTAGCCTTTTCCCAACAATGTTGGGGTCTAGGGGTCTGCTTCTAGTCTAACCAGATGTCAGTATGTTACACGAACCAACTTTTATCAGATCTCAGCAACCCAATTTCTGTGTCAATATGTGAAGAATATGGTTCTCAGGCTTTTAAATTGGGGTTTGGAAATATTAATAAAGGGTTGGTTCTAAAAAGTATTTTAATTTTTAGTCATTAAAAATAGGAGTACTTATCGTTTTACTGCATTTTTAAGACAGTATTGCCACAAAAAAGATATTGCAAAATGTTGCCATTTAAATTAGGTCAGATGTCAAAATGCTGGAGCTGGCGCAATTTCCCTATTATTGGCTGTCTGCCACGTCATATATTGCTGCAAGTACATATGGATTCCTCATTATAGTGACAATACATACATAGGTTTACCATAATAGATGTAAGTAGGGCTGCCAAATGATCGGCGCGTGTTGTTCAGACCAACACATTAAAAAAATATGGTATACTAGCTTTCCGCCAGCGGCTTCGCCCGCTATCCCGCGGGAACCATACATTTTACCGGGATAAAAAGTAGCCTATGTGCTATTCCAAACTTTAACTTTAACTTTACTTAAAAGTAGGTCTCTGTAAGATTTACTGCAAGTCAAGTGCAGTCTGCAATAAACCTTTTTATTATTTTTTTTGCTAATAAACTTCTAATCCCTTCCAGTTCTGCTGATGTCCTGGTTCGGCGTGGACCAAGTTAAATCCAACTCCTGCATCCGGACTGGTAATATGCGATAAAGTGTCAACAAGTGTCAAAATGTGTCACAAGTGTTGTGTACCATAGTGTACCCGTTGTTAGATCTGTGTCGTGACGACAGCTGCGAACACATCGATATCGATAGTGTCACATCACTAAAGTTATAGGGTTGTCGCTTGAGGGAAAAAATTGAGATTTTACTGTGTGGTCGTTAGTGAATTCGGTTTTATTATTAAATCGGTGTTAGGTACGGATAATATTTATTATAATTAAATAAAGTATATTTAAAAAATTCGGTAATAACATAATTAAAATATTTAAATTGTAATTTAACTGTAATGACTAAGTATAATAAATACTTACGTTATAATTTTGAGGAATTGTGTTTATAAAAAATAATACAGTATTTTAAGTTTACTTCTGCTTATATTTATTGTGAGGTGTAGGTATAAATGAATAAGGTGGAAAATGAAATGTTTTCATCATCTAGTTATTTAAAAGTACACCTAGCGATGACACATAGGAGTGATACATAAGACTATCGACCAAACCCATTAGTGATGGCAAAATATCGTATCGTAGTATCGATGTTTTCACAGCTTGATAAGTGTATTGTGTTTGAGTGCCCTCTTGAATGCGTGTTTAAATGTTGGAATTGAGGAATGCAATAATTGCATGTAATAATTATTTTAGTCACAATAGACGAACTAAAATTTCTAAATTAAAAAAAATACACTCAAACATTTTTTTTTCTCCTGTAAATAACTGATTTTCTTTTTCAGATTTTTTGTATTTCTATTTAATCACACATCCGATCCAATTTACATATTTAAGTACATTGATACAATTTGGTAAGAAATCAATATAAATTAAAATACAGTAATAATATTTTACTTACTTACTTTTTTATTCAATATAAATTTTATTTTTTTATTTAGATTTTTTCTTTCGCCAACCAGTCTATTGACATAAGAAAAAACATAAATAAAAATATTTTCGTATATTTTCTTTAATTTTTTTATTCAGTTATTTACAGGATGTATCTTTTTACTGTGTAACTCTTCTATCTAGATAACTGTGTAGACGTTTCGTTTTTCTTATATGTTTTTTCTTTTTACTAATTCAAGCATGGATTTTCAGCATTATGGGTACTAAGTCTCAGCCCCATTGTTCAGGCGGAATGCCAGAGTAAGTACTGTTTTTTCTGTTTCTTTCCAAAAAAAAAATATATTCACGAGCTTTTAGGCTTTTGACAAAAATAAAATAAAAAAGCTAATAAAAGCCATTTATACACTCGCTAGGCGCTTTTATGCTTACATCAATACAAATTCATGAGAGAAAAATAATAGCAAAAAAGAAATTTGGAAGCAAAATAATTTAAAAATGTCGTAGACTGGGTTGGCTATATTATAAATGAATATTAAATACGCAATAATTTTCTTCAAAGAGTAACTTTTCGGCTTTTTTGTTTTATTTTATGTTAATTATTAACAAACTGCAAAAGGTAACACATTTGGGCTAATCATTTATCTTTAAAAACTTTGAAATAACTAGGTAAATATTAGAAAAAAAATACATTTATATGTTTGTGTAGTTTTAAATGCATGAAAATTAGTTTAAAGTCTGCGCTTTTGATGGTAACTAACGTCACCTAAAACCTGAGCTCTCACAAATATCACCTGGAACTGCAATTTCTATTTAAATCATGCATGAGCTTAGCATAACTTGATTCTGCGTTTATTCTGTACTATATAGTTATCATTATATTTAAACTTTATCTTTGCATAAGAACTTAACTTTAGGTAGTTATGGTATGTTTCTCTGCCGTTCGGTCAGTCTTGTCAACTCCTGTCAGCTGGGTGGTAGCACAGAAAAATTTTGACAGATTCAATAACAAGCAGTAGCATCCCTGTTTTGCTTAATTGACGTTTTATATAACATACCTTCACTGCATAACATACTGCAGTAGTTAGTGATAGTAAAAATAATAAATGAATTTCTTACATCTGTCTACTCCAGGCGGAGTAAAGAGAACACAGATGTAATGGTATGTTTTATAAAAAATATACACTTACGCAAAAAAGAATGTCCTAATTTTAGTCTTGTTAAATTGATCTTACGAAATAACCGAGCGTTTAAGAAACATCCTGTAATCCCTTAGATACAGTAGTGATTTTTGTGTTTATATTTTCCGAAGCGAATGAATGTTTATATGGTGTTTTCGTGTGTATTTTTAATAGATGTTTTGGGGTAAGTATCTAGACATAGTCCATACATAGATCACATACATTATGCAGAGTAAAACCACAGCCCATACTAGTCTAAATAATTTGGAAATGGTACTTACAAGTTGTATATAACAAAAAAAAATTAAAAACTCCTTTCGATACAAATTAATTAAAGTATCTGACCAACTTGTATGAAAAGGGGAATTATTTTTTTATTGCCATTTTCTATTTAGTAGTATTAGTATTTAATATAAGCATAGTACGTGGTTTCATTCGTTGTCGAATTACCACCGTGTATAAATAATAGCTTATTATCAGACCCACTTATCCTTCGTATTATTACAACACAATTCTCAATCATCACTCAGCCAACTCTTTTCAAACATCTTACAATTACAAGAAAATCAATTCCCCATCCCTCAATCAAATAACTAAAGTATCGACAAACACCTTCCACAAACAATCGATTCCGCTGTCAAGCTGCTGCTGGAAGCGCTTCTTTTATCAGAATACTGTACTTAGAGCCTGTTTATCAGAATACTGTACTTAAAGCCTGTTTCAGGACCTCCGGACAGCCGCTAGCTAGCTAACTATTTAACGATAACTTATCAGTAAGACTATTCTGCGGTTAGACGTTATTTCTAAAATTACTAAAAACGTTTAAAAAAATAAATACAAAAACATTTCTATCATGAATCTGTGTGTGATCAGTATGACCGTTGGCACCTTCCTGTTTAATTAATCTGTCAAATAAACGACCGACATACGTAGTTAGATACCACAAAATATACTAGCTACTGAGAAAACATCCACTTTCAGTCGGGTGCGTGGATATGAATTTATATCAACGTAATATCATCTAAGAAATAATAGACTCCAGTTATGACGGAGTTAACATGAGGACGCATCTAAAATAAACGCCGAACGTCGTTATTTTAAAAACAGCGCGTGCGACGCACTGGGGACTCGATATGACGGGCGCGACGTATGAAATAAGATTGTTAAAATTAGAATTTAATTAATGACTATCTAAAAAAGTTGTAATGAAGTTTGACTGATGTTTTATTTTACAAAAAAACGTGATGTGTACATGTATCTAACTAAGAATAGCTCTTAATAGATATTGTATGATGTGCAATAATGAATAGAATTTATCGTAATGTATAGTATTCTCCTAGTTGAGCCCTTTCATTTGACAACCATATTGAGGGAGTTGTGAAAAAGTATGTAATTCACTATTTTGTGGCGGCGGCCATCTTGGACCGATTTTCATCAAACATAGCTAAGAACAATCCCGACTAATTATTCACCTTTCAAATAAAAAAAAAACAAAATCAAAATCGGTTCATCCGTTCGGGAGCTACGATGCCACACACACACACACACACACAGAGAGACACGTCAAACTTATAACACCCCGTCGTTTTTGCGTCGGGGGTTAAAAAAGATCCATTTCATCTATACTAATACTAATACTAATAATATAATATATAATATAATATAATATATCTATACTAATATTATAAAGAGGAAAGATTTGTTTGTTTGTTTGTTTGTTTGTTTGTTTGTAATGAATAGGCTCCGAAACTACTGGACCGATTTCAAAAATTCTTTCACCTTTGGAAAGCTACATTATCCCCGAGTAACATAGGCTATATATCATCACGCTACGACTAATAGGAACGGAGTAGTAATGAAAAATGTAGCAAAAACGGGGAAAAAATTATAAGACCACGCGGGCGAAGCCGCTGGCGGGAAGCTAGTTTATAATAAACGTGGCATGCAATAATTAAGTACAATGACACTTCTAAAAAAAACACTTCACACAATGTTAAACTATAAAATCGACCGGTGGTTCACTCTAAATACACACGCAATAATTCGATTAACAAAAATTTTAGTACTTAAGTACCTAGTTAAAATATTGTGTACGTGAAACAAGTACAAATATTATAAAGTAACAAGTGTCCCGTGTGAGCCCGGGTCATAGAATAGGCCACCCCTTCTCTTCCTATGGGTGTCGTAAAAGGCGACTAAAGGATACTAGCCGGAACATGGGAAAATAAGATCTTCCCATCCATTTTGGCTCTGGCAACCGATACATGGCGGTATAACCATGAATTATGCTGGAATGCTCCCAAATGCCGAACCTGATAGTAGGCAGCAGTACTATCAGCGAAAGCATTCCAGGAACTGCGGTCACCAACCCGCCTGCCAAGCGTGGTGACTATGGCAAACCCCCCCCCAATCATGAGTAGCATCCCAGATTTACGGCCCCCAGTTCCCGGTGGCTGCACTATTCCTGGCCATGGTACCGGCCACGGTAACGGTGCAGTGGGGGGTGCTAAGAATCCCCGGGCGACGGTAGGGTACCAACCTCGTAACCTCAACCTGGCGACGTATAATGGACGCTCTCTGCGGCTGAACGAACACCTTGTTGAATTGGAAGTAGAGCTAAGTCGTATTAACTGGCACATCGTGGGACTATCGGAGATCCGGAGACAGGGTGAAGAAACGATAACCCTCGATAGTGGCCACTTACTCTACTTCCGAGAAGGACACCAACCATCCCAAGGTGGCGTCGGATTTATGGTCCACAAGTCACTCAAAAGCAACATTGTGGAACTAGGCAGTGTGTCAGCAAGGGTGGCATACCTTGTACTTAAAATAACAGAAAGGTACTCCTTGAAGATCATACAAGTGTATGCCCCAACGTCCGCACACCCGGACGACGAAGCCGAAGCCATGTACGAAGACATAGTGAAAGCTATGTCTCATACCAAAACATTCTACACTGTTGTTATGGGTGACTTCAACGCTAAAGTGGGAGTACAAGAGAGCGGCGAGACGAAAGTGGGTCCATTCGGCTATGGACGCAGAAATCAGAGGGGGCAAATGCTGGTAAACTTTCTCGAGGCGCAGGGGCTTTTTCTGATGAACTCCTTCTTCCAGAAGAAGCCTCAAAGGAAGTGGACCTGGCGAAGCCCCGATAACGTTACAAAGAACGAGATCGACTTCGTTATATGTAACAAGCGCAATATATTCAGAGATGTCTCTGTGATCAACAGGGTCAATACCGGAAGTGATCACCGACTAGTAAGAGGCACTCTGGATGTAAAGGTTAAAACCGAACGAGCGCGCTTAACGAGGTCGACTCTTAGACCAACACTGCCCCAGGTCGAAACTGGTTGCGAAAGCTTCCAGTTGGAACTGCAGAACCGATTCGCCGTACTGGAAACCACAGAGGACATAAACGATGCCACTGATGGTCTGGTACGTGTCATCCGCGAGGTGGGATATAAACACTTTCGACCCAAGAGTAATGGACATAAGTCGGCACTCACTAGCGAGACTCTGGAATTGATGAAGAAACGACGAGAACTGACAGATGCCATACCGTCTGAGCGTCAGGTACTTAACAGGGAGGTCAAAAAGCTGATAAGACGCGACAATCGGCGCGCGAATACCCAGGCCATTGAGCAAGCCATAGCGCAAAACAAAGGCTCGAAGGTATTCGCCAAGCCGCATACCTCCCGTTGTCACCTGACGAAACTCAGAACGTCACAGGGCACCACCGTCACATCGAAACCAGAGATACTCGCTGAAGTCGAAAAGTTCTATGGAGACTTATACTCTCAGAAAACATGCCCACCTCAGGCCCACAGCGCGGATGATCCACGGGCCAGACTCACACGCCACCTCACAGATGAGCTTCCCGACATTGACGCGGGCGAGATTAGAATAGCTCTCGGACAGCTGCATAACAACAAAGCTCCCGGGGATGACGGGATAACCACGGAGCTGCTCAAGGCAGGAGGAACACCTGTCTTGACAGAGCTTGTTAAGCTCTTCAATTCCGTTATCCACACTGGCATGACACCGGAGGCATGGAGCAGGAGTGTGGTGGTATTATTTTACAAAAAGGGCGATAACACGCTCCTTAAAAACTACCGACCCATATCACTCCTGAGCCATGTTTACAAGCTGTTTTCGAGAGTTATTTCGAATCGTCTTGCCCAAAAATTTGATGACTTTCAGCCACCGGAGCAGGCTGGGTTTCGGAAAGACTATAGCACCGTGGACCACATACACACCCTCAGGCAAATCATTCAAAAGACCGAGGAATATAATCAGCCTCTCTGCCTAGCGTATGTGGACTACGAGAAAGCCTTTGATACCGTCGAGACCTGGGCTGTGCTGGAGTCCATGCAGAGATGCCTTGTCGAGTGCCGATACGTCGAGGTGCTGAAATGTCTGTATAAGGCCGCAACAATGACCATCCAAGTACAAGAACACAGTACAAAACCAATCCAACTGCGTCGAGGGGTAAGACAGGGAGACGTCATCTCTCCGAAACTGTTTACCAACGCGTTGGAGGACGTTTTTAAGACGCTTAACTGGAAAGGACGAGGCATAAATATTAACGGTCAGTACATTTCGCACCTCCGATTCGCGGATGACATTGTCATCATGGCAGAGTCTCTGCAGGAGCTGGAAGTGATGCTGAACAGCCTTGGCGATTCTTCAATGCGGGTGGGTCTCGGGATGAACCTGGATAAAACCAAAGTCATGTACAATGATCATGTCACCCCGGGACCTGTTTGCGTAAATGGCGCTGCCCTCGAGGTTGTGCAAGAATACATATATCTTGGCCAAACTATACAACTGGGGCGGCACAACTTCGAGAAGGAGGCGAACAGAAGAATACGCTTGGGCTGGGCGGCATTCGGGAAGCTACGAAATATCTTTGAATCGTCGATTCCACAATCCCTAAAGACAAGGGTCTTTAACCAGTGCGTCCTACCCGTGATGACTTACGGAGCCGAAACGTGGACACTCACCATGGGACTGGTCCATAAACTCAAGGTTGCTCAGCGTGCAATGGAGAGAGCAATGCTTGGAGTTTCTTTGGTGGATAGGATTCGAAACGAGGTTATTCGCCAAAGAACTAAAGTCACCGACATTGCGCGAAGAATAAGCACGCTGAAGTGGAAGTGGGCCGGCCATGTCTGCAGACGGACAGACGGTCGATGGAGCAGACAAGTGCTAGAGTGGAGACCACGTTTAGGCAAGCGTAGTGTAGGACGCCCTGCGACACGATGGACCGACGATTTAAAGAAGGTGGCTGGCAGCGGATGGATGCGAGCTGCCCAAGACCGGGATGGTTGGCGCTCTTTGGGGGAGGCCTACGTTCAGCAGTGGACGGCAATAGGCTGATATGAAAGTAACAACCCGAAAATGCCGATAGTAAAATGATTTTATTTGACGGGTGTCAGTATTTATCGACAATGGACAAATAAAGTGTGTTACATCACTAATCTTGATAATTAACTTCACATGTAGGGTTGCCCCGCAAATGTCATAAACCAATTACTTCGTTGTATCGATTGTTATTAGCTACCACAATGATCTCAATATTTTTTTACTTCTTAAAATATTTTCTTTATTTGTTATTGGGAACGAATTTATGAGGCGATATCTAATCTATACCATCATGTCTCTATTCCCCGAAGGGGTAGGCAGAGGCGTACTAATGTACACCCACATTTCGCCGGTATGTTTAGGTCCCACGTAAATCAAGCAACAAATCCAGACTCCGAGCTGCTACTGGTAATTTCACAGAAAGCCCAACAACACTTTGCACAAAAACCACCCCAGGGCACTGTTTCCTGTTAAAAAACCACCCTGGAACCTCAAGTCTGTTTACCTGGCTACCGCAATCAAACGCCACTAATCTATAAACTGTCACAAGCTATTTATATCCGAGTGCTAAATCGTTACAAGGCTGAGTGAAGTCGTCACGCGATCCATGTCAAGGAGACCGCTTTAGTCCTTGCGGCAATTGCAGGTACAAAAAAAAGTATTTTAATTGCCCATTACTGGCTTGCGGCACCGGTGATGTTATATAAATAGATGGTAGACGCCAGGAAGTCTGCCTTGGTTAGCATTGGGGGCATCGGTTAGATATTGCGTTTGTGTGAAATTGTGGTTCGAGTCTCTGTTACTATGTTATTCGTCATTTATTTACGACAAAAGGCACTTATTATATAATTAAAATTAGTCTTTTATTACGTTTAATAATTCGCAGTTTATTAATTATTCCAGCCACTTTCGAATGTTTAATAATACATAAACACTTGATTTACATTCTCCATTTGCTGCATTAATCTCATATTAGATAGTATTACCTAGATAATTCAATTTCTCAGTAATTTCCTAATCGATATACATATAAAATTTCCCATCACTTGCAATACTTCTACAGATTTATTCACAGATGCAGCTAACCATTAAGATTTCCCAATCAATAAAACATTAAAAATCTGCAATTCCTACAAATATTGCCCTTTTTTTATCTTACCCTCGACACGTAGCTTACTCATAACAATGGATTTTCCCAATCACTATAATCGACTTGCGTGATTTTCTTTGTACTTTCAATCACACATAACTCACAGAAAATTACATTTTACTCTCACTCATCATTACAGCTGCAATTTCTAATTAATACAAAAAATCCCATTAAACACACATTATTCCCAATCTTAACTGATACGATAACCCCACATCAATGCATTCACATTGCCATATCACTGCAAGATATAAAAATTCCCAATCGTTTTCCTAATCGTTTCGCATAATATGTTCCCAGCGCGTACGATATACTGCTACGAGTGTGACAGCTGGACGGACCCCCGGTGCAAAGACCCCTTCAACTACACCGCGCTGCCGCGGGACCAGCCCCCCTTGCAGACCTGCAACGGATGCTGCGTCAAGATGGTCAGATATTCTAAGAGTCGTAAGTATTCTTTAGTCATTAACTTTTAAGCTGGCTTTTTTTATGGCGTTGCAAATGTTGCAATGACGGCTATCTCGTCTGAATCCGCCGCTAGAGGCGCTTGTGTAGAGTGAGGTCTCCGAAATGTCAAATGTCATTGCTTGTACATTGACTACGCGGGTTTTTTTTCTAATAAAAATAATGTTGTTAATATTTGGCAATAACTCTGATTAATTATGGCAAATTGACGACGTCTGTGGTCTAGTGGTTGGCGTACCGGACTGCTGATCACGAGGTCGTGGGTTCGATTCCCACAGGACATTAATATTTATTTGATGAATATAAGTATTTGTGTTTGGCTGGGTGTTTCTTATGTATATAATAAGTAATCTTATATACTGATTTCTGACACTTACGCGAATACTAGACATTGAAATAAAACTACTTTTTACGGATTTTATCGCGTTATATTGATATTATTTTAATCCCGACGTTTCGGACCCTTTACAGCGTCCATGGTCACGGGTGACTAAGGTGGTAGGCGTCTTGACGTTTCAATTACTAACAGCTACCCTACATTTTTGTTAATTGTTGGCAATCCGATTCACGCAGAACGAGCTCACCGTATCCTTCGGTCTTGCATTTTTAGGCTTGGATTTAGATTTAATCGAATCTATAATAGGGTTCCAAGCAGGTGGTAAGACCCAGCCATCTTCTCTATTGAAATTTGGATGTTTTTTAATTTCAATGGCCTCACGAATCATCCTGGGTAGGAATCGGTTTTCTTTTGCGAGGACTTGTGGTTGATCAAATCTGATGTAATGGCGGGCCTTGTCAAGGGTGTGTTCACAAATTGCAGACTTTCCGGAACGGCGGTGTTTGACATCAGCGATGTGTTCTTTTACGCGGGTCCCTATGCTTCGTTTAGTTTGGCCTATGTAAGAGAGACCACAGTCCAAGGCCCGCCATTACATCAGATTTGATCAACCACAAGTCCTCGCAAAAGAAAACCGATTCCTACCCAGGATGATTCGTGAGGCCATTGAAATTAAAAAACATCCAAATTTCAATAGAGAAGATGGCTGGGTCTTACCACCTGCTTGGAACCCTATTATAGATTCGATTAAATCTAAATCCAAGCCTAAAAATGCAAGACCGAAGGATACGGTGAGCTCGTTCTGCGTGAATCGGATTGCCAACAATTAACAAAAATGTAGGGTAGCTGTTAGTAATTGAAACGTCAAGACGCCTACCACCTTAGTCACCCGTGACCATGGACGCTGTAAAGGGTCCGAAACGTCGGGATTAAAATAATATCAATATAACGCGATAAAATCCGTAAAAAGTAGTTTTATTTCAAAGTAATCTTATATATAAAAATGAATCGCTAAATGTGTTGCTAAGCGCAAAACTCGAGAACGGCTGAACCGATTTGGCTGATTTCTTTTTTGTTGTGTTTGATGAAGTCTGAGGAAGGTTCTTATAGATAGAAAAAACAAAAAAAATACGAGGAAAAAAGTAAAAACAACAATTTTCTTTTCCCGTACAAACCACTTTGGCTGTCAAACATTGGACGTCAATAAAAACAAAACAACATTAGGAAGAAATAGAAATGATATGCAACCTCTAATCAACTTGAAGGCATACCAAAGATAATTCTAACGGGGCACCACAAGGTCTGCCGGGACAGCTAGTAATATAATATAAATAATAATAAGTATGTATTTACAACAAAAAAAAATATACAAGTATTATATCCATTGTCTAGTACCCATAGTACAAGCTCTGCTTAGTTTGGGACTAGATGGTGCTGTGTAAAAATGTCCCAGGATATTTTTTTATTAATAACACTGCTCCACCTGGGCATCGAACCCATAACCTCTAGCATAGTTACCATGACCACTAGACGATGCGTGTTAAAATGATTTAACGATAATGTTATTCATTCACACCATCTGATCCAATCTTTAAACGACCCGTTTTTTTATTTTAACCTCTCCATTTAATTTGGGCGGCGAGCCAAGCTGATCTGTAATTGTTAATTTTTTTGGCAATTAATGTAAGAGCTAACAGCTGTTTGTCATCTCGTGAGAACCAATCTATTAGTATTAAATTCAAATTTCAAATTCAAATTCAAATATTTTATTTCAATTAGACCATATAAATAGGTACTTTCGAAAAGTCAAACTAGTTGCACGGTTCCAAAAAGTTGGACTTATGGAGAAGAGCCGGCAAGAAACTCCATAGTCACTCTTTTAAAAAAAAAATATATATAAATGGTTACAGTAATCATTTAGTTTTGAGGATAGTGCAGTTCGATACGTAAAATTAAGACACGAAACGTAAAATTAAGTACTTACCTATTTAAAAAAAAAAAAAGGATAGCTATAAGCAGTAAGAGCTGACCAGTCCCGACAGACAGCACCCGTTCACGAGCATGACGTGTGTATCGGCGCCGTTTGACTCAACCATGTTGCAGGGAATAAAACGACCCGACACACAACGCCACCATCAGCAGGACATTTGAGTGAGCATGACATACTCAGACCGCCGAGCTAGATAAATATTAAACATAAAGTAATATCAGACTGCAGAATACTCGTACTTCAAAATCAGCGGTCTTTGACCTATGTTTATTTATATACAATACAAGGTGGAAGGGACATCGACGCACATCAGAATACCATGAGTTCAGTACATGATTCTGGACCCCCCTGCGTTGAAATTTTACGTAACTTTTTTCATAAATTTTTCAATTTTGTCTGCAGTTGTTTTTACTTAAACGTGTAAGAATTAATTTCATTTCATATTTCGGATCGTGCGCACGATAACATTCACCGCGGAGCGTTGTAATCGCGTTTTTAGCAATACACTGCGCGCTCAAAAATGTCAATATCTGTAATAACCGATCATTTTCTACATGAATGACCTGGGTCATTTTATTTTTGACTTTGAGTGAAACCTTGTCACAACGTTTTTGCATCGATGTCCCTTCCACCTTGTATAACTATCGACCCGTCCCCTGCATCGTATGGAGTTACATTTTCCACCTTCCTAAGAATCCACCTAAACCTTTCTCATAAATCACTGTTTATTGGTGAAAACCTTATGTAAATCTATTAGCAGTAGTTTAGTTCAGACAGACAGACGCCGTGGGGGACTTTGTTTTGTTGTTGACGTTTTATGTTTGTGCTGGGTATTGAGACGGGATGCTCTGTCCCTTTACCGCAAAACAATCCTTACTAATATTATAAATGAAAATAACTCTGTCTGTCTGCTGCGCTTTCACGCCAAAACTACTGAACTGATTTAAATGAAATTTGGTACACAGATAATCTAGAGCCTGGGAAGGCCATAGGCTACTTTTCAATGCGAACAAGGACTGTAAGGGGATGAAAGTTATAAGAAATACTCAGACGACGCGGGCGAAGCGCTGGCAGAAAGCTCGTAATTTATAAGACGACGCGGGCGAAGCCGCTGGCGGAAAGCTAGTAGTATTTATATATGTATAATGAAAAATAATTTAGTCATCTAGCGTATTGGTTTTTATTCTTTCATGACTTATATTCAGAGACGAAGCTAAGCGTAAAGTAACGCTTCCGTATGTCAAGTTTCTATTACAATTTGACATACGGAAGCGTAAGTTCATGCTAAGTCTCGTCTCTGAATATCAGCCTTACGCCCCTACTCAGAGACGTCACTTAATGCTTATGGATCATTAACAAACAGTGGCTACTATATCTTGGCCTATTGTTCCATATTTGAATTGTTATACTGGGTGTCATTAGCTAATGAATTAATGATTCATTAGGTTATGTGAGGTCTCTGAGTGCGGCCCTTAGGCTTATATTCAGAGACGATGCTAAGCATAAACTTAAGCTTCTTAATCTTCTTAATTTGACATACCGAAGTATTACTTTACGCTTAGCATCGTCTCTGAATCTCAGCCTTAGTGTTATTGCTCCTACTACAATCGTGCCGTCTCATCTCCACTGTAATAACGTATCTTCTCTCTCTTTCCAGCGTACGAAGTGGTCCGGCGCACCTGTACATCACAGCTCCAAATAAATCTCTTCATGGTAGACCACGTGTGTATGATGGAAAGTACTGGAACGGGTCACATGTGTTTCTGCGAAGAAGACATGTGCAATGCCGCTCACGCGCCGGTCGCAGCACTGGCCTTGGTCGCAACACTAGTCGCATGCGCATGCCTGAGGTGAAGTAGGCGTAGTGACTGCCCCGAGCGGTCGATTGTCGAATATCGATGTCGATGAGCGACGAGTACTGTCGATTTTTCACTTTCATAATGACGATTGCGTGATTATTCCGGGTTCGATTTTTGAATATTGAAGCGCCGGTTTAATTTGACGTAATGCAGGTCGGACAATGCGAGGAATTCATCGATGTCGATACAAAAAGTATCAGGTGACAACCCTATCTCGAAACCCGCTAGTGATGTGCGAACGGTTAGTGCTATATCGATGAATCGACAATCGATCGAGTGTACCTTTGGGCCCTACCCTAGCTGAGATTTAATTACATTTTTCGTCCAACAGTAGACGTAGTTTAGTCTTGTGGTGCTTAGTTTTCACAGCACGGCGACCAGTTCTCGTTGAGCCGCATCAAAATATGCTTAGCTTAAAACTTTTTGAGATGATAAAATGAAATAATAAAAATATAAATAGAGCCTTTACAGATTTTCAGGGAAGTAAATAAAAAAATATGGAAAAATTTAATATATAACATAGAATAGCTTCGCGCTTGAAGCTTGTGGTGTTAAAACTAAGCACACTTTTCCTCTAAGGCTATTCTCATGTTCAGCAGTTTTTGCTCTAAAGTTATTAATAAAGTTTTCCTAAATTTAGCATGTACATACTGCTCAGTATAGACGCGATAACATAATGAGGTTTATAGTGGAGTGAGTGAGTGTCTAAACTAAATGGCAGTTGAGACTCCATTTTGACGTTACAATTCAAAATGCGAACCTTTACTGCCATCTAGCAGGTTTTTCGAGTTACTAATTTCTCCTGCGAACGCTTCTGATTGGTCCAATTATCGACCAATAAAATTTGCTCATAGTTGCACCTAATCTTAGAAGTGGGCACTTGTAGATAGAAAAAAGCTAAAATTGGGAAGAAACTAGCAAGTACTGCCGAAATATAGTCGTATCTATATAGTTACGAGTAAGTACGCCAGATCGGTGATATCAGTTTCTGAGATTAGTGTTAAAAAACGGTTGTGTTTTTATGGTCTTCTGAAAAGACGTAGGTGAATAAATTGTCAATTCGGTTCTATTATTAATTAATTTTACGTATACCAAATGTTAATTTTAAAGAAACTGAAATAATACAATTTCTTAAGATAATAATAATTTATCTTCGCAATTTACTTGCAATAATTATCGATAAAATAAAAATATTCTCACATCTCTAGCTGTAGCGACGCGATCAAAATAGTGATGTGAAATATTATGGTCGATATTTTTATATAGGTTTAAAAAAAAAAAATAAGTTACATGTTTATAATTTAAATGATTAAATCAGATGCTAGATATTTTTAAAGCCGGATATTTTTTAAGGGTTCTACAATTTATTTTAATATTTATTTTCTTAATCTGCAGGTGACATAGATTATAAAATAAAAAGAAAATAGTAAAAAGGTATGCTAGAATTTAGTGGCAAGGTATGAAGTTTATAATTATAGTGTAAAAAATAAATAATTTTATGAAATTAAACACCAAATACATTTTAATCGTTAATGTTAAGTTAATAATAATATATTGTAGAAGGGGTTATTGTGCTTGTAGGCAAGCTATGACTTGTCACTTCTGCAATTGTGATCTGTGAACCCGAAGCGTTTAAAGAGTGCGTTACTTTAAGCGGTAAAATAATTTTTATTACGTAAAAAGTAGTTATTGGTGCTGATTCTTCTCTAATAATTTATCATACTTGTTTTCTCTCAAGGGTTAGACATTGGTGTACTAATTTGTAGCCTCAGCCACAGTTTGCTGATATGCTTAGGTTTTATATAGTAGGTAGCGAGCTCAGAAATTCAAAAAACAAGCCAAAACGAGAGAAAAATGTTTAACTTAGGTACCTACCCACTTAAAACTTGTCAAATAAGTCTACTGCTTATTTGCAGAATTTCGTTTTTAAACAGAATTTGAATGAATACGTTATACGATTGACATACCTACCGCCTTCCCAGGCAAATCAATAACAAAATACTTAAATACTTAATTTAGTTAACAAGGGCAACTTTTTTTAATAATAAATTCCGGATATCAACCGAATCGAATTCAGAACCAAATCTTGTCGAAATCGCAATGAAACTGTGTGAGTTTTACCGCTTAAAGTTATGCTTATTTCGTATGGATCGAGTGATTTAAATAATACGGTAGAAGCGAACTATTGTTAGTACAAAAATATATTTTTCAGCATAACATTGCTAGATATAGTTAAACCAACGTCATAGCTAGACGTCAAGATGTATAAGTAAAGGGTTTTTCTGCAATAACGTTCATCCAATTTCTAATTGATATTAATCCTATCAAGAGCTGCACATTTCATAAAGTAAAATAAATAATAGTGCTACAATACCACATACGGAATGGCCACTCTCCGTTCCTGCCAAACGTCCAGCCATCCAGCTAGACCAGGGCACGAGCACTGCTCTGTGCAAATAGTTCAAGTTTATGTGTTACATAAGTAAATATAGCAAGGTTCAACATGAAGCCCTAAGCGTCTGCATTTTGCTTAATCTACATTTAATCTATAACTACTGACGCGCTAGTAAATAAATGGTACATTAAGTAATAATAAATCTAAATATTGTATAAATAACTTACCATAACAACAAACTTGATACTTAGCCGGGAAGGTTGTTGGCTTATAAGTAAGGACAAGAAAGAATATTACGAACTTAAAGGGGGTCAAGTGAAGCCTAATCTGGATAAACAATATTGCAGTAAAACCCCAAAACAATTTATAAAGAAAATTTTATAAAAATTCATAAAAAATATACATTTTTTATTAACCCACGCTAGCCAACGCTGAGAACGCAATTTATACATTATTATACATTTAAAAATGAATTATACATTTTGACGTCGAATTTGACACGTTAAAACGTGTAATAAAGTTGATATCCGTCACTATACCGGCTGATTATTGTCACAAAATAAATAAGTATAGAAGCTCGTTTTTTTAATTATACACTATAAAACGAACACATATTTCCAGTCAAATCAATCAAAATTTGCTATTACGGTAGGAAAAAAGTTATTTCTCAGAACAGTCAGGACGACTTTTAAAAATGGAGCTTTTCGCCAGAGCCAGACCTATTCATCAGAATAAAGAATTATAAGCAGTCGTTATCATCATATAGTTGAATGTGTTAGTTTGTGGGTCGATAGACCAAAAATATTTGAGTTAAATCACGGCCCTACTTCCATTTATTATTATTTGAATGGGTGAATTTATGGTAAAGTGTGTATAATATATGATTAATCGGAAATTATATGGACCGGGCTCTATATTAGTCTATTTTGTGAACCTAAATTATTTAAATAGGTAGATACGGGTGTGCAATACATGATGGGCAAATATTAGTGATAAAAATTCGTTACTAGTAATTTTAATAGAGTGTTAGTTGTGATTTTTACGGTTTTCTCTTAGATCACTTAGAATAAAAACTCAGGAATGTTTTTAAAATATTCGTAGTAATAGTTTATATTCTAACGATTTCTGAATGGTATCTGCAAAACATGCAGACAGACGAGTTGATCAATACGTATTCATGATAGCTCAAAGTCATTGTCAACGAGAACTGTAATTGAAACCACCTCATAAACGCAATCAAGCAATTTAAAATCACCAATACTATAGTCTGCGTGGAACTAGTTGGCCGCGCCTTAGGTATGTGAGCGGCGGGACGGAGGGGCGGGGTCGCCTGCGCGCGGTGGGGCGGAGGGGCGCCACTGTAACCCGCCGCCTCACGCCTTTCCATACCCAAGGCACGGCCAACTAGTCCCGCGTGGACTATACTCAAACTAGTGAGCGTTTCCCACATCGAAGCACGTCTATCAAGTCTCACATTTACTGGCACATTTTTTGGCATAAGGCAGGGACAAAACTGGATACTTGGTTAGTGCTAACTCTTTCTTATACAAAATCAGTAGTAGCTTTAATTCTTTATAAAATAACGCCTCTGCGCCGTAAAAATCGCAACTAATGAAACTTAGGCTGTATTTAAAGAGGAGTGCAAAGCATATAATAGGTATTATAAATATGTAAAATAATTATATATAAAAAAACAAATATATAATAAATAATAACGACCGTCATGATTATGTACTTCCTAAAATTGTTATTAATTATTTAGTAAATTAAAATTAAAGGTAATTAATTCCTTTTTATATTTCTCGCATAGGTATAATTCGCAAGCGAATATTGTTTCGGTTATAATGTTAAGTAAATGATAAATTATAAATATCATAGAATATATGCGATTATATATTATATAAATATAAATAAGGTTTCCAATTCATCCCGTCAGTATCTACATAGCTAATTGATTTATACAATTTCACTTTATTATACAACATAAAATGAAAAGATTAAAATGTATAAATTCATTTTTATACTTAGTCATGAATTGATAAAAAAATTACAGGTAAATTTGTTAAATTCAATTGTCGCTGTCAAATTCTAATACTAACAGTTTGATATTGATATTTGAATTTCACAAATTGATACTCACGTCAAATTGTATAAATCAATAATAAAAAGACAAAACAAAAAGTCCCAAACAATGTTTGCTTGACGCGTTCTAGTGTCAAAACGACACTGGTGACGTCATCATCACTACATTGCGAATCATTGCATGAAACTTTTATAAAAAACGCGGTCCCAGATAAGTGTTGGGACTGGGACCAGCATGGCGCACTGTAGACGGGCTTGCCACGAATCACTGGAATGCTGTTAAAAATAATAATTAAATTGTTCATATTTTGAGTTGGCTGTTATTGATAACCGGTTATAAATTACCGCAGAAGGGAATAGTTAGATTTCTAAGAGGTATAGTAATATTTTGTGATCTTTTACCGGCCGATACTGAAAAAACATAACTTTATTTTACAAGCCCATGAAATTCATTTGGTGTTTCACTCTTTGGACATGTGCATTTGAAAGTATACCGGCATACAGGGTTATAGGAAATACCTTAGCTATTTTACAAAAACCTGCTCTAAATTTAAAATAAAATTTTATTTCGGTTGTTTTATTTAATTTAATTAAAGAAAAAAAAAACTAGAGCGTATCCAGGTTAGCCTAAAAACCACTAGCTTTTTCGCCACGGCACGGGCGGTCAACAACCGAGGCCTACGGTACTGCCGTACCTACCTATTTATTACTTGTATTCGAGCGGTCCCGCCCCCCGCTCGGGTCGGCGCGGCGCGGGCGCGCAGTAGCGCTGTGTAGATTAAATGCGCACCGTGCGCTATTCAATTATCTAACCTATGCATCTGTAATAAGGTGGAAAATTGCACCTTATTACAGATGCATAGGTTAGATAATTTTCATACTTTTATGATGCATTCAGGCGTATTTAAAAAAATGCAATCAGCGTACAAAAATTAACAAATAATCAACATGAGAAATAATTTACAGTACTTATTTACAATTTCTTACTTATAGCAATTGTTCGAAATGAAGTCCATTTCTTTTCATACACAATCTTGCTCGTTTACTAACGTTTCTTCTGAGTCTTATAAGCACTGCACTGTCACTTTTTACGGCGTCAAATGCACTAATTATGTTTGTCTTTAATTCGATGTTAATTCCTCTGGCTTTTGTTTAATCGTCATGATTCACGTGACGTTTAATCTCACCTCACAAAAAAAAACCACAGGGTGTATAGTCCGGTGACCTAGGAGGCCAAGCCACGGGTCCGCCAAGGCCTATCCAACGATTAACGTATTCACTAAGTACTGTGTAACATCGCGTGAGGAACTGTTGCATTAACAATTCCTTGAGCCCGTAACCGAGGGATGCTCTCAGCTTCGTAAAGTCTACGTGCCTCGTAGAGACTCTCACCACTTTGTATGTACACTGAACACTCGCACCATCTCGTAATATTCGCGGTTACTGTACATTTTAAATAACGCCCGTGCGCGGTTTACGTAAAAAATTGTCGCGAGCGCAATTACCGAGACGCGTGCGCTCGCGTCACAGGTTTTCGGAAACTGTTTACTTCCGGAGTTCCGGCATGCCCGTGGCCCGCCCCCTGCCACCCGCCCGCCGCTCCTAGTATTTCTACCCCGTGCGCGTGTGTGTGTGTGATAGTGAAACGTTTTCGCACACTTATCTAAGTAAAGATGCCTACGAGTGTACGGCCGACCATGCGGGGGCACTTACCTTAAGGTCATTCACTTTTTAGGTTCTCTATCGTTTTAGAATATTTCGGACATTATAATGACAAAATAACGAAAAAAAATATTTTTTTTTTCTTCACCAATGTGTTCGGTTCCTGATTCTGATTCATAAGATCGAAAATAGCTAAGGTATTTTTTATAACGGTGTATATCACGGATTGCTAATATCCCTATGACATACACTATTTCCTTATTGTAGTAAAATTGTTGGTACAGATTAAAAATGGTCTCCAAAATAATCTAAGGCTGATTTAATTGTATATTTTTGTATTGGTCCGATTTTAGATTTCTGTTTTAGAGGTCGATAGAAAAATAGTTTGTGTATATATTAAAAAAATCTTATTATACATACAAAAATGATTTTTGTTTTGAATTATGTTTGTCAAAAAATAGGTATTGATCAGTGTTCATTACTGCCATAAGTTCGGGGTTAATGGGAATATACTAATTTAATAGAGGGCCAATCCCATATTTCCGGTCAGGAATAAGTTTTAAATTTCAGGAATATAATTAACATCTTATCGGACTAACACAAATGTATTTACAGTTAAAAAAAATAGCAGCTAGCCCAACTGAAGTATGAATTAGAATTTTTATTAAAAAAACCTGTTAATATTAACATAATATTTAAAGATTGATCGCTTTAATTTAAAGTAACTAGAATGGTAAGAATGCATTGTAGTGGTGGGTTATATTTTTAATTAAAATATAATATTTAAAATATCTTGTTTTGTAAGTGAAAACATTCAGACCAATAAAAATATCTGGAGGATAAGGCTGGCTGCAAATTTAAGATAATCGGGCTCTGAACGTGCGTTTTTAAAGCATTGATACCACAGAAGGCTAGTAGGGTTCCAGGCCTTATTAACTTATAAAGATTCGTGGACCCGACAATCTTCAATAACACCCAGCCTTAAGAGTGATGCAAAATCGGTTTAGTAATAAGCAAGTTTTGAAGTACCTAGAATCATTACGCTTAATATATCATAAGTAGAATAAGGATTGATAGAATAATTTCAGAGTCTACGGGTTAAAATGTTTAAAGTAAGCTTATCCGCCATTTTGAACGTCCTGACTCCTCCGCCCGAAGTTACTTCACTTGTTCGCCCTCTGTCTTTTTAAAACTTTTCGCTATTTTCAAAATGTAGCTTGTTTTACCCAAAATGAAAAAATCTAAATCTCTGCAATAATGAGCTGAATAAGCTGAATGAGCAATCGCTCTGACCATAGTCTGCCTTCTCTTCATGATAAGAGACTGGAGACTCATTCCGATGGCAATATCTGACTCTGGTTCCGCCCCTGGGAACCCTGGTGACTCCTCTTTTTGCAATTGTGGACTGTCTCCCCACAATGCTAGATTCTCTACCTTTCTGATCGTTGATTGACTAATACTTGTATAAATTTTCCAAACATCTTTCAAGTCTAGTTACTATTATGCTATCTTGATAAACTTGACGGATATTTTCCAAGCCATTTCTCGATGTCCAGACCGGCTTCCAGTCTATCCAGATCTTCTATCCAAACCCTGGGAATAACAGTACGAGTTTCTTGTTTCTCGCGGATGCAGATTCTATGCAAAATCTCTCTCGGTCCGAAATCCGCATATTCATATCACGCGGAGGTCCCATCGCCGATATGTCCGTGTCAAATAAGAAAACACAGTATAAAAGCCTTAAAAGAGAATATATCATGGAAATAAGTAAGTTAAAAATATAACCCGTCACGTTTTAGTGATAATATTCTTCTTTCTTCACAATTTTTCTAAATTTTATGCATATCACGCATTCGTTAGAACTGTTTAGCCATCAAAAATAATACTGTCAATTAGAAAGTTTACATATCCGCGTTGAAGTCGCTTGGATTGTCTCCCCGAATTGAAAACGCATAGAATTGAAAAGCATGTACTAAAAATGTGGGTAGGACGATGTTTCAGGAACATATTTGACAATAATTTCAAGAAAATATCGAACAATCTTTAATTTTCAATCTTACACGTATTTTTACTCGATAAAACTCATTAGACATTTTTATTAGCTAGTGTTCAATCATGTAAACGCTACCGCCATCTATCGTACATAGGAGACACTTTTAGTTGCTACATTTAAAACTAGATGGCGCTAGTAATCCTGCATCGCGCAAGCGACATTCCAATGACATCGTTTTACCCAAAAGGAAGAATTTATTGCACTTTAAATTTTAACTAATACACTAACAAGCTGATCGCTTATAATCGGCCAATGTTGAGAATCTGCTGTGAACATGATATGAAGTGTGAAAAGAACGACTGTTTTTTTTTCCAAAAGTACTACTATGAAGTTTCAGAGGTATTATTATTCAAAAGAGAGAGCGATTAGGTTTATACATCGTGTATAGTGCTATCCCACTCTTTCACATAAACAATGGTAGTTCTGATACTTTATAGTAAGCTTACACTTTCATTCGTTAATACTAATATGAATTGAAGTAAAATATATTGTCTTCTTTATATTACGTGCATAGTAACAAATCAATAATTGTAATAACTTATATTAAAATTCGCACGAAGAAACTTTCGCCATCATCTGTCTTTTCCCAATCATGTTGGGGTCAGCTTCCTAACCAGATGCGGCTGAATATCAGTATTTGAAAATACTATATTTGGAGAGACAACTATAGGATCACCTCAACCCAATTTCTGCTTCAAATGAAAAAAAACCTCTTCATCTACAAAACACAGTCGTTCGTTTCACAGTTCTGCGGACAAAATTGTGGCCCGTTTGACAGTTTTTTTTCACATTTCATACGATGGTATACCTGTAATTTATACACAGACTTATAAGGTAAACTGAACGTTTATATATAAGTCTGCGTATAATTAAATTTAAAAATAAAAACGAAATTGTAAACTTACGTTTGAATCTATAATTGAAATAAGAACCTCGAAATAAATCAGTTCAAAATCATTTTGAAAATGGAATTAAGAGGTTCGAAAATTAAATTCCGAATATGAAATCTACTGGTTTAAATATGGAATTTAAACCGTTTCGAAAATTAAAAACAGTTACAAATCTCAAAAAAATAGAAAATGTTTCTTCTTGCTTATGGTTACAGAAATCTGCAGAATTATTAATTTATACTTCTTGGATATTTTTGTTGTTATAGCTTCAAACCTGTACTTAAATTTATTATTTCTTATCAAATATTAAAGTGCCATAATTATAGAGATTGTTATAAAATATGTGGCTTTTATTTTAACCCAATTTGAATCCTGAATCCTTACCCTAAAGCGTCTGTGGCCACAGATATGCTCCTAGCGGATTTGCTGCTGCTTGAAGGGTAAGTATTTCTTTACATTGAGGCTCTAGGGCTTATATGGCCACTTTATGAATCATTATATGAATTGCATGTACAAGACTGCATAGGGTGCCTTACCCGACTGCCGAAGGCGGAGGGTTATGTGTTTTAGACTGTATGTGCTGACGTCGATTTGTAAAAGTTTTTTGTACAGTCACTGGCAAAAACATGTATACACTAACAAGAGAGCTAAAGCTAAAGCGATTTTCTTCTTAAGTACTATAGAACATTTGTGATATTACGAACCAATACTATAGTGACATTGATGTTATCTCAAAGTTAAAATCGTTTATTCATGAAAAAATCGCTTTAGCACATTTGTTAGGGTTTATATGGCTGTTGTCGCGGTACCTATGGGATTTATAATAATTATGATTCATCACAAGTTGCTAGTTTATTTTTTTTTCTGTGTAAATTAACGTTATAAAATTACGCGATATAATCGTGGTCGAGACATTAAGATATAAAATGAAAAACATCAATTATTTGAAATTTAAAACAATTTATTTTCCATTCCTTAATTAATTTACTTAATATCGCAGGTAACTGGATATAATAGACAACACATTATGTACAATCATAATAAATAAATTATAAAATTAATTTACAAGACTAAAATAAATTATTTGTAAATGATGAATAAATTAACAGAATACTGGAATGAGAATTTTATAAAAGAAATTAAATAATAAACATGAATTTGTTTATATTAAATATTCGAAATCTATTTGAATTGTTTTCAATTTCTAAAACAATATTAATTGCATATTAAAAATCAATATTTCAACGCATTTTTATCATATTTTTTGTCAATGTTATATAATCACTATTTACATATTTCAAACATAAGTCTTCTTCTAAACATAGTAAAAAAAAAACAAACAAACATTTTAGATTACACATTATTTTAAATACATAGTATTCAATGAATATTATTGCTCTACTTTTTAAATCTGCAACTGTCAATTATGTCAAAACGTACTGCAATAGAAGTACGCGGTATATAGTCCGCACGGAACTAGTTGGCCGCGCCTTAGGTATGTGAGCGGCGGGACGGAGGGGCGGGGGCGCATGCGCGCTGTGGGACACAATATATTTCACAGCAACCCGCCGCCTCACCCCCGTCCCTACCTAAGCGCGTCCGCGCGGCCATATAATTTAACAGCACATAATTAAGGCGGAAACCCACCGCGGCGCACGCGGTCCACGGCCACGCGGCGCACGTTTGCTGCGTGGGTTCATTTGTTTGACAACGTGGGTCTACGTTTCCACCGCAGCACACGCTATACACAAATTTACACAGCGTGCCACGCTGCACGCAAGCCACGCGTGTGTATAACATCAATTCGTGCGTACCGTGTCCGTGGTTTGCAGTGGAAACGGTTTCATACATTTTCTTGCAAAGCGAAGCTTGACGCACGTGCGTATCCTCTACGTGCGTGGCGGTAGATTTCCGCCTTTATGTTCATGAGCATTATTTAATGTCAAGATTAAAACTACCACGACCTACAAATTACGAAGAACCTGTACTTATACTGTAAAATAATATTTACCACCCCAAGATTCCTTTTTTTTTGTTACGGAAAATCCTCATAAATATCCTGGGACATTTTTACACAGCACCATCTAGTCCCAAACTAAGCAGAGCTTATACTATGGGTACTAGACAATGGATATAATACTCAAATACTCGTAAATACATACTTATAATACATAAGAATCATGGATCCACTCCACCTGGAGGAGGACCGACAAAAACCCCATACTTGCCTTCCCTCGCTCCAATTATATCATGAGATCTTAGGACTATGATGGCGCAGTGAACACCACCATAAAATAGTAAGCATTAGGGTCAGCGCAGACCGACACCAGCGCAGCGGAGAGCATTTTTTTATAATAGTCGAAAATAAACTTTAAATCTTAAAGATATAAAGAGCATAAATATTTGCTCATGAGGCCTCGAGACTGCGCGAGCATTTTTTGTCATGTTCAAACATTTATGCACTTTACATCAATAGCTTTAAAGTTATTTTTAATGAAGGAAAAAGACGAAGGTTCGAATCCTGCTCGCCAGCCGATTTTTTCCTTCATTAAAAATAACTTGTAATCTTAACATGGAAAATGCTTAAAAAAAAATACAAAAAGATAGCTTTAGTTTATTTTCGACTATTATAAAAAAATGCTCTCCGCTGCGCTGCACTTGGTCTACGCTGACCCTTACTCAAGCTGCTCTCTTACCAAACAGACCACTAGCCTATGCACTGGTAGCCACATTTACCACACATTTTAACCTTTGAAGGAGGTCGGCAACATATTACAGTTTCGGTCCTGGTTGTTTAAGCTTTTCTAATATATTCCCTGAAACAAGAAAAAAAAATGGGATGAAAATGACGGCAGTATTTCCTTCGTATTGGGAGATCGTATTTTTTTAATAGATAGAACTCGCGCGAATCTAAAGAATTCGAATTTCGCGGATCTATCGAATCGTCGAATATAAAGAGGAAAGATTTGATTGTTTTCTGTTTGTATTGAATAGGCTCCGAAGCTACTGGACCGATCTGAAAAAATATTTCAGTGTTAGATAGCCCATTTATCGGGGAAGGCTATAGGCTATATACTATCACGCTACGACTACTAGGAGCGGAGTAGCAATGAAAAATATTGCAAAAACGGGTGGAAAAGTTACCAAGACCACGCGGGCGAAGCCGCTGGCGGGAAGCTAGTTATTTTATAAAAAAAAGTATTTTGGGCCATTTTACACAGTGTTTAGTTCACTAATTTGCGACCGTGATTGAAGATGTAAATGACTCACGAACCTTTTTTGTACAAATTAGCGTTTTATTTAACGTAAAACTAAAATTTCACTACACAAAAATTACACAATAAAAATATACGCCCTCGCAGTATGTTAGCAAGGCAGAGAGAGAGAGAGAGAAATGGCTGTGTTGCCAACCTATAATAAAATAATATCACTGTTAGTGTTGCCAACACACAGCACCATCTAGTGAAATCTAGTCCCAAACTAAACAGAGCTTGTACTATGGGTAATGGACAGTGGATATAATAGTGGGCAGGATTTGTGTTTGTGAACCTATAACCGATACCGGAGAAAATCACAGTGTGGCCATATTCAAAAATATATACATATACTTACTCAAGTCCACAGAATCAGGGCACTTCTTGAGGTGTTCAGCGATGACTGTCCGTAGCACAGCTCGCTCTGACAACAGCCTCTGGTTCTGCTCTCTCAGCTCTTTGTTTTCATGCGCTTGCTGCATCCATGTCTCTTTTAAACGCGCCCTGAAATACATACAAAAACAGGTATTTTCTAACTGTATTTTGCAGTAACAAAATAATAAATATAATTAATTCTTTATTGCATTGCATTCTTTATTGCATTCCATAATGTATAAAGTTTTTGTTAGTTACAGTAAGTGTCAATTATGGACCCTGTTGGGCACAGCAAAGTTTTAGTAAAGTAGAAGAGAGGAGGAGCGTTTCTTTTTTTGAAATTAATTAAAATTAGATGGATGATAGATGGATGGTGTGTTATATTTATACCTTTACTTTGAATAATTTACTCAATTATTATTAAGTATTTATTATATTTTATAGTGTATTTATTATTATTATTTATAGTATACATAGTTATAATTAATTTATTATTGATTACTGTTTTGATACTATACTATAAATATATACATTTAAGTGACGCCTCAATATACCCTAAATTACAAGTACTTTAAAAAACATATACTTGTGTGATAAACATAAATGTTTGGGAGCTTCTTTTATATTACTAGCGACGCGCCCCGGCTTCGCATGGGATTGAATTTCTCGGTTTCTCTCTGCTATAATAAACATGTTTGTATACTACATATAAACCTTCGGCTTATATCACTATATCTATTGCTTAAAAAATGCATTAAAATCCGTACCTAGTTTAAAAGAACTAAGCCTAGAAAATATTTATTTATTTACATTGTAGGTACTGTTTCATTTGTAGTCTCTAGTTATTGTCCGCAGGAAATACGTCGACGGACCGTGGGCCAACATTTGGTGACCCTTTGTCATATACAAGGTGGAAGGGACATAGACGCACAAACATCGTGACAAGGTTTTACTCAAGGTCAAAAATAAAATGACCATGATGAATGGGTTTTACAAATATTGACATTTTTGAGCGCGCAGTGTATTGCTAAAAACGCTATTATAACGTTCCGCGGTGAATGTTATCGCGCGCGCGATCCGAAATAAATGAAATAATGATTTTTTGAATTAAAAATCTAATTTGGGTAGATAGAAATAATGCTTTTTTTACAGAAAAAATTGAAAAACTTATGAAAAAAGTTACGGAATATTTCAACGCAGGGGGATCCAGAATCATAATAAATATACTGAACTCGTGATATTCGGATGTGCGTAGATGTCCCTTCCACCTTGTATGGTGAGGGACACAACACATACATACATTACACTTACGCACGCCTTTTTTCTAAGGACTAGAGACTAGAGACCTCCAGTTGCTACGATTCTTGCTTCCTCCACGTTCAAACATCTTGTCATACACACGCGCCGGTTGTGAGTACTACGCACCTGTCCTTTATAAACGACCTCACCAATATCGCGTGGTGTTAATAACTTTTTCCCTCGTTTTTGCAAAATTTTTCATTGCTACTCCGCTCCTATTAGTCGTAGCGTGATAGTATATAGCCTTCCCCAATAAATGGGCTATCTAACACTGAAAGATTTTTTCAAATTGGTCCAGTAGTTTCGGAGCGTATTCGATACAAACAAACAATCAAATCTTTCCTCTTTATAATATTAATATAAGTATAGATTAAGCATTATTATTATTCTGCAAACCCTATGGGGATGTACTATGATAAACATACCTATATCTTCTAGAGGCAGCAGATCGGCTATCCAAGTCTTTACCCACACAATTCCTCTTCTCCCCCTTACCACTACTACTACTACTAGTAGGAGTATCATCACTAACACTATCACTCTTCTCACTTTTCACTTTCCGCTTCACTGATCTCTTATTAAAAGTTTTTTCCACCTTCAAAGGTGTAATCGGCACTTTCTGCACTAGAGTCGGCACTAAAGTCACTGGTATCAACGTCCCGGGTACTATTGGTACCACACTTGGTACTAAATTAACACTATTCAGCCTTCGAATTGTATTTTTCGATTCCTTTTCTGCCAGGACCTTTTTGAGAGCTTCTTTGGCAGTTGTTTTCTCTTGTACGTCATCAACAGCCCTCATCCGAACTTGCTTGCCATTCGGAAGTTTGATAATCACTTCGTAGTCTTCATCGTTGGTTTTCGACTTTTTTTTACCCGTGTCTTCGAAGTCAGAATTTAAACTATCAACGATTAAGTCAAGAGATTTCTGACTCATTATCGGTGGGACTTCTTGTTTTTCTGTAAAATCTTTTGAAAGCATGTTACTGTCCCGGATGACTGTGTCTTCATAAATAACAGTTTGCACTGGATTTTTTTCAACACTGTCTTTCCGGACCATGTTGCTTATTTTGATGACATTGTTCGTATAAGAGACGGAATCTTTTCTGATATCTTTGTTTCTCTCGTCGAGTTTTTCTTCAGATTTGCCAACTATTCTACTAATGGTGGTTACTTCGTTTGTTAGTTTGGATATTGTGGTTCTTTCAAATTCTTTGACGGCGCCTGATTCGTCGCTTGAAGATCTGTAAAAGGGAATTTTATAATGTAATTATCCATCAAGTTTTCGGCTTAGTAGAAATTTATTGGAAAGTGGAGTGGAAGGAGTTTAGTTAAGACTTTGTCTTTTTTCTTCTTCTTCATAGTGCCTTCCCAATTAGGGAAGGTTGGCTGTCCGTCGGTCCGGAAAACTTAAGTAATTTGTCCTACAATGGAACAATGATGGCTAAAGTGTTAAGTTTTTGATAATATCCGTACGGGTGGGCATGGGTCCCGTCAGGATTACTTTCAGGGGGGTGCATTTCACTATTTCACAACAACAGCTTTTGCTCGCGACTTCGTCCGTGTTCTATATATTTTCTTTGCTGACAGGGGATGCACCCCCTTCATGAGTCCTGGTGTCATGTCAATGGGGGACGGTGATCACTTACCAACAGATGACAAATGATGATGGCAAAGAAAATTAGATGATAAATAGATGAGAGAGATATATATATAAATCATAACTCTAGTAGTCTTTGTTACACTCGAGTCTTTGCACATAATACATATGTTTAGTCATGAAAAAGAAAGAGGTTTTATTACCTCTATCTATGGCTCAGTAACATTATACAGGAACAGTCTTCGTCGAAGAGATTTAAGATCCCTCCCATCCCCTATATTATCCCCGAATGATCAATGTTGCATAGCATTGTCTTTGCTCTAAACTGAATGACTTTCCATCTCTTTCTCACCTGCTAATAGTAATATTTCTTTGGTTGTTTGTGGTACTATAGAGGGCAGATTCTCCGTCAAGGATAGGGAACACCATCTGAGGAGTGTGGAGCTCATCTGATGACGACGCGATAGCGTTCTCCAAGGATAGGATGCCATGCCTGTAAAACAAATGGAAATAATTCAGAATGCGGCTAGTAAAAAACGGAAAATATAATATTTGTGGTTTCTATGATCGACTGTATGAATCCTCTTTACATATTATAAAAGTTGGATACCAGAAAAAATTAAACCAAACTATGTTATCTAAGCAAGCAATTTAAAATATGAAATAATGATAATTAGTAATAAAAAAAAACAACTTCCTGTACAAGTTTGTTATAATTTTTTATTGTATGGTTTTTTTTATAATTTTAAAGTCATTTACAGCCTTTCATCACCTCAAGTTCAAATTCAAGATTTTATTTCAAATAGACCATATAAATAGGCACTTTCGAACAGTCAAACTAGTTGCACAGTTCCACAAAAGTAAGACTTATGGAGAAGAGTCAGCAAGAAACTCCATAGTCACTCTTTAAAAAAAAAAGTAAGACCATAATTTGTTTTTTGTGAATAATATGTCTATTGCAGTTTGATGTGTAAGGATTTATAATAGAAAAGAAAGGCAAATAGCCTCCAATAAGTTCCTGTTAAATTACTTGGCAGGGAATTTTATACATCAATATTGTTTCATTTTCTAAATTATCTGGCAATTAGCAGCTATCCAGAGGTGGTGAAACAGGCCTTATGTGAGTGATTAATATTATTAACCTTGTATAAGAAAACAGAATAAAAATATTGGGCTCTTTAGTATTGACTCCTTAGTAGCTAGGATAAAGTGTAGAATTTTTGACAGAACGCTTCTGATTGTTACATTTTTTTTTATCTTAGATAGGTTTGTGCTTGACCACAACCCGCCTGATGTTAAGCAACATTGTGGCCTACGATGGAGTGCGCTTGCCTAGTAGAAACCGATTAACTCTCGTCTTGAAGACACCCAAATTATAGGTCTCTGGGAATAAGGATTCCGGCAGTGAGTTCCACAGTAGAGCAGTTCGCACTATATGTATATGTGGAGGCAAAACGCTTACTGCGGGATTTAGTCACTTCCACCATGTAGCGATGGCGCCTTGCCGTAGCCCTGCTTGTCCGATAGTGGAACGGGGATGGGGGAATATGTTACATAGTATTTTACCAGTGAAGTGTGGGTGTCCTCAGTACACCGCTGCTTAACCCTGTTTGGAATGCATATAGTCATAATACTCAAAATATGCAATAGAAGCAATAAGTAGAAATTACTCACTTAGTCTCCATGGCCCTCTTGAATCCCTCGTCAAACGGGTTGACATTCTGCAGGTCTTGGAACAGACCCACCTCCTCACAATTCCTGATGAAACGGGTTGGTGTTGGTGTCTGGTCGGCTTGGGAGATAAGGTAAATTTTTGGTAATAATAATAAATTGTTTAGGTCACTTCTGTCCATATATTAAAGCTAGTAATTATTTGTTATATTTTGATAATACATTGCAATGCTTATTAAAAACATAAGTAAATAATTATTATTTTTTTGTTTTTCAAAAAAATATTGTAAAAGGCTACTGGGGGCTTATTAAATTAAATATTGTTTTTTATTAAAAGCCAATCCACTTTCATTGATGTTTGTCCAATCTCACTGACTAACAAACTGCTACTATTTGATTATTTAATAATAAATAATATCTACTACTTACCTGACTCATGTTAAAAATTAAGTAATAATAATCCTATTATGTAGCAGGTATGATAAGAATGATAAATATAATGAGTCATTGGCACATTGAAAAATGACAAGATATTGATTATCTATTTCAGCTGTTCCCAAACAGTAGAAATTCATTTTTTTCCCAATCATCTGTGAATTTATTAGTCCTTAGCGGATGCCTACATCATAGCAATTGTGTCAAATTTCAGCCCAATCAGTTTGGGGATTTGAGCTGTATGTTGGTAAATCAGTCAGTTAGAGAGATTATAATTATTAAAGTAGTTCTGTCTGTAACTAATCCGTGCCTGAACTGCTGAACAGATCAAAATTTGGAAAGAAGATTGATTTCATCCTGAAGAACAGGCTACTTTATGTCTCAAATGCGAGTGAGACCTAATAAGACCCCATAGAATTCATGGGGATGTGAGGAGACTGTAGGCTATTGTGATGGATTTTACTGACCTTTACCATTTTAACTTCTAAGGAGGTTAAATTTTCTAACCTCAGGAATATTCGTACGATACTGTTGCCGGTGGGTCGGCCAGTGTTTAAAAAAAATACTCACCAACAAATGCAGCTTTCTGCTCCATTCCCAAAGATAAAACCATGTCATGTTTTTTAGTGTGTACATGCAAATGATCTTCGTTAGTGAAACTCATGCCACAATCTGGCATTGTACAGGCAAAGGGCTTCGCCGGTTCCACCATTGTTAAAACCTTTATTTTATCTAACTTTTTCGTCAACTTTTCCTCTTCACATTCAACACATCATGAAAACTGTTTTTGTAAGTTCACACCCAAATTGTGTGCTACTTTGTTTAGAGAGTATGTTTTGTTTAACATTGTCACTTTTCTATTTTATTTAACTTGTTCAGTTTATTTAATTTTTCATATAAAATCTTGAGAAAGAAATTGTAAACAGGAAAACATTACGTATAACGTTCCAGATCAAATTATAGATTTTACAATTTTTTTCCTAATTGATTGACATTGATTGCTAGACTGAAATGGTAATATTTAAGCATAGTATTTAAGTGGGAGTGCGAAAGAGACAAAAGGTACATTTTGCTTAAAATATTACATAATTGGTATGGAACGCTTGATCTTTGACAATCATGTTTGTTTTTCTCAGTGATGACATAATAAATATCGTAAATAATATAAAGGGTTCTGTATATATAAATAATCAATGAACACAACATTTTATTTAAACGTTTAATGATGTTTCAACAAAATACAGCGGTTAACAGATTTCTAATAACAAAAACAGAACAACTTTAAAATTAAGTGAGCTACACAAGGATTAAATAAAAATAAAGATAGTAAAAGTGCAAAAGTATAAAAGTAACAAAGATTATATATACATATGTTACGACATTATATTGAGATGTAATTTAGGACTTGAAAGACTTTTAAGATTATTATTAGAGAAGTAAGAAGTGTATCGTTCTGGGGAATATCCGTGTATTTTGACTTGGTGAGGCTGGTATGAGCCGGTTTCGCGCCCAAGTGTCCTATCGAAGAGTGGGTAGACGGTAGATCTCTTCTTTCTTGGTGATTCTTGCATTTGTTGGTTGGGGTATGGATCAACGTAGCGCCGGCCATTAATATCGTTGCCATCCGCTGTCGGGAATATCGTTGGCTAAATTAATAAAATATTGACGTTTAACTACTCGAAACTTTACAACTTACTACTAATATAAATAAAACTTAGGAAATACATAGAAAGCACTTTATTTTTTTACATTTCCAATTTGACCAAGATTGTATCCATACAATTTTGCAAGCTATAATTACCAAGAGGTTTCGAATAGTACTTAGATTATTTGCATTGCAGCTAGTGAATGTAAAGTATTACAATCACTAACTAAAGGAAAATCTGTGTGGAAACTATATTAGAAATTTCCATGCCAACTTATAGTAGCACTGATAAGTAAATACAAAAAAGCATATTTAACATTGCATTAGTAAAACGAATACACAACGTGCACTAATATGAAAAATAAACACACAATCGATTTTCAAAACGATATTCTGGATTGGTGCTCAAGTGGTAAACCAACATTTTTGATCACGGTTTTAGTAGAAATTACGCGTAAAAGCGCCAACCATGATTACGACTTGAGCCCCCTAACTAAAATTTCACGACAACACTAAATAGCTGATATCCCTATAAGTTATAATAAATTGTCAAATAAATCTTTAGTAATGTATGATTGCATTTTAGACAGGTTTTCTGGCTAATCAAGAGTTAGTAACAACTTCTCCTTGCCTGCTCCTCTACTGTTGAAGATGCCTGGCGCTGGTTGACCCTGAGGCTCACCTCCAACAGTGTTTTGTTGTATACCGCTCATCCCCACTACTGCAGGGTTAGGCTCGTTCTGTTGGCCCTTCCATGGTCTGAAAGATCATGTCATAAATTATGAAACACATACGAAAGCACATGTTTCAAATAGATTGTATGACGTTGTATAAATAAAATCTAGTTATTTATTATATTACTTTTTTCGTAAGATATGTTGGTGATAGCTTAAGTAACTGTGTGTTTTGCATAGCCAAACTCCCCTATTCTTATCACGTTACATTTACACATATATTACATACACCATTATACATACACACTTGCCCAAATTGCTGGGTCTAGAAACTTGAAATTGGCAGGTGGCAATTTATTACAAATGGTGGTAATTTTTAAAACATGGTGGTGGTATATGGTGGTAATTTATTAAAAATGGGATGAACATGGATAATACTAGAAGTCACAGCTGCTCGGTTAAAACCCATTTTCGCAAGAGGTGTGAAGACTTAACAAATTGAGGTACTATTTTACTTACTTATCCGGGAACAATTCACCAGGTTGTCCTCTGGTTTGCACTATCCTCTCGCCATTGACTTCAACAACGCACCTCAGACGAGCGCAGCATGTTGGGAATTCTGTATATGATTTACTTATGGTTACCGAAGGTATTAATTGGCCTGCCGTAGAAGTGAGTACAGTTAAACTTAGTTCACGTGTAGGGGGAAGGGTGTGTGACCCTAGTTTCATATTATCACCGTAGGACCATCGTTTTCGTCACTTTAAATCCCATTACAAAATGTCAAACCATATAAAAAGCAATATTCTTCTAATCACTAATTAGCATTTAGATTTTAGTGATAAGCTGAGCTAAGTTGTTGTTGATTAAGTTGACCTTGCATTACTTCTGTATAATGTGAAGTCAAATTATACTGAAAATGTAAGCTTGATTTGTAACTGTGGAAAAGTACCTATACATACCAACATTTTCATCTTCGATGTATTCGTGACATTCTAGGGCGTTTTCAGGTATTTTCGGTTTTCTACATCTAAGGAATTAGAGTTATATTTAAGAGTGAATATATACATCTGCGATCTCAATGATAACTGACAATTTCAGAAGATCTACAGCAGGTAACTAAAGGCACAGAATCACAGAAGTAATTTACTTAGCCCTAGGAAATTGCAAACTAACTAATTAATATTACAATTAAGTACTCAGCATTATTTCCAACGTCAATGTCAATGGTGCGATTTAAGAACATCAAAAACAAGTAAGTCGTGATATTGTTTTGTTAAGTATAAAAAACTAGATAATGGGCCTCTCTAATAACCTAGACCTTAAGAATATTATTTACTCTACTCTAGCTTTAAGAATATATTTACCCAACAGCGGCTATGAAGTACTTCCCATCTCGTATCTCGCATCGATATCGATGGCACGTGTAATGATCAGACCATTCCTGCCACGGTTGGTACCCTTTTCTTGAGTATTTGTCCACACACGCTTGATCTGAAATGTTCAGCCAGTCGTATTTTAACAATCTGTGTATTTTTAAGATTAGTTGAATTTTTTTACTATTATAACGCTGCAGAAATGCTAAATGCATCGCGTATTTATTGATCAGGGTTTACCCATGATAGAGGGTTTGTGGGATAAACTGTAATGCATCTACGATAGCAACGTCACTTTTTTCTCGTTGTTGTTAGTTAAATTCAGTGAAAAATCCCGTTGAATGACTGCAATGTTTTCGTATGTAATTCAGGCCAGCACTGGGTAAATTGTGTAATGTTTAGATTACCCACAGTTACACAATACCGAGAAGTTTTAACACAATCGTAGCGTTCACATAGAACTAGCATAATGATTGTTTCTTTTTTTTATGAACGATGAAAACATGATTTAGATTTTTTGAAAAAGTTTCGACATTCTTTAAACTCAATATATAGTATAAATAAGGCAATCAATAATAAGAGACTTACGCATTAGGTAATATTTTAAAGTACACATGAAAGGCAATACACATGAAAAAACAATTTACTGGTTGATTATAGGCCATTATGCAAAAATACATGAAATATACATAAACTAGTGCGCAAAGGCAGTTTTTGTATTAAAATATAATAAAAAAATAACAACTTACAGCTCACATCCTCTGCAAAAAGGGCGGGAAATAGAAGGTACAATACGAAAATGAGCGTTCCCAGCTGCATTTTCACTGTGTTAACTTCACCTGCAAAATACCACTATTTTTCGTCACCCTTCGCACTCAAACTCTAATTAGGAACTAAGTAAATTTTAAGCAACACGGCCTAGAAATACACTTCTCGTGGTAAAATATTTATAAAACAATCACCAAGACGACACCGTCTAGAAAGGTGAAAAAAAGTAAAATATTATGTCAATCCCAGCTGGTTTCCGTGAAAAATTTCAACAAACATAATACCGCATGGATACCTGTTAATGTTTTGCATAATAATCTTCACAATACGGAATTCATAACATGCCTAGCGGATTAGTCGTAATAAAAATATAGGCCTGTGAACTCCCTGATTAGTATAATTAATGTATTCATTTTTTCCTGCGTCAAGTAATTCATTAGTCATTCACCAAAAACAAACTTTAGAATAGTAATTAGAATCACATAAATCACTATAAGTTTATTTTTTTTTAATGCATTTACTTACTACTTTACTATAATGGAAACCAAATTTTCATAGACTGTAAACAAATTAAATACAGTCAGATATCTTTTACCTCAAGCGTCGCTTACAGTTTTCAGAAAAGATTATACCTAAACTTTCCAAGTGTAAATGCTCCGAAAAAATAATGTACATAACAAACGCACTGCTTCCAAACTTACCCATTTTAAATATTTTAAAGTCAATTATTCCAACTAAGCACCGAACAATGGTATCGTATCAGCAAGTTTGCCGATAAATGAAGGAAAAACCGTAGCGGCCGAGTTTGTAATGTGTTTTCAGTTGCATAAGTTACATTCTAAGAACTTGACCATTGTCTTCTACCGTTCATTCGTGTGTTTTAATTAAGTTTTTGTGTAAGTATTATTTCGATATTTTCATAGAGGTTATGGAAATGTTACCATGATACTAGAGGACATTTAGACCCTTAAAATGTCCTCCTTAAGGCTATAAATGAAAAATACGAAGAAAGGAAGTCGTGGGGCTGTAAAATAGCTGATAATCGAGTATAGTATGCACATAATGATGTTGCATGATAAGTGGCTATTAAAAAGAAGGAAAGCCATCTTCATCATAAACAGTCAATAGCCAGCGAATAAGTTTCAGGTCTTGGTAATAAATTTTATCAATAAAAACATACATAAAAGTCTATGTAGACAGACAAAATAAGAAGTTTTACCATACGTGTGGTAACAAAATATTAAATTATAACAGTTACAGTATACGGATCCCTAAAATGTTATTACGTTAACTTGAACGCGTTCTAAAACATAAACAATGAAGAATGCTTTGCTTGTTTGGCGTGAAACGAAACGTCAGCTGTCAAAATCAAAAGCTTAGCTATGCGATTCCGAATTTCGATGACACCAGTGCGATCTAAAATATTTTTTTTATAATATTCCAAGTTATTTTGTAAGATAAAATAATACATAATCTTTTAGTTGAAGGAGTTACAAATGAGGTGAGTAAACAATTTTAGATAATATACTTTGATAAGTCACAATTTCCATCAATACAAAAATAGGTGTTGATTTTCCGATATTTTGATAAATTATTCTCCTTGAATTCGTATGCATATGTGTATAATGTTTTCTTTTTATATTGCTGAATGCGTCTGATCATTTGTAGGTCAAATAAGGTGATTGCAGAACGGGTTTTTTTATATAAATTCATGATTGTACGTACCTACTACCTACCCACATTTAAAAAAAAAAATATCATGAGGAAAATTGAATGTGGTATTCAATGTAATAGTTTTATTACCTATTTAATTTTCAAGTAACTTGTGGTAATTTAATCAGTTTTAAATTGTAGGTAATTAATTGTAACTTAAAATGTTTGAAAGAAAAAAAAACTAACAGAAAATATGTTACTTTGTTAAAATAATAAATTCGCTCCATAATTTTCTACTACACTGTGGTTGGTGAGTTAACTAACACTTTCACAATACACATACTTACCCAGCTACAGGCCATACAAATATTTGTTCTGTCCAGGAATCAAACAAGCAAGAGCAAAAGCTGGTCAATCTCAACCTATTGAGCAAAAATTTTACTTTTTATTTTAGCAGTCTCATTAGTGTAGTGATTGTAAGCATGACTGGCTATATAGAGGTCCTAGCTTTGATTCCCCGATCAAGCCAAATATTGTTGAGTTCTGTGATTGAGCCAAATATTGTTGAATTCCCACCATTCAAATTCAAATTCTTTATTTGCAAAAATGTATACAGTAAGTTGTCAATTTAATAAATTATTTTTAAACAAAATACAAACCGCCAACAAAAAACACATAGGAACTAAAAAGCATAAAATAACATATTTACATTATGATTTTGTAACTAATTTTGAGAAATCATAATGTAAATAAGTTATTTTATGCTTAAATAACATATTTACAGCGGTTTGTTTTTTGTTTAAAAATAATTTATTTTCAAAGTTTTAGTAGTATATATGTATATTATATTATATGGGGGGGGGGGTCATCATCATCTATGTATACATTTTTTTAAATTTTCGTCGATATTTTATATTTATTATATTTTTATAACCGCTCACCGGATTTCGAAAACAATTTTATGGGACCATTTTGACAATGTAACATAGAGGTATTTAGATAACATTAGGAATATAGTTAGGAGGCAGGATTTGTGTCTGGTTGATAGGAATTGAGTCACACCCTATTACATGGGACCTAAACATACTAGAGAACTGTTGGTGTACATTATTACACCTTTGCATTATGCCTTTGGGGAATACAGGCATGATGATATCTTGTAATGTTTTTTTTATAATGTAATATTCATGTAGGCAGATTGTAAATAGTCATTTTTTCTATTAAAGCATGTGCATAATTAAATTCAATATTGTATCAAAATATTGTATTTGAGGACATCTATGGTTTAGTGGTGAGAGTACCGGACTGCTGACCACGAGGTTGTGGGTGCGATTCCCACAGACCACAAATATTTACTGTGATGAATTTAAGTGTTTGTGTTTGTCTGGGTGTTTCCTATTTATTATAAGTATGTATTTACAAAAAAAAAGTATATAAGTATTATATCCATTGTCTAGTATAGCAGTAGTAGTATAGAGCTTGTACTCTGGGTATAGTACAAGCTCTGCTTAGTTTGGGACTAGATGGTGCTGTGTAAAAATGTCCCAGAATATTTATTTATATTGACTGCCTCTTTGGTCTAGTGGTCCCACGACAGCTATGCCATAGGTCCTGGGTTCGACACCCGGCTCAAGCAGTGTTGTTGGGTTTTTCTGAGAAATTCCCTGTAGTATTTCGAACTCTGGATTTGTGCCCGGTTGATGGCAATAGGCTCGCCCCTTATTACATGGGACCTAAACATACCGGCGAACTGTTGGTGTACATTAGTACGCCTCTGCCTACCCCTTCGGGGAATACAGGCGTGATGGTATGTTGACTTAAATAATAATAATAATCAACCCATATACTGTCCCACTGCTGGGCACGGGTCTCCTTCCAGTATGAGAGGGATTAGGCTATAGTCCACCATGCTAGTCTAATGCGGGTTGGCAGACTTCACATGCCGTCGAGACAATCTCTCAGGCGTACAGGTTCCTCACGATGTTTTCCTTCACCGTTAATGCGAGTGATAATTACGCACGTGATTTCGGAAAGTCAGAGGTGCGTGCCTTGGATTCGAACTCGAGACCTTTGACTTGGCAGTCCAGTGGTCATACCCTTAGGCTATCACTGCATTACTTGTAGACTTATAATGAAGATAAATTAAGCCATAGTAATGCATATTTATGTAGATAATAGCTGCAACATTAAAACTAAAAATAGATGCTTATATCATCCATTTGAATAAAACTAATCAGTTTTTATTTAAATTGAAGAGGAAGTATTTTGTGTTTGCAGTCAAACTGAATGAGCATGATTTATTTTTTAGCATTTTCCATGCTGAGATAATACCAGTTATTTATAATGACTAATGTCACCTTGAGACATGAATTTAGAGTTTAAAGGAAAGGAGGTCAGCGAAATCGGCCCAAATGATGTACCGAAGGTACACTTATTGGAAAAAATACCTTGTATTACGTTGGTTAAAACCGTAGCTGTACTTTCTTTTTATGTTGACTGGGGGATGAGAAAAAAAATTGATTTGAGAACATTTTAATTTGAGAAAAATCACGTCATTTTTGCACACTATTATCTGTTCCGTAATGATTTCATAGTAAAAACTGTCAGTGTCAGTTCAAACGCCATTACAGCAGATTCATATCAATCAGTTTCATAGTGATTTCATGGTAAAAACTATCTAATTGACAGCTGTCATGTACCTCTGTACCAATTTGGGCTGAGTTGTATGGGCTTTTGATGACCGCCTTTCGACCTGGTGGGTAGTACTCGCGGTGGCTTCATTGCATCTGGTTTATTTAACACTAGCTTCCCGCCAGCGGCTTCGCCCGCGAGGTCTTATAATTTTTTCCCCCGTTTTTGCAACATTTTTCATTACTACTCCGCTCCTATTAGTCGTAGCGTGATGATATATTAGTATAGAAGAGGACGCAAGTTCGAATCTTGTCCCAAAACCCTCTTCCTCTCTCCTAATTTTGCTGTGCCTGACAGGGTCCATAATGATCTAAGTTATCTATAGTCCACCTTTATAAAACATTATGGGATGCAATAAAGTATTGAGTATTGTCCGCCAGTCGCTTTAATCCTGCAGTGCCATTTCTATACCCTAGGTTTATTTTTGTTTTATATCACGAGGGTGGCACACAAGCATGCGGCCTGTTTGATGGTAGACGGTTACCGCAGCCTATGGACGTTTATAACACCGAAGTGTTACTCACGCGTTGCCGACCCTGCAAAAACCTCTTAGAGGTTTATGGAGGATTCACTGCGCCTGCATAAAGGAATATTCCCCTTGCTGCCAGCGCAGCGCATCCTTAGAAGGAGCTCTGGCGACCATTCTCACTGCAGGAACACAACGCATAATGAAGTGTGTTATTTGGCTGCAGTTTTCTGTAAGGTGGAGGTAGTTCCTCAGATTTGAGCCCTAAATGGCTTTGCTACCTCTCTCAAAAGATAGAAATGGAACTGTAGTTATCGATACAGTAGAAAGTAATGTAGCAAAAACTATGGGTACATAGCCCCATTGTTTTATACGTAAAATATTCACTTTCACTCTGTATGGGAAAGTAATGACTACCATATTTGTTACTCTTTGGTTAAATCTATATCTATACTAATATTATAAAGAGGAAAGATTTGTTTGTTTGTTTGTTTGTAATGAATAGGCTCCGAAACTACTGGACCGATTTCAAAAATTCTTTCACCTTTGGAAAGCTACATTATCCCCGAGTAACATAGGCTATATATCATCACGCTACGACTAATAGGAGCGGAGTAGTAATGAAAAATGTTGCAAAAACGGGGGAAAAAATTATAAGACCACGCGGGCGAAGCCGCTGGCGGGAAGCTAGTTTCTAATAAAGGTTTTGAGTTCAAACAACATAATGTCACGTCTGTATTCCCAGATAAGAATGGGTAGGCAGAGGCGTACTGTAGTCTCCGCGGAACTAATTGGCCGCGTCTTAGGTATGTGAGCGACGGGACGGAGGGACGGTCGCCTGCGCGCGGAGGGACGGAGGGGCGGGGTCGCCTGCGCGCGGAGGGGCGGGGGCGCTTGCTTTCGTTCACGTAGCGGTTACGTAAGGAATTAAAATCTGCTATGAGTTTACAGCGTTTCGATTCGTAAAAAACCTATCGAAAGCCATTGGATAGGACTCATGGTTGAGGTACTGACACTTGTTTTAACGGATCGTTATGTCTGGGCTACTTTCGGACGGGCGCGTTACTTCGTTGACGGAGATAGGGAGCAGACTCTCAGGTAATCCAAACTACAAGAGCTGTTAGGTACATGAGCGGCGGGACGGAGGGGCGGGGTCGCCTGCGCGCGGTGGGACGGAGGGGCGGGGGCGCCTGTTTTCGGTCACAGTAACCCGCCGCCTCACCCCCGTTCCCGCCTAAGGCGCGGCCAACTAGTTCCGCGCAGCAGCTGCCTTAAGGCTGCACTCAGAAACGTCAATTAATGTTAATGCATCGTTAACAAACAGTGGCTATATCTTGGCCTATTACTCCATATTTGAGTTTGTTGTCAGTGTGCTTAAGATACCTATACTGGGTCTATTAGCTTATGATTCATTACGTTATGTGTCGTCCCTGAGTTCGACAATAAGAGCCGCACTCATAAACGTCACTTAACCTAATGAATCATTAGCGTATAGAGACCCATTATATCTTAGTACACTGACAACAAACTCAAATATAAATATTAAATTTTTTTTTTATTTTTTTTGGAGATATTTTTACACAGCACCATCTAGTCCCAAACTAAGCAGAGCTTGTACTATGGGTACTAGACAATGGATATAATACTTATGTTTTTTTTTTGTTAATACATACTTATAATATATAACAAACACACAAATATTTATATTCATCACATAAATATTTGTGTCCTGTGGGAATCGAACCCACGACCTCGTGAGCAGCAGTCCGGTACTCGAACCACTAGACCACAGACGTCGACAAATACGGAAACGGTCAAAATATAGAATAATAGGCAAGATATAGTAGCCACTGTTTGTTAACGATTCATTAACGTTAATTGACGTCTCTGAGTTGGGTCCTAAGACTCATTTCGCAAAGAAATATATCTAAACATTATTTTAAAACAGCTCTTTGTTCCAGTAACTTCAAAACTCTTCGGTTAAATGAAGACGAACTGACCTCACCATCCTCAGACGAGAAGATGGACACCGGGTCCGAGTCCTTTCGATCCCAGGACACCCCCAACTCGGTCCTATCATCAGACTTCGAGGGGGACCATCCCGAACCAGTCCTCAGGCTGCAAAACCCAGAAATATTAAGAATCTCTGAACGTGATAACTTCAATGATAGTTTGATCACAAAAATGGCAAGTTTACACATCGATTCCCCAAAAGATTTGAGACCTAAAAACCTAGGTATTAGCCCACCAAAGTTCAGTTCCACATTGACTCTAACCACAAACCATCCTCTCATGAGTCCAGATGAAAACTATCCTGACTTGATACCGAAGAAAGTTCTCAAAATCGATGATGAAAAGGATCTGAGTTTATCCAGTATCGAAGATGAACGGCCTACAGAGAACAATGGCTTTTACAGTCCTCAAAGAAACACTTCAAAAAATAATCTTTATTTTACTGAAAGCTTTGTAACAGCTGAGAGCCAGGACTTCACTGGTTTGGACCTGACCGTGCCACCTGACGTGGCGAGGATTGATAAGGTGGAGAGGAGGAAGATTGTGCCGAAATTGAGGGATGGGACGCCTCAGAAGCAAGAAATTCGGAAGTTTATTGAAGAGAACCAACATATCAATATGCAGAGTACGCCTAAGCCACAGTCAGAACCCGTCGATATCAGTGTTAATGAGGAGTTTCATTCGGTAAGCATAATCTATACTAATATTATAAACAGGAAAGATTTGTTTGTTTGTATTGAATAGGCTCCGAAACTACTGGACCGATTTGTAAAATTCTTTCAGTGTTAGATAGCCCATATATCGGGGAAGGCTATAGGCTATATACCATCACGCTACGGCTAATAGGAGCGGAGTTGCAACGAAAAATGTTACAAAAACAGGGGAAAAAGTTATAAGACCACATGGGTGAAGCCGCTGGCGGGAAGCTTCTAATACATAATTACATACACTCACGCCTTTGTCCCACAGGGGTAGGCAGAAACTAGAGACAGTCACTTGCTATGATTCTTGCATACTTCTTTTTTAACCCCCGACGCAAAAACGACGGGGTGTTTTATGTTTGACGTGTCTGGGTGTGTGTGTGACTGTTTGTGGCATCGTAGCTCCCAAACCGATGAACCGATTAGATTTTCTTGTTTTTTGTTTGAAAGGTGAATTAGTCGGGAGTGTTCTTAGCTATGTTTGATGAAAATCGGTCCAAGATGGCCGCCGCCACAAAATAGCGGATTACATATTTTATCAAAACTCCCTCAATATGGGTACTAAATGAAAGGGCCTGACTAGTAATAATAATATAATAATAATAATATCTTTATTTGCGTAAAAACATGGTATATAAAGGTGTTCCAAAGAAAATATAGGTACATACATGTTTTGCTTAAAAATAAAGCATGCAAAAGTTTTTGACGAAATCAATTTAAGTACATTTATATTCAAAAAAGTCTTTAATACAATAGAAGTTATTTTTATTAAGCCATTCGTACAGTTTATACTATACACTGTGATAAATTTTAAATCCAAGATGGCCGCCATAACAAAATTGAAAATTACATTTGGTATCGCCTTATTACACAGGCGACATTTCTGAACCAAACAAACTTCAACTTTATAATATTAGTATAGAAGTATAGATTACCATTTTGTTTTAGGTAGCGGAGTGGTGCGAGTCTCCCTCACATCTCCGGGCGATGCCCAACTTCGAATTGCCCATAGAGATGTCCAGCAGCTTAGGTATACATAACGTAAGTACATACCATCACGCCAATATGCCCCGTAGGGTTAGACAGAGATGTAAATGAAATGATATTTATTTCTACAAATAGATCTGTGGAGAAACGAGGTGTGTTGTCCCTCCATCCAAAGGGAGGATACTCCTCTCAGGCGGGTGTTATGCCTGGCGGGCCACTGCCCGACGGTTGATGTCGGCCGGTTATATATATATATGCAAGTTGCACGGTAAACTTTACTTGCGCGATTCAGGATTTGTAGCTTCGTACAAGTTCTTATGTAGCTCGATAGATGTCGCTACAGATCTTTTCCGACACTTTTACAAGTTAATGTTTTGCTGTTTTGTGCTAGATGGCGCCGGCATTTCCTAACTGACGACCTCTGAGAAGAAACGCCGAAACAAATTCAGAGAATCATGGTCTCTTTTAAAGTCCAGACATAGTTTTTTTTTTTGTATCAAATATGTGAGTGTCACAAAGTAGGACTATGTACCTGCTTTCTTTTGTACGCCAGACTACTTAGATATCGCTTTTTCTTTTACACCAAGTCTATCCAAACGTTGTCTGTAAGAGATCGCTGTTATAGCCCGCGCAGAACTAGTTGGCCGCGCCTTAGGTAGGGACGGGGGTGAGAGGTGGGTTACTGTGAACAAAAACAAGCGTCCCCTCCGTCCCACCGCGCGCAGGCGACCCCGGCCTTCCCTCCCGCCGCTCACATACCTAAGGCGCGGCCAACTAGTTTCGCGCAGACCATAGCGATAGGACCGATTATTGTACCATCATCATCAAACTAATAAGATTATTACTTATATTGTTTTTTGGTGTCCAATAAAGAATATTATATTCTACAGCCACAGTTTGTGGGTCCCATGTAATAGGGGTTCGTAAAAATGGAAAGGAGTATGCTTGGAATAAAGCTATCAGACAAAATTTGCAACGAAAACATAAGAAGTAAAATAAAAATAATAGATGTACGGAAAATAGATTACTCAAATGGCAATGGGCAGGACATATTTGTAGGATAAACAATAATAGATGGACAAAAGTTTAACAAAGTGGGTACCAAGGGACAGGAAAAGGAGAAAGGGGAGACCAAGTAAAAGATGGAGAGATATTTTCAGTCACAGAGGTGGATCTGATTGGATGCAAAAAGCACGAGAAAGCTATGTGTGGAAAGGTTTAGGAGAGGCCTACGCCGCAGAGGCGGCTACTACCAATATACACTCATACACACACATACACAAATTTATATATTTATATATACATATATACACTCACATACATACATATATGTATTACATAATAACAAATATTTCATAGAAGATAAAGTTTTAATGTAGTTTAATGTTTATTATTTCATTTTATTTCATTTGGTAGTAGAAAAAGAAAGGCTGTTTTTATTTATATTTTATTTTATTCTATTCTACACCAACAGTTTGTGGGTCCCATGTAATAGGGGGTCGCGATTATTGCCATTATTGTTCTAGAGCCGGACTGCTGGTCATCGGGTCGTGGGTTCGATTCCCACATGCCACATATATTTATACAATGTAATGAAAATAAGTTTTCGCGTTTTAATTATGTATTTATAATTATATCCATTGTCTAATACAAGCTCTGCTTAGTTTGGGACTACATGGTGCTGTGTAAAATGTCCAAGCATATTTATTTATGTTATATTTATTTGTCTCCCAGGACCTGGACTCCCCAGACGTAATATCGGCATCAACGCAAGAGGATAGGTCGGCGTATCAGGCTCTGCTGGACCCTTATACCGGCAGCGTGGCCCTGCGCCATACTCCGGCGCCACACAGAAGCCCGGGGACACAACGGAGGAAGATACAATTGGTAAGAAAAACCCCCGACACAAAATGCGATTTGCCATTTTGTGGTGGCGGTGTATATCTCTTGGATTTGAAATGTATCATAGTGTATAGTATTCTACTAGTCAAGCCCCTTCATTTGATACCCATATTTAGGGAGTTGTGAAAAAATATGTAAACCGCTATTTTGTGGCGACGGCCATCTTGGACCGATTTTTATCAAGATAGCTTAGGAAACAGCCGACTAATTCATCTTTTAAATAAAAAAAGAAACAAAATCATAATCGGTTACACACACGCACATGCACACGCACACGCATGCACGCACGTGCACACGCACACACACGCACACACATACGCACGCACACACACACACCCACACACACGTGAATCCTAAAATCACAAAAAATCACAAATCGCTTTCACTATAGATTCAGTCAATAGAGACGACGTCTGTGGTCTACTTGCTCAAGTCGGACTGCTGATCACGAAGTTGTGGGTTCGATTCCCACAGGACACAAATATTTATGTGATGAACTTAGGTGTTTGTGTTTGTCTGGGTGTTTCTTATATATTATAAGTATGTATTTACAAAAAAAACATATAAGTATTATATCCATTGTCTAGTACCCATAGTACAAGCTCTGCTTAGTTTGGGACTAGATGGTGCTGTGTAAGAATGTCCCAAGATATTTATTTATTTATTGGTGTTATCTCAAAGTGTCGATCGTTCATTAATGGAACAATCGCTTTAGCACTTTTGTAAGGGTTTATATATTTTTACTCGTAATTAGTGACACTCGTGATATCAAGACGAATCTGTTGGCGTTATAATATATCTATATAATATCATTTATCAAAACTGGTGGAGCCGTTGAGTAGTTGAGAGTGGACATAGTAACGGATATACATACATAGTCAAACACATAAGTCCCCTGCGGCAGTCGGGTAAAAAAAATATGTGTATCAAGGGCTTTATTGTGTTGCGAGACCTAGGTAGCATAGGCACGCTAAAAAACTTAACTAGCACGGTTTTACGCATACTCTATGCACTTTGTTTGTAAACTCGGCTCGTGTGACCGGCGCGCAATTGTTGCGAAACTGTAACATTATTATACAATAATATTCACGGCGCTTTTTGTGCGGGCATTGGCAGAATTGACGCGTATTCCTCACGATGTTTTATTTTACCGGTTAAGTGAGCGATAACCTACATACATTCACGGCTTTCTCCCACAGGGGTAGGCAGAGTTTAGAGACTGCCACTTGCTATGATTTCTGCATACTTTTGCTTGCTGCACTTTCGTATTTTATTATTCACATACATACATCTATACTAATATTATAAAGAGGAAAGATTTGTTTGTTTGTTTGTTTGTTTGTTTGTAATGAATAGGCTCCGAAACTACTGGACCGATTTCAAAAATTCTTTCACCTTTGGAAAGCTACATTATCCTCGAGTAACATAGGCTATATATCATCACGCTACGACTAATAGGAGCGGAGTAGTAATGAAAAATGTAGCAAAAACGGGGAAAAAATTATAAGACCACGCGGGCGAAGCCGCTGGCGGGAAGCTATACATAATACATACGTATTATACATACATAGCTTCACGCTTGTTTCCCATAGGGGTGGGCAGAGATTAAGATTTCCAATTGCTACGATCCTGGCACACCGCTTTCGCTCCACCTATGCTCATCAACTTACTAATCCTTACTTCCTTACTAAATGCAAAAGTAACTCTGTCTGTCTGTCTCGCTTTAACGCGATAACTACTGCACCGATTTTAATGAAAGTTGGTACAGACATAGTGTAGAGCCTGAGAAAGGACATAGGCTACTTTTTAATCCGAAAAAATGGCTGTAAGGGGTTGAAATAGGGGATGAAAGTTATAAGAAATTTCTAGACCACGCAGGTGAAGCCGTCGGTGAGCTAGTAGGAAAAAGTATTGGTGTGAAGCCGCGGTAAACAGCTAGGCATTTATACAGGGTAATATTTTAACTACCTGTACTGCTTCAACATAGTGTAGTATTGGTACCATAAAGTACCATATTTTTTAGCTCAATTTTTTTCAATTCTTTCAAGTCACATAAAATGGTAACTAGGCTAGTAAAAAAAAAAACAAATATGGTAAATTTTTTTATTCCACCTATAGTTCAATTACCCCAAATATAAACAAAATCCAGAACCTGACACTTTTTTCGCTGCCCACTTCGCGTGAAATGCCCCACATGTTAGACATCTACACTTCTACACTAATATTATAAAGAGGAAAGATTTGTATTTTTGTATGTAACGAATAAACTCAAAAAGTACTGGACCGATTTGAAAAATTCTTTCCAAGTTAGATAGCCCATTTATCGGGGAAGGCTATAGGCTATATATCATCACGCTACGACTAATAGGAGCGGAGTAGTAATGAAAAGTGTTGCAAAAACGGGGGAAAAAATTATAAGACCACGCGGGCGAAGCCGCTGGCGGGAAGCTAGTAATTTATAATTTGTATCTTTATGCAATCTCGTGATAAAGTGATTAAATAGTTAACCGAATTTTTCACAAAATGCTATACAACACTTTTGACGAGCGCTTTTTATGTTCTCGCTATTTCTGGCTACCTTGTATAGCTAAGTACAATAAATTCAACGTCCGTACTATGTCTCTGCATACGAAATTAAAAAGATTGTGAAAATTGCAAAAATAAAGTATGTTTTCTTTATTGTTATTGGTTGTTATATCGTGGTCTGATTCAACTGCTCGAAGGATGCATGTATAGTCTGCGCGGAACTAGTTGGCCGCGCCTTAGGTATGTGAACGGCGGGACGGAGGGGCGGGGTCGCCTGCGCGCGGTGGGGCGGAGGTGCGGGGGCGCTTGCTTTTGTTCACAGTAACCCGCCGCCTCACCCCCTCCCCTACCTAAGGCGCGGCCAACTAGTTCCGCGCGGACTATAGCATATCGTGGATACCCTGTACATTCTCAATCATCTGAACACTATTGTTCTAGCCTCCAGAAGAAGATAGATGCAGTCTGGACAGCGTGAGCGTCTGTTCCATGGAGTCGGAAGACGAGCCTCCAGAACTTCAGGAGTTGCAGGTGGAGGCGCCCGTCAACCAGCACCTAGTACTCAGCGATGATGAGGGAAGCAAGATGTAAGTATTCTTCTGGGGTAATGTTTCAAGCGTGGACTTTTCAGGCTGGCAGACCAACCAGTAAAACCAACCTTGCAGTGAATAATTGTTAACTATGTAATTTGACGACGTCTGTGATCTAGTGGTTCGAGTACCGGACTGCTGGTCATGAGGTCGTGGGTTCGATTCCCACAGGACACAAACATTTATTGTGATGAACTTAAGTGTTTGTGTTTGTCCGGGTTTTTCTTATTTATTATTTCGTATGTATTTACATAAAAAAGTATATAAATATTATATCCATTGTCTAGTACCCATAGTATAAGCTCTGCTTAGTTTGGTACTAGATGGTGCTGTGTAAAAATGTCCCAAGATATTAATTATTTATTATATTTATAATTAAATTAAATTCTTTAATAGAAATCTCATTGGTTATCTTACTTTGCAGCTCGAAATCAACAAACACGTTGTCTGAAGGCAGCGACCCCATCCCCGAATACTCCGCGGCTGAGGAGTTAGGCAATGAGCGGTCCTGGATCTGCGTGCCAAGAGCAGGTGGTCATGCCAACTGCGATATGAAGGTACTACTATGTACTATTGATTTTTCATATGATTTGTTTAGCGATTTGAAAAATTTTTTCAGTGTTAGATAGCCCATTTATCGGGAAGGCTATAGGCTATATACGATCACGCTACGACTAATAGGAGCGGAGTAGCAATGAAAAATATTAAAAAAACGGGGGTAAAAGTAATTAAGAAACGCGGGCGAAGCCGCTTGCGGGAGGGTAGTTATTTATAATGTCCTAATATTATTATTCCTTAATTTTATACAAGGTGGAAGGGACATCGACGCACATCCGAATACCATGAGTTCAGTACATGATTCTGGACCCCCCTGCTTTGAAATTTTCCGTAACTTTTTTCATCAATTTTTCTATTTTTTCTGCAGTTTCTTTTTCTTGAACGTGTAAAACATCATTATTTCTATCTACCCAAATAAGATTTATAATAAAAAAACAGTATTTGATTTATTTCGGATCGCGCGCGGGATAACATTCACCGCGGAGCGTTATAATCGCGTATTTAGCAATACACTGCGCGCTCAAAAATGTCAATATCTGTAATAACCGATCATTTTGTACATGAATGACCTAGGTCATTTTATTTTTGACCTTGAGTGAAACCTTGTCACGACGTTTGTGCGTCGATGTCCCTTCCACCTTGTATATAAAAAAAACATTGTTTCCGTATTATATTATGACCGATAACTTGTATGTGTGGTGTAAACTGTTAGTATAAGTTGGTTAATAAATAAATATATTTAAGTGTGTGTAATATAAGTGTGTGAGGGGCTCGTGGCTAAGTTTCAGCCCGCTGATCAACCGATCTGCTAGGTTAAGCTACGCTTGCCGAGGTCAGTCTGTGGATGGGTGACCATTCTTAACACATCGGGACCCCGACCGCTGACAACCAGTCTATCCTTCGAATATCGGTATTGCCTAGAATTGTGTTGCGGAGGTCTGATGGCAGTCGCTCCGTGTAAAATACTGATATTCAGCTGCATCTGGTTAGACTGGAAGCCGACCCCAACATGGTTCGGAAAAAGGCTAGAAAGATGAAGATGATGAATTATGTTGTCAGGTGATAGAGCCGTATAAGCGCGTGATATCTCACGGCGGGTACGACTGCGCCGGCGCGGCGCTGATCGTGTTCAGCGCGTGCCACCTGCCCGACTGCGCGCGCGCCGACTACACATACTGCATGGACAACCTGTTCCTGTGAGTATATATACTATACAAGTATACATACTGATATTCACACACACAAATACACTCTCTATCTCGAATCTAAAACAAATATGAAATCTCTGTCTGTCTTACACACCCACCCTCTATCTATCTCTCTCTATCTTACACACACACCGTCTATTTATCTCTATCACACACACGCGCCCTCTATCTATCTACAGTTCTTGCCAATCTTATTGTCCGGCTTGAAGTTGGCACGAACTAACTTCAACCCGGCCGTAAAATCCGGAGAAAGAAAAATATTGGATTAAAATGATTTAAAACGACAGCTTACGACTGGAGCTTTCGTTTTTATTTATTATAGTCCAATATTTTTCTCTGTCCGATTTTTACGGCGGGGTTGACGTTAGCTCGTGCCAACTTCAAGCCGGACAATAAGTTTGGCGGAAACTGTACCTCTCTATAACTCACACACACATACTATCTATTTCTCTTCGTTTCTCTATCACGCACACACGCCCTCCATCTATCTCTATTTCTCTCTACCTATCTCTCTCTATTATACACAAAATTCAAATATTTTATTTCAATTAGACCATATAAATAGGTACTTTCGAAAAGTCAAACTAGTTACCGTGCAACTAGTTTGACACACGCCATCTATCCCTTTCTATAACGCGCAGAACCTATATTTTTCTCTTTTTTTGATATACCACTAAGGTGGCAAACAAGCATACGGCCCGCCTGATGGTAAGCGGTTACCGTAGCCTATGGACGCTTGCAACACCAGGGGTATCACTCTCGCGTTGCCGACCCGAAAAACCTCTTAAAGGTTCATGGAAGATTCACTGCGCCGACAGTTTGAGGGAATATTCCTCTTGCTGCCAGCGCAGCGCATCCTTAGAAGGAGATCTGGCGACCTTACTCACTGCAGGAACACAACACACAATAAAGTGTGTTATTTGGCTGCAGTTTTTGTAAGGTGGAGGTACTTCCCCAGATGGGCTGCTCCAGATTTGAGCCATAAATGGCTGTGCCCTACCTATCTATCTCCATCTCTTTCTATCTTATACACACTATTTTTATCTTAGCGTATCTATTTATCTAACAATTTTACACACACGTTCACTATGTATTTATTTATCTATCTCACTCTTTCTCGATCACACACGAGCATATGTGTTTGATAGAGAATGAGATAGATAAATTCTAGTTCTAAAACTCCAGTTATCTCTCACACACACATACACATAGTATGGAAAATATTCATACATAAGACCTAAATATCCAGACGAACTGTCGGGGTACAGCGGAACACTTCACCAACTTTGAGAAAACAAGCCTATTGGTATATTAAGTCTACCTTCATATCTTCAGGTACGTGATCTGGACGTTGGAGCGCCTGGTGACAGATGACTACGTGCTGGTGTACCTGCACGGCAGCGCTGGGCGCAGGCGCCTACCCACCTTCCACTGGCTCCACGAGTGTTACAAGCTTATTGATAGGAGGTGAGCAATGGGATCACGTCGGAGTCACCAGTGTGGAGGGACGAGGAGTGATGTCCTTCAAAAACTTGACCGGGCTTGGTGCCTCCAGCCTATAAACTAAGCAATGGCAGCTAAGGGCGTTCCCTACTGGGACTCGGACTTCGGCTTACGGCGTTGCTGGGGGGAGGGGCAGCTAGGGACAGCTGGTTCTGAATATAAATTATTTAGGGACGAATTTAAAGCTCGGGCTGGCTCGAGCAAGGGATGGGGAGGCCCAACGGTTGATGTCGGGCGGTTGTATACAAGGTGGAAGGGACACCAACGCACATCCGAATACTATGAGTTCAGTACATGAGGTCTTTTAATTTTTTCGGCTGTTGTTTTTACTTGAACGTGTAACAAAACATTATTTCTATCTACCCGAATTAGATTTATAATTAAAATATCATTATTTCATTTATTTTGGACTGCGTGCGCCATAACATTCACCGTGGAGCGTTATAATCGCGTTTTTAGCAATACACTGCGCGTTCAAAAATGTCAAGATCTGTAATAAGCGATCATTTTCTACATTAATGACCTAGGTCATTTTATTTTTGACCTTGAGTGAAACTTTGTCACGACGTTTGTGCGTCGATGTCCCTACCACCTTGTATATGTAAGTTGCACGGTAAACTTCACTTGCGCGATTCAGAATTTGTCGTTGCGTACAAGTTTTTATGTAGCTTGATAAGTCGCTAGACACCTGTGACTATAGCTATCGGTAGTGGTAGTGAAAAGCCCAAAAATCCTGACAACCAGTCTATCCTTCGAATATCGGTATTGCCCAGAAATTGTGTTGCGGAGGTCTGATGGCAGTCGCTTCGTGTAACATACTGATATTCAACCGCATCTGGTTAGTTTGACCAACCACAATATGGTTAGGAAAAGGAAGATGATTAATTCTTTTCAAACAACTAATGTCATTTTTTTGTATTTTTTAAGCATTTTCCATGCTAAGATTACAAGTTATTTTTAATGAAGGAAAAAATCGGGCAGGGCAGCAGGGCTCGCGGTGGCTTAGTGGTCAAAGCGTCTGGTGTACCGAACCAGAAGACGCAGGTTCGAATCCTGCCCGCCAGCCGAATTTTTTCCTTCATTAAAAATAACTTGTAATCTTAGCATGCAAAATGCTTAAAAAATACAAAAAGATAGTTAATAGGTAAGGTGGCATCATACGACATCGAACTACCTGTAAAGTTAGTCGTGTCGGTTGTGAAGCATTCACAATAGATGTCGCTACGTCACCTTTAAGACGTAAATTAGAATGTGAAGGAAGATTTCGACTGGCGAGCGGGGCTCGCGGTGGCTTGGTGGTCAAAGCGTCTGGTGTACCGAACCAGAAGACGCAGGTTCAAATCCTGCCCGCCAGCCGATTTTTTCCTTCATTAAAAATAACTAATGTCATATTATAATTATAATATTATATTATTTATTGTTCTGGTTATTTCAGATTACGCAAAAGTTTGAAACATTTGTACCTGGTCCATCCTACGTTTTGGTTGAAGTCTTTCGTCATACTCACCAAACCGTTCGTAAGGTAAGAATTTTATTATTTACTAGCTGAACCAGCGAATTTCGTACCGCCATTAAAAGTTTTCTTACCGTTTAAACCTTCCCTGGAATTCCACGAATATTTCAAGACTAGAATTAGCCAAATTGGTTCCGACTGAACCAATTTGGCTAATAATAGCGCTAATTTGGCTAAAAATAAATCTGCGCGGAACTAGTTTTTTTTATACCACTAAGGTGGCAAACAAGCATACGGCCCGCCTGATGGTAAGCGGTTACCGTAGCCTATGGACGCTTGCAACACCAGGGGTATCACTCGCGCGTTGCCGACCCGAAAAACCTCTTAGAGGTTTATGGAGGATTCACTGCGCCGATAGTTTGAGGGAATATTCCTCTTGCTGCCAGCACAGCGCATCCTTAGGAGGAGCTCTGGCGACCTTACTCACTGCAGGAACACAACACACAATAAAGTGTGTTATTTGGCTGCAGTTTTCTGTAAGGTGGAGGTACTTCCCCAGATGGGCTGCTCCAGATTTGAGCCATAAATGGCTGTGCCCTACCTCTTAAAATCTCTGTACCAAATTGCATTTAATACGGTTCACTAGTTTTGGCGTGAAAGCGCGACAGACTGACAGACCAGTTACTTTCGCATTTAGTAAGGATAATAATAAGTAAAACCTCTATTTCAGTTCAAAATTCTTCCGTAAACTGTCATATGTGCGCAGTCTTTCTGAATTGATGCAGAAAGTACCGATCGAGCCCAACGCCATACCGGAGATTGTGAAACAGTATGATGCCACTCGACGATAGGAGACAACGCAATGTTTATTTATTTATTTATTTTTTTCTTTCTTTCCCTTTTCCGTTTACACGTCTCCTGTGTTTAGTACAGTGACTTGCATCGTATAAACTAGTGATGTGACTCGAGTTAATTTTGTCATTCGGGTGACTTGTCATTATGACGACGTCTGTGGTCTAGTGGTTCGAGTACCGGACTGCTGATCACGAGGTCGTGGTTTCGATTCCCACAAGACACAAATATTTATGTGATGAACTTAAGTGTTTGTGTTTGTCTGGGTGTTTCTTATATATTATAAGTATTATTTAAAAAAAAAAGTATATAAGTATTATATCCATTGTCTAGTACCCATAGTATAAGCTCTGCTTAGTTTGGGACTAGATGGTGCTGTGTAAAATGTCCCAGGAAATTTATTTATTTTATTTATAAAATTTCATTCGATTATGACTCGAGTGGGCGAGTCATTCGAGTGGTTTCGTAAGGGAACGAGTCACTCGGATTATTTTCTAATAAAAGGTCACTCAAAAACGCCACATCAATCACAAATTTTTGAATATGTATGTGAGAAAGTGTGGGCACTGTAATTTTGACTCAAGTCAGTCACTCGAGTCGATATTTTTTTTACTTTAGTCGTTAATTTTCAATTTCACTCGAGTTGCATCACTAGTATAAACTAAAGATGCCACGAATATTTGGCTGCTATTCGGCCTGTTCCGCTCTTAATATCCGGTATAAGACTATTCGGCCAAATCACTATTCCTGACATCTCTACAATTAACGGCTAGTTTAGTTGTTAAGTCGACTAGATGATTGTATAGCCAAAGCAGCTGAGCGAACTTCGCTACGAATAAATACACTTTAAAATAGCACACACATTAGCACACAAAATTCAAGCATATTTTTGTTGTTATGAGAGAGTAAACACATCAAATTATAGTCTGCACGGAACTAGTTGGCCGCGCCTTAGGTATGTGAGCGGCGGGACGGAGGGGCGGGGGCGCTTGCTATTGTTCACAGTAACCCGCCGCCTCACCCCCGTCCCTAGCTAAGGCGCGGCCAACTAGTTCCGTGCCGACTATAGTAGCAAGTTGAGGTCGAGCCTGCTTGGGATATAAACAAATTAAGATGCGTTACTAAGCACTGGACGCGTGTAAACGAATCTTTAAAGAGGTTTTGAGAAGAAAAGATAGTGGTTCTTTATGTAAAGTTATTTTAAAAACGAATTGTCAGAATTTTTGAATATCCACTTAAAAAAACTTTAATTAAAGAATCACTGTTTTTGATATAAAGTTTTGTGAATCGCACACTTGTTTTAATAAGAATAATAATTCGATTTAAAGTCAGTTTTTTGTCTTTTTGTGGCAAAAATATTGTTTTGCGTGCACAATTTTTTTTAACATGTTATTATTAGTTACAAAAGCAACAAATTCTATTGCATTTTGGTATAAAAAGATTGAGAACTGATTGTACAAAAAATAACTACAATAATACACATCCATTTAAAATATTTTATGGGAGATTTATGGGAAATAAAATAATTATTATCAAAAGAAACATTCCATATCTCAAAAAATTAATTCTAGTGTATCATTCCTAAATATGTAATTATTTAATATTTGGCAAACTAAATACATTTTTTGAAAAATGAAATTATTATTTTTGATATAATGCTGTGTTCAGACTGACGACTTAATATTGAAATATTTCTTTCTAATTCTATTAATTCTCTCTTTTTTTTTCTTTATATGCACTGGTGTGATTCCTGACCTTTCTTTATTTTTTTATTATTCATTGATTATACTGACATTCTAAAAATTGGTTATTTTTTATTTGGATAATTATTAAACACAAATTATTCTTAATTATTATTTTCATTTCTATTACAAAACCATACGCATTTCTACGATATTAAATTAATTTATCCTAACTTTCGATTAGTCGCAGAATGCAGCTTTATATCATTCACGACACTGTGATAAAAAAATATAGCAATACTTACAGACATTACTAATTATTATAAGCAAATTATTATAATTGTCAGTTAGCAACGTTTTGTCTAGAATATAATTATAAGTAATTGCTTTAAAAACATTTTACTGGTTGATTTAATTATAAATAATTTGGTAATTTATTTTTCGGCTAAACTTTTCGGCGTTCGGCTTTCGGACAAACTTTCGTCTTCCGAAATTTTTGGCATACATTAGTTTGTGAATACATCTACATTCAGGTTTTAAAATGTAAAAAAAACTAAATTATTATAGTTGCCATATTTGAAGCCCAAATTATTTGTAGTTAAAATAAAAATAAATCAGTAAAATAAAATGCCATAGCTTATTAAGCATCGATGTTCAGTAATATAAGTAACAGAAATTTTGACAAAAGTCAAAAAATATGTTGTATTAATGTATAATTATATGATTGATAAATGATTATAAATTTAAAATTATAAAATTTTAAAGATTTTAGGGCAAGAAAAATTCAGAATCGGGCTGGATTTGAACCTGCGTCCTCCGGATAAATGCACCGGAAGCTTTAGCCAACGAAACCATTTCAAATCCTGCTTGTGGTTGAATTTATCATTCACTGAAATATATAAAATAATTATTATTTACGTCGATAGAAAAAATACAATTCTATCGATAGTTAATTTATCGATAAGACGCACTGATCTTGAATTTTTTCCTAAAACTTGTCGGTTATTTTCAACACCTCACTATCAGCATTCGCTGGGCAATATCGACAATGCTTAGCTAGTTAAAATGTTGCCATTAACTTGTACATATAATAGGTTTAGCAAAGTATATAGTATTTTTTGTTAATATTACTGTATAAAATAGTGATAAGCGATTTAACAACGAAATATGGCACAATTTTTTATATAATATCTATATTATCATTATATAACCTTAGCTTTTTTAATTGAAGTAATATGAAAAAATACAGGGCGTCTGATAAGCGGAAATCGATTTCCGCTACCCCAGTATATCTCAACCATGAGTTCTATTGAATTGTCTTTTTGTATTTTTTAAACATTTTCCATGCTAAGATTACAAGCTATTTTTAATGAAGGAAAAAATCGGCTGGCGGGCAGATTCGAACCTGCGTCTTCAGGTTCGGTACACTAGACGCTTTGACCGCTAAGCTACCGCGAACCCCGCTCTCTATCGAATTGCTTTCGATAGGTTTTTTACGCATCGAAACGCTGTAATCTCATAGCAGATTTTAGTTCCTTATGTAACCGCTAAAGGCGTTGGAGGGTTTTCCATTCAAATATTTTACGGCGTCGCTAGCGAGTCTAATGAGAAAAACTCATGGTCGAGGCACTGTACCTCAACCATGAGTTCTATCGAATGGCTTTCGATAAGTTTTTTACGCTGTAATCTCATAGCCGATTTTAGTGTGTGTGAGAACTGAGGGACCACACTTTAAGGGCTGTAACTTTTAAAATATGTAACTACAAATTCCCAGATTTAGCCTACAATTGTTTTTGGACTACTAAATCCTACAATAGTTTTTTTCGAAATTCCAGTCTGGTCCCTCAGTTCTCACACACATGATTTTAGTTCCTTACGTAATCGCTAAAGGCGTTGGAGGGTTTTCTATACAAATATTTTACGGAATCGCTAGCGAGTTTAGTGAGAAAAACTCATGGTCGAGGTACTGTAGTATCACTCGCTGACTGACTCGTTGTTGTCAGCAACGCATCAGCAACGCAAATGACTACTTACAATCACGGCCTCAAGTCTGCTATTTTACTACCACTTCAATAGTGTGTCGATAGAATAGTTTTACACATTTGGCAGTCTGCTCTAGTGACTTTCCATTGAACTACCATTCAACTGTCATTGGCCATTAGACTGACAGACACAGATTTTGTTAGTCTGGTCGTCAATAGTTTATGTATGTAATCAAAATAATAAATTAAATAAGATTACATAAGCCATTTTACACTGACACACTATTGGTAGGGTAATGAATATTCAGCAGAAAATGTAAAAACCTCAATAGAATCTCAGTAGTGTGTCGGTGGATGGTAATCTTAATAAAATAATAAATAATAAAAAAAAAACATTTATTTGCCAAGAAACAACATTACAATATTAATATATGTCCTGCGGCCCCACACTAGGCAAGCCTGTCCTGTGGGTGCCTGTCACAAACATATACCAGAATTGGGGCTCTGGTGGCTTGTCTGAGCGCTTGCCAACATGAACTATTCAAAAAAATAAGGTTGTATAGTGATGGAGCATGATTACCGTAGACAAAAATTTTGTCGACAACAACGTTATTCTCTATCTGAAATTAAATAAAAAACTTGATTATCTGGCGCCATATTATATAAAAAAATCGAAATAAATTGACTTGTAAATAGTATCTATTTACAGAAATAAATATTATACATAAAAGATATGTGAGAAAAGTCGACAAAATAGTTGTCTACGCTTGTCTTGGCTGTTGCATAATTCGTTTTGGTTTTAACAGGAGCCCTAACTCATACAAAGGGTTCCGTTAAAATGGCTTTTTTTAGTTAAATACAGAATATTATTAATTTATTAGTCCTAAATTTTTATTTGTAAATTTTCAGAGCTGTATTGGCCCCATGACGATCTCAAATATCATAGTTTAGCGTCGTTCGATAATATAACGTTAATTCTGATCATTGGTGTATAATAATTCTGATCACTGGGGTCATCTGTAATCATATGTTCATTATACAATAATTCTGATGGCATCACTGATCGTTAGGGGTCGTTGATAATTCTTATCTTTAGGGGTGTAATAATTCTGATCACTGGGGGTCAACAGTAATACTGATCATTCGGGTATGATATTTGTTATAACTAGGAGTAATCTGTACTTCTGATCAGTGGGGGTTAACAGTAATACTGATCACTGGGGGTCAACACTAATTTTGACCGTTAGGGGTCAAACAGCTCTATCGCGCCAGTATTTAACACGTTGACTGCGGGAAAACACACACGTTTGTGTTTTCGTTAATGTAATGGGAGTGCGGCGCCCACACGCTAGGCGTGTTTTCATATTTTATTATACGTATGTGCTGCAAATCACGCCCGGCGTGTTTCTTACCGACGCTACGCGAGTGCGGATTTCACGCGTGGCGTGTTTTAATATTCTTGACCCCAGTTGAAGAAGATTTAGTAATAAATTACGAAAAACGCAGTTCTTATTATAAAAATTGCAAGTGTAGGTATGTTCCATTCATTATGTGTGTGTTTAGAAAGATGAGAAGATCAAATCTAATAAGAAAAAGACTAATCATATCGTAATATGATATGACAATACAGCAGCATATCACCGCTGCTGACGAACAAATACTACGACGAAGTACCTACCTACCATTGCGGCCGGATACGCAAAGACGTGTGTGCAACCACTTAAGTGTCACAAATATTTAAAATAGGTACCTAGTCACAAATATTTAAAATCCATATCAGAGTAATTATTTCACCAATTTCAGTATCGTATTGTATCTTATTACGTACCTACTTGTGCGTTATTGTAATGTAAAAAGCACAGTTTATCAAGATGCTCCGTCTAAAACTAACGGTACATTTTTTAAATCTTAGCAGAGTTTTTATGTCAGAAAAGTGGTCAACATTTTGTGAATAAAATTTACTTGGGGAGATAAAAGTATAAAAAATAAACATTTAATTCCTTAATTTAATTGATATTTATTTATAAAAAATTAATAAATTAAAACCATTGATCTGTAACAAAAACACAAAGATATTAATTTACTGTAGGTATTAGTAATACTGGCTGTTTTTTGTGCCTTTGCTTTAAAAAAAGCGCTGATGCGCGCACATCGCTAATTTGTGAACAAGTAAAAATTATTATAACTTCTTTAGCAAGTGATTTCAAAGATTTAGGTATTCGTTTATGAAAGTCCAATTTTTATTTATTTCCTCGCTAATATGTTATAAAAAGTCGTATGACATACGTGCGCTTTGATAATTACCGCCTCAGCTGTAATTTTCAACTTACCGCACTTATATCATAACATTATGGCCTACCTACTACCTATGTAAACTACAAACAAAACAGTAAAAAAATGATAATGCAATAGAGTACCTACCAAAAAATTAAAAATCTAGCTGCTTGCGGCATTTGGGGTGCTGCTTTCTATGCAGCGGACACCTGGCCGCGCCACAATCCCGACAAAAGACCCCGAACTTCGGGGTCAATTCGGGAGAGTAGTCTTCTGGGCGCGGCCGTTTGGCGGCCGGCGACACCCCCGCCGCAGAATCAGCCGCCCTTTTTCCCGCAACCCTTTTCAATTACATGCTGTTAGTATTATTGAATACCTACACCTACACCTATAACTTTGTCTAGAAGGGTTAAGAAGTTGCAACATCTAAGGATAGAAGATTTGGTCTTAATAACCTACAACCATGTAAAAAAACGAAATTCCGCCATCCCAATAATAAAATTAAATAATAAAGATTAGTCTTATGTTAATAGGTGATAAGTTGGTATTTACTTATCAATTTATTAACTATTTTTTCATACTCAGTAAAACAACACGCGTATGAAATCAAAGTACTCACTGTTTTTTAGCGTCCATTTCCACTAAAAAGGTAAAGGTATTCTAATCTATGATTTCCACAATCCGGCAAAAAACTGTAGGTAATCAAATCGTATTCGGAAGTGAGCTTCCGAATACGATTTGATTACCTACAGTTTCCGGTTTTCACTAATAGAAAGAGATAGAAAACGAGGTAGTTTTTAGTAATAATTCAATGAAAGATTTGTTTTAGATCTGAAAAGGAATCTGATTGGTTGATTTTGACCCATCCGGTCAAATCGAATCGGACCAATGATGCGGGCGGTACTAAATCTTGAACTTACTACTAACTATAAAATAGCTTTTTTAGATGACTGTTTTAACACACACAAATAAAGCTAAATTTCTTCTAAATATTCAATGAATATATATAAGAATTTATGTAGATAATCTACTTTGATAAAAAAAATAAGGGCTTAACATTACTAATCCATGTAAGACAATAGTGTATTAAAAAAAATCTAATGTTTTGGAATTTTGATATATTATTACATAAAATTGAATTGAAATATAAAAATACAAATAAACAAAAAGGGGTGATAAGGTTTCGCATCCAATAATTTGTTCTTTACATTTTTACGTGTGGCGGAAGTTCAATATTGGTGCTACCATAACTCATTATAAAAATCTTCCAAAAATATTTATGCTTCTTTCTATTAATACAATTTTTTTACAAGATTTTTTGCTATTCTTAATTATTCTTTTCCAAATTCAAATATTTAAGAACAAAAGCGTCATAAATCTTGGAATTTGGATCTGCAAATCTGGTATAATAGAAGATATAAAACAATAGGCCAGTTTTAGATGATCCTACTGTTTATATTATATTTTTTTAAATGACCATTACCAAATCGATTCACTATTGTTCTCCAATTATAAGTCGATAAGTCGAATCTGTGCAAATTATAATTCGGGAACCATACGGTTCAGATTTCCATCACGATAAAATACATTTTTATTTTTGAATTGCTATTAAATTTTATACTAACATAAACCATTCATTCATTCAATTTGTAGTTTTTTATTTGGTTTGTTAGTCTGTGCTCAAATATAATAAATAACCTGTGGATTGGCATAGAGGACTTTGTATCCGAGCCAAACCAAAACCAATTTAAAAAAAAAAACCTGTGGAATTCACTATACTATAGACATTAGACGCCGGACAAAGGCTTTTAAAAAATTTTGGTTCGTCCACCTGCACGTCTACTGTCGTCTACTAACGAATACTTTTTTTTTCAAGAAAAATGTAAGTACTCTCATGAAATATTTATAGAATTTATATACTTGTACTCATAAGTATTATATCATGTATTTATGACAGTAATTTATTGTTTTAGGAGTCAAATTAACGAAAACCGCCGTTCCTGGGGCTGGCTTCGCCGCTTGTGGTGCTGCGGGCCAAGGGAAAGAGAGTAAGTATTTATGATAATAGGTTATGGTTCGCGCAAAATGAGTTGACCCAAAACTAACAGATAGAGGGAAAGCTTGCGCAGTACATTTGCGAGCAAAATGTACTAATAACGACTATTGCATCCACCATTTTGGTTGAAGTTATATTGCGCCAACTGTATGTAAACCTTCGCTGTATCCATGTCATGACCATTAGTGTATTTAACATTTTCTTTGTTTCAGACCACATTACGAACAGATAGATCCCGGCCTGCAAGCGGCGAGCCTCATGCTTCGCGTGGGGGAGTCTGTAGATGAGGTATGCGTAAAATCATGATGTATCAATATTACATCGACTTGACTATCGAAATCGACTTATATCTGCTAACCTAAATCTTGAACAGATGAGGCAGATGCTGGCGACGCTCTCACTTCATGTGAGAAGCGTCGAAGAAAGGATCCATCCCCTGCTCCTGCCCGAGGCAGGAGTTTATATGCCTATGAGGTACCTCCATAATAATTATGACTATAGTATCATGTTTCAATTGAAGTAGTTTACAAAATATATTTAGCTTGTCATAGTATTATTGGGAAGGCATGTTCTCTCCCATTGAATTTTTTTTTTTCAATAAATGTGTGTGTATGTAAATTGAACCTATAAAATGGATACTGATTCATGGAATTTATATAATAGGTAATTTTACCATGGATAATTTTATTTATAAAATAATTTTATACATTTTATAAATCTATGTAATTGACTTGTGTACTTCAACATTCTTCAATAAGAAGTAACTAATATAATTTATTTCTATGCTAGTTATTCACATAAATTCCAATATTTTTTATTGCAAGCATTACTTGGGATTGATAATCACAGTCTGTAGGTCTGTTGTGATAAGACAAAATGAGGGAGTAACCTCTTACTGCTCTTTTTCACCAACCATTTCACTTTGGTCAAATGTCTTGCTTTTCTATAGTTTTATTTACTATAAATATTGTTATTTTTACAGCGGGGGATGGACATCGCCAGCATCTGCTGCCCCACAGCTACCGCCACCCCGGAACGTATATTGGGAGTGGCTCCAGGAACGTGTCGGCTATGGGGAGCCCTGGTGATTGAGTGAGTTACCAGGGCTCCCCCAAAATAAATATGAACTTTTAAAAACTGTTTTATTTCCTTCCTCCTTAGTTCAAATCAATAATAAAGCTAGGTAAGTATATGTAGATAGATAATAGATCATACCTTGTTCTCCCCAAGGTGTTTTATTTTAGATGGAACTTAAAATTTCTATTGTGATTGTGTGAAAATTCTTGTAGTTCAGGCTTGCTGATAAACCATAATAATTCCTGTTGTCCTATTATCCTGTTGAATTGTTATATTATATATAGGTACTAGTACCTATATATATAATATAATAACAGAATATAACCAACCATAGTCTCGTTTGTAGGGCTCTAGATAGGATCTATCCTCAAATGCCACTGCAAACTTACGCATTTATGTGATAAATTTTTTTCGTGTACACAAACGCCTCGCTAGTTTATGTGATGTCTCATAGATGTCGCTCTTATAAATTTCTGGGTAGATGATATATAAAGACCAAGGTATGATTTTTTATGACTAGGTACATATGCAAATTATTACATTATGTGCTTCTTACGCGTGAAAAAATCTTTGAACTCAGTCGCATCTCATTGTAGTTCCTTATTTCTTACCTTACCTTCTTATAAGTACCTCGTACCGTCGTACTCAAGTATTATTTTTATCAAGAATGTTCAAGAAGATTAAATCACGCGTAGCGTGTAATCCGCACTGCTGTAGCGCTAGGCGCAAACACGCGTAGCGCGTTATCCGCACCGCTGTAGTGCTCTGTGCTCACACGCGTGGCGTGCGCGACCGCACTCTTGATTTATTATTAAAATGCGTTACGAGTGTGCTGTCGCACACGCCTCGCGCGTAGCCGGCCCGCACCGTAGGATAATTAGAGCGATATTAGGCCGCAGCCAACGTGTTAAGCTTTATTTTCGTAATTAGTATTAAAAGTAGTGTTGTATATGCTTTTCCACTATTAAAACATAAGCGGATATTTGTATTGTGTAAAAAAAACTCGTTATATAGCTTTACATAGGCTAGATTATGTACCTGTGTAGTGAAAATATAGAGATAACTATATATTATGCACAAAGATATAAAATGAATTGGTATTCGGATCAAAATCTACGTTGTACCTATAAAATTAGTTACATTTTCGGAGTTTATTCGATTTTAATCTATCTTCATCCTTTTTTAACTCTTTGACATACATACATACATAGCTTCACGCCTGTTTCCCATAGGGGTAGGTAGGGACTATAGATTTCCACTTGCTACGATCCTGGCACACCACTTTCGCTACATCTATGTTCATCGACCTCCCCATGCATGCTCGTCAGTGTAGGGCCTTCGACCTTGCCTTTTTTGAGTACGTCCGCAATTTGGTTGTGGTTCGTTCGCCGGTTATCCCCTTTTGATTCTTCCATTACTATATACCTAACATATATATTACTAGCTTTCCGCCAGTCTTAATAACTTTTTCCCCCGTTTTTGCGACATTTTCTATTGCTGCTCCGCTCCTATTAGTCGTAGCGTGATGGTATATAGCTTCCCCGATAAAAGGGCTATCTAACACTGAAAGAATTTTTAAAATCGGTCCAGTAGTTTCGGAGCCTATTCAATACAAACAAACAATTTACTATCTCTTTGAGATGAGCAGAAATGATACAGCTCTGCTTAATCCTTTGTGGAAAACAGACGCCTTATATGTTTTTCTTTAGGGCAGCCCCTGTACAATAACAATAACAAGGTCTGTCTTAACAAATAAACAATTTACTAACGGACATAAAGACTAAGTACGTATAAACTTGAAAAAAATATCGAAAATTTTGACACGCTGGGTTAATGGCGATAGATTCGCCCCCTATCACATCGGACCTAAATCACACCCCTATCTACCCTTCGGAGAAACAGGCGTGATGGTATATGGTATTGATGTTTCTGCTTATATCGTGGTGCTGAAATGGGATGAAGATACGAAATTTCTTTCTTTCACTAAAGTTATATTGAATCCTAAAATTATTTTTGTACTAGATCTCCAAATCCTATTGAAAGTAATATTTTTTGAAAACACTTGATAGTATTTAAGTAAAATTAGTAGTTTTAAAATACTTTCTTATGCATGGCATTCTCTGTTTACCTAGGTAAATGTTATTGCAAGGTTAAACCACGGCTGCCGCGGTCAGTCTTAAGATGGGTGACTATTCTTAAACATTGACGACACTCCGACCTCCGTGCCTCGAAAAGCACTTTAAAATTTCACGTTTTACTACTTATGTTTGAACTTTAAAAGAGAGAACGTGATTCTCTGAGTTTTTTAGGTGTTTCTAATCAGAGGTCGTCATTTAGGAAATGCCAAATAAAAACCAAAACCATTGACTTCAAAAACAGATTATAGAAATAAATATCATTTGATTTTGTAATTGGAGATACGATAGCACTTCGTGTAAAATATTTAGCCGCATTTAGTTAGATTGAAAGCCGGCGCCAACATAGTTGGGTAAAGGCTACAAATAGCTAAGTAAACAGAGTTGCTATGCATTAATGCCTAAGTATACATTGCTTCCTTAGTTACGCACAAATATTTTGAGAGTTCAACCATTTACTTGATCTATAGCATAGGGTCTCAACGTCGCCAATGACACCCTCTTGTGATGAAAAAAGGTGGACAAAATATGGTTGAGAACCATACTATATACTCTAGAGTATGGTACTATCGCTTTAGAGTCTAGAGCGATAGATATTCTGCTCTCAGCCAAATCGGTTCAGTCGTTTTGTCGTTCATTCATGAGAAAATCGCTGTAGCCCTTTTGTAAAGGTATGGCTGTGCTCGTGAATGTGCTGCCTTAGTAGCATGGTGGCTTGGGGTCTCCGGTTTGATTCCCGGGCCGAGCAATGATATTGTTTTTTTTTATAAAATTCTCAGTAGCAGACCGCAAAAATATGAATGTTATTATTGTTTATAATTAAATTTAATATTATATTGCATTTATATTTTGTATGTCTAATTTTTACCTTACATATTAGCTATTAATATTTATAATTAGCCCATGGGGTTTGGCCCTTCCTAAATAGTATTGTTTATGTATATATAATAATATATATAGTGTAATTGTATGTGTGTAGGTTATAGGCGTGTGTGTGATTGAAATACTATACATTTATTATAAAATAGTAACTGTTTACTTTCCTTTTTTTTTTAATAAAATTATGTAGTAATGTTAAAATGATTTTGTAAGCTTTATATTAGCATGCGGTTGGTGCATTCAATATTGTAAGTTAAGTCGATGTTTGTTATTTAAATTGGGTTTAATATTACTTAAAGTAACATGAAATTGCGGATAATGGTTGCAGTCCACTACACCGTACCATACGACAAGCAAGAATAATATTTTTGTGAATTTTTATTACGTTTTTTTGAGTTTAATAATTAATTATCTTTTTATTAACAAATTAGCTTTCCGCCAGCGGCTTTACCCGCGTGGTCTTATATATTACAGCTAATGTTACTCGGGAAAGATATAGCTTTTTAATGGTGATAGAATTTTTGAAATCGGTCCAGTAGTTTTTGAGTTTACTCTTTGCAAACATACAAAAATACAAATCTTTTTTCTTTATAATACTAGTATAGATAGAGATTAGGGTACTTGGCAGCGCGGTATGGTACAGACAAGGTATAAAATCCGCCTCCGTGCGTGGTTGACCGAAACTTGCGTCGGGGTGACCTAGATCATGACCTCGATCTTGGACGAGCTACGTCCACTATAGTCTGTGCGGAACTAGTTGGCCGCGCCTTAGGTATGTGAGCGGCGGGACGGAGGGGTGAGGTCGCCTGCGCGCGGTGGGACGGAGGAGCGGGCGCGCTTGTTTTCGTTCACAGTAACCCTCCGCCTCAACCCCGTCCCTACCTAAGGCGCGGCCAACTAGTTCCGCGCGGACTATACTTACAGTTGGTCTGTACCTCAATCTTGAGTTCTATCGAATTGCTTTCGATAGGTTTTTTACGCATCGATAATCTCAGCCGATTTTAGTTCCTTACTTAACCGCTAGAGGCGCTGCGACGGCTTTCCATACAAATATTTTACGGGGTCGCCAGCGAGTTTAGTGAGAAACACTCAGGGTCGAGGCACTGGTCGCAACCGCTTATTTAGCAAGATTCCTTAATATTTCAAGTTTTTTATTGCATGTCTGTGATACAGTGTTGTGGATGGAAACCCGCCTTCACCTGCAACAGAATCTCATAAATTAAGATAAAAATAGCTTTAAACTGGCATCCACTTGGCACTATTTCTATAAAAATAGTTTTATGATACTATTGAGACAAATATTATATGTACCTACTGGTCCTTATTGAAGAAACGATGCTCTCTGTCTGGTATAAAACTAATGCGATTTTCTTATTTTTTGATTTTGGTGATCAGCTCTATTTATATTACTTTTTATGAGGCCATATACAAAATACTCAGTCATCCTATGTTCCCAGTCTCCGTCGGAAGGACTATTATACTAGGCGAAAGGCTCAAGGCTTAATGAGACTATAGTGATGAGGGGGGATGATAATTAATTACTAGTACAGTTCACGCCAAACTTGTTGTCCGGGTTGTCCAGCATCGAAGATAATTATCGTACGTGTGTAGGCAAAACTGAGTACGATTTCACTGATCGGTTCAACTGATCAGTTAGAACTGTTCAGTTAAAACTGAACGTCTGGATGCCGCTTTAGTTTGTGACTAGATGGTGCTGGTGTAAAATGTCGCAAAAAAAACTGACAGTAGGTACATATAGTATTTGTCACTTACACCCTAACTCAGAGACGTCACTTAACCTTAATGAATCGTTAACACACAGTGGCTACTATATCTTGACCTATTTTTCCATATTAGTTTGTTGTCAGTGTACTAAGATATACTGGGTGTCATTAGCTAATGATTCATTAGGTTAAGTGACGTTTCTGAGTGCGGCCCTTAGTACCGACACCAGTTGAACACGTTTGTGCTACTTTATATCATTCATTTGCCGACTGATTGTTGTATATGTAAGTTGTATAAAATATTGTGAACAGTTATTGTGTTGTTATTCTTGCAAATACATTCCCTAAATGCGGTTTACCTGAAAAATATGTTATTAATTAAGTTGAAATGGTATTTTCTTTAGAAAACCATTTCAGACGGCGCTATATAATATTGTTACCATATTTCAGAATAATATGCAGCTTCAAAGGTCGCTAATAAAGACACGCGGCGCCATCCATGTTAAAAATTTAAATAATTTGACTTGACAATCTGTCTGATATATTTACAGAAACGGGTGAGTACATACCTCTACTATTATTATTCATCAGTGATTTGTTTTTGGTAAAAATATTCTGCTGTGCTTAAACATACAGACGTGTTGCTATGTATAAGCAATATCTACTTAAATAAAATTTATTTATTTGTTGGTTATCGTGTTCTCGCCGATGTCGATATTTTGAAATGACCTACCATGTTTACGGCGGCTACCGGCCTACTTAGGCCTCATTTATAGGATAACTAGATTTTTTTAACGCATACAGTAACAAACTCTACAAAATAGATTTAACTAACGTCTGTTATGAGCAAAGCTCGTTCACCCAAATACTGTTTTTACATAAAATAAAGGCAGCTTCATAAATAAAACAACACCATAAAGGCTTAAAAATCATTTTATTCATAACTATCGTACATTAATAATCAATAATTATTAATTATAAATTTAAATACAGTAAGTAATTACGGGTATTTGACACAGCGTCACTCGTACTCAAAGCTTTAATGTTTAAATGCACTTCTTATATTTATATTACATAGCACTTATATAAAAACATTGCTCAGAAATTCCTAAACCGATATGGGCAACCCAAAATTTAAAGAAAAAAACTTAAAATGAAAATTTTCAAATCAAACTTATTTAAGAAAAGAATTCGTCACGTTTCTATACATTTCCGGTTTAGAAATCTTTCAGCAAAAGTTTAATGTTGGTAATTGGTATCGTTTGACATATTTTTCCATACCAATAAGGTTATAAACCAATAAATAACTGACACCAAAACATTTAGGGCCCATTTCATAGCCTCCTAGTAAGAGTTTCTGTTAAATTACTTGGCAGATAATTTCCTAAACATTTTGTTCCATTTTTGAATTTATCTGGCAGTTAGCGGCTATCCAGAGGTGGTGAAACAGGTCCATATGTTTACCAATCCAATGTATGGGAATGTTTCCTTTTTTCCCATTGGCTGGAAAAATGTGTAAATTCCCAAGTATTTAATAAAGAAATCACTGGTTTATTAGCTATTTCACTAATATCATCGCTTATATTTCAGAAAGTCCTCCGGATGTTGATCGATGGCAAAATAATTCAAGAAATTCTATGATTGTCACATTAGGGACAAAACAATTTTATCTGTTAACCAACCGTTAGGTGTTAAAATATGAATAACCTACTTTATATTAATATCTTTTTACAGTAAGATTCATAAGGATATTAATCTATAGTACACATACAAAAACACATTTAAAAATTACTTGGGAATAAAATACAACGATACCACTCTGTGCTATGTAATCAGCAACAATCAGACTCCAGTGTTTTAAAATATATAGTGTAAAAGCAGTGCGCAGGAGTGTATTACTTGATAATGTCCTATTACAGTTTGAGTCATGTGCAAACTAATTCATATATGCGCCTATAAAATCGATATCTTGTTGTTTAAACTAATTTAAATCTTAAATTGTACGTTTATATATTAGAAACTCCACCGGCCGTGTGAAGGGCACCAGGAGTAGAGGACGCGCACCTCTGCGTTGGATAGACACAGTGAGGGAGGTTGTTGGAACGAACTTACAAAAGGCCATACACTGTGCACAAGACAGAGCAGTATGGAGGACGTATATAAAAAACATTACCCATTATAGTCACGCCCCTCAGTCATGAGGTAGCGACTAGGAAGAAGAATATTAGAAACTCCACTGATAATCAAATCTAGTCATTTCTAGGAAACAAATACACCTTTCTACAACCAAACATAAAAAATAGGGCCACATAGACTAATGATCCTCTATAAACTCAAGCGCGTTTCAAAAGTATCATAGATTTTATTATCTGTTCAACAGGACATTATCAAATACACATACATTTAAAGCGTTTCATACAAAATGAGATTCAGTACATTACTTTAAAACACTGACGTCGGGCGTCGGTTAGCACGCTCCGGTACTACAACACAAAGGAATAATATCACCAAATAGTTGTTCCTGCCGCCAAACCGACGCTCTAAACAATACATAACATATATTACATCAAAAAGTATACAAAATGATAAATATTGTTACAAAACAAAGGAGATTGATAATACAAAACTGGCTTAGTTTTATCATTTTTTACAGTACGACTAATATTTTTCGTATTTTTATATAGACATTGCTCTGAGCATAACAAAATTAATTGTTAAACAAATCTTAGGTATAAAGATAATTAATTACACATCAAATAGTACTTTACTTACAATCAAGCCACTTTTGCAGTAGCAATCTCGAAAAGAATCGCTTAAAACATTACAAGCGTTATGAAAAACAAAATAGAAACTTGATGAAATGGTTTTTTATTTATAAAATAGTTTGTGAGTTATGTTTAAATAATTCCGTGTGTTTATTTCGAGGGCAACACTGTTGCTTGTAAAGCTAGGCCCCCTTAAAAATTAAGTTAAAAAAAAATATAAAGCTAAGGTTAAGCTATGTTGCCAGATTAAATGAAATTGAAACAAAATGAATGGAAATTTACTATTTTCAATCATTTTTTATATTATTTGCAATGTAATTGCTCCGTGGTATTACAATTGATTATTATTAGGCAACCGAAGTTAGCATAGTTGTTATAACTTACAGCAACAGTGGCATATAATGACGAATTGTTGTTATTTTGCCACAAAATAAACACACGAATATAAACAAAATTAGGAAAATAAGTCAAATTAATAACTTTGGAAGTTAAAGACAGTACTAACGATCAAATGCCGCGAAACGCCGCGGCAAAACGTACACCAACATTCATTTATTACAACAATCGACGAGTTCTTAAATTTTTTATACAGTCTCTCAAAATGTCTTTATGTAGCAAAAAATCGACATTTTTATCTACCCTTTACAAATGCCACTCCTCAAAATCCCGCAAGATTTAGCCCATATGTACACATAGGACGTAACGCCTTAAAAACATTATAAACAAAAAATCGCTGCGATTATTAGTCGTTATACGAAGTCGCTGGTCGTTCGCTCTTTTCATGACAGCGCGATTATAGAAATGTAAATTTTCGAGCAATCCCATTTACCCAGCTTGCTCCGATCAATTGGATATAAGACTTGGCTCGAAATAGGGTCTTCATTTTTAAATCTCATGGTTAGGCAACACTATGGAACCATAAAGCATGATTTACAGTTCAAAATGGTCGTAAAACACCACAGTTCAGAAATATTTCACATTCATCAAAGTATCTTGATAAAATTAAAATTACTTTTCAATGCTAGTCTGTGTATGTCAGTTAGATTTATTATTGTTTAATATTATTTCTTATAATTTCTACGTTAAGGCAGGCTGTTATACTATTTTGTCACTTAATAGGGAAAAATATTTTTGTTAATTATTATTATTATTTATGTTAGGTCTATACCAAAAATTCATAATCCAGCCCTACACAAATTTGGGTGGAATGGGAAAAAATCCATGTAATGGGAATTTGTGAAATAACTTCAGCAGGCGCAACTAATTCTAGCTGAGATGATCACTACTGTGTCTTTCTAGAAATAAAATGCCACATTTACTAGAATCACAAAATGTCCGTCGGAGATTAAGATATTAATTTGAAATATGGATATCTCCTTAAAATATGGTTGGCAGCTTTCATGACAAAATACATCTCACAGATTGAGTCAATCTTCTACACAAAATATGACTAATCTGTAACATATAATATTGTGATAGGGCAAATCCAGACGGCCCAACGTGTTTATGGCCCTATGTACCCGATAATTGGATATAGGACCACACAGGGCCAATTACTATTATCAGTATACTGTACAAGTAAACTTACAATTCTGCTTATCCCCTTAAATTTGAGGCTTGAATTATTCATAATTTTAAATAGTTATATCTTATTCATGATTTTAAATATTTGAAATAACGTTAAACTCAACAATAGGTGAAAAGGCACAAATTATTTCAAATAAAAACAATAGTTTAATGCCAAAACATGATTATACGTTTAGTATGGGAAATAACCAATAAATGGGAAACGTAATGGGAATACAATTCCATGTTATGGGAAAAGTTATTCCAATGGGAATGGTACCTAGGAATGATTCTATCTTGGAAATGACATACCTTATTTCATATGCTTTTCGAGAGCCTAAAAATCTTTACATTTAGCATTTTATAGCATAATCTCGGCAGCAATAATTTGGTAAAATTACCACAATGAATAGTCTTTTAGGTTCAATAGATTTAGCGCTGTATTAAATACCTAGGACATCTTATCCATACATTTTAAATAATGAAAACCATAGTACAGACTTTGGTTAGACTGGGAAACCGTCCAACCTACATTACGGGTACACTGGGAAAAAGTCCAAAGGTATATTTTTGCACAGCCTAGGATTAATACAGTATTATACAGTAATTTTATTCGTATTCTGTGGTAATTTTACCACAAATATATGACTTGACAACATCGAATGCTCAACACAATACAAAACATCGCCTGTACACACACTTTAGCACATTTTATATAACACTGCTGACTACCTATTGGGGCGAGATTGCACTTTCTTTTTAAGCTTAATTTAAAACATATTTATCCGATTGAAAATTAAAGACTTATTCTAAAAATTGTTTAGAATATGCCTCCAATTTTCAAATAGATAAATAAAAAGTAAATCCTGTAATGAAAATTGCGACATAATATGGATTACATACTCGTACAATGAAATATTATCAGCTGATCGAAATAATTATAATTGTAGATAATAATTCCTGTTTAATCGTAAAATAACGTAGCTTTGACGCTGACATCGAAATAAATATAGTTTTATAACATTATTTTATCAAATTCTATAATAAATGGGGTATTATGACAAAGTTTAAAGCCGCTTCAAGCGAATATAGACAATTCTCTCTAAACCCCAATAATACAAAGCCTTCGTTCGTAGTACACACTATTCTCGCCCCCTATTCCTTTAACTATACAGTCTAAATCGCCGCACATTATTTTCGCACACAATTTTCGTTGATCCACGCGTATACTTTTGATATAGTCGACATGATTATAAAATGGTCTCTGAATAGATTTTGGCCGTCAAAACAATGCTTTTGATACATAATCATTACTAATGAGTTTATAAAATCAATATCTTGCTATTTAAATGCATACAAGAATAAGGTTAAAGTGGGCTGACATAAACAATATTTATTATACAGGGTGTTTGGTAGAACGTTGAACATACGAAAATGGTGGTTAGTTGGGGTCATCTGCTACCCACTGGGCCCAATTTATTTAACCTTGGCCGCACTGTTTTTTTTTTACTTTTTTTTAATTTCACAGAAAATTATCAGTTTTTTATCAATTTAAATTCGAATATCTTTACTTGTGATGGGTAAAACAGGCAGGATGTTGTTTTGTATTAATGTCTAATTATATTCGAATTTTAAGTAAAAAAAACTGGTAATTTTCTGTGAAATTAAAAAAAGTAAAAATGAAAACGGTGCGGCCAAGGTCAAATAATTTGGGCCAAGTGGGTAGCAGATGACCCCAACTAACCACCATTTTCGTATGTTCAACGTTCTACCAAACACCCTGTATACTAGCTCTTTGCCGCAGCTTCGCTCGCGCTAAGTTTGAACCCCGTTTTTTTGTTATTCTGTCTCCGGGACGGGGACAAATCCAACAAATCAAAAATCATGAAAATCGGTCCAGCAGTTCTCGAGTTATAAGTGTTGTAACAAACCCGACTTTGTTTTATATATTAGATATCAATCAATTCCCACAGGAATGGAATACAGCTTGCCCGATTTGGCTGATTACTTGTTCGGTTTCGTAATAATTGTCAGAACTAGGTTTGTATAAAAGGATTTTTTAAGCCACCGAAGTGCAGTGTAGCAAGTTGACGACGACGTTGTTAAGAAAACAGGTCTTCAGTTTTTAAGATAATCATACATACACACATAATATTGGATTTGTAAACCCACTCATACCAAAGATATATAACAAGATATTTAATTTAGCTTTATAATAAATGCCATTCCTCGCAATTTTGTTTTCGGTATTTCTAAACGTTATAAAACAAATCTTGTACATATATATAGTTAGAATAACATAACTATACTTCTCTGAAGCTTATCAGAACAGCTGTGTAGGTATAGTCGCATAGAAAAGTATTATCGTGCAAAAATAGTGACATTTATTGGGAAAATAATCACATATTTACAACAGTTATGGCATTGACTGTTTTGAGTGAGCAAGATATATTGCATTTACATAACGTAAGAGTGAGGGAGATAGCACGTAATGAGCGCGCTCTTCTGTCAACGCATGCGCAGTGCTGTTTTTGCGACTGCGCAACTTCAGAGAGGCAGAGATGCATTATTCATACCGTAGATGTTTTGAAATAGCCCGGTGTCATATACGTTGTCATACATATTGTTGAACAATTAAGGTATTAAATATTTAAATAGGGTAGACGATTGGTGTTGAATTTGTTAACAATTCATAACATATAACATTAATTTTGAATCGTACTGTATTAAGATTTGTTCAAGTTTTTGACGGGGTTAATCAGTCCAATGCTTTATTTCTTTATAGAATATGTTTGGTGTACCTTAAACTTGTCATGTCTTCACAAATTGAAATAAGAAAATACATATAACTTCCTAATTTCAATTTAGTTTTTTTGGTTCTAAATTACGGCTAACCGTTTCATGAGGTCATACAAACCAATCATCTACCCTATTGTATAATGTGTTGTACGCTAGAGCAGGTCTAACTGTGTGTCAGTTTGTGTGTAACCGTTTCATGAGGTCATACAAACCAATCATCTACCCTATTGTATAATGTGTTGTACGCTAGAGCAGGTCTAACTGTGTGTCAGTTTGTGTGTGTGTGTGTGTCTGCGTGGCCCGCGTGCGCGTGTGTGCGCGGCGGCGCCGGCGCTACGTGGCGGGGGCGGAGCCCGCGCCCGAGCCCGAGCCGGAGCCTGCGCCGGCGCCGCCGCGCGCGCTGTCCTCGCGCTGCTTGCTAATATACACCTAGAATGAAAACGAAATTGAATCTTTTATCAGTATAAGCCCCGCAGAATAATAATGTGTCTGGCGGCCATCTTGGTGACGTAAAAATGACGTGACCGCTCTCAGTACGCGTTAGCATCACTAGCCAGCAAGTACGGCGGATGACGTCATTTTGGGGTTAATTAGACAAGCTTCCAGCCCATTAGCAACTTGCGGGAATTATGACAGGGTTGAGGGTGGAGACGAAAATTAATAAATTACACAGCCTTTTGTCTGCCTATGAGTTTCTAAATAAGCACTGAAAGTAGTATAAAATAGTAAACCAAAGAAAAAAAAAACATAATTTAACACGACAAATGTATCGAAAAAGAAATAAATCATACGTTTGAAAAACCCTCGAAGGAACTACAAAATTATCAAACAAATAAACCGTATTTAAATTGATCTAACATTGTCGAATTGTTTGGGCAATAAACAAACAACCTATCAGCCTAAACCATGTTCTTAATCTTATTTTGAACACTGAGTTTTTTCCCAATTTTTTAGGTACTATTTTTTTATTGCCTACAGTGGCAGACGAGCAGGTGGCCCACCTGATGGTAAGTGGTAACCGCCGCCCATGGACATCAGCAACGTAAGGGACAGAGCTGAGCCGCCGCCTACTGTGTAGGTATGGTAGAGAGGTATGGTAGAGTAGGTATGAAAGAAGAACACGTCATAGCACACAGGAAACAACGCAGCAGATAGTTCATTCCAGAGCTTGATAGTACGGGCACAGTGTAAACAGTGGATCGACTCGGCCGTCTAGACAGGTCAACGACGAGGTGGGTTGCGGGGCAGAGCGGCGTCGCCCCACCCCTTTTTCGCAGGCTATTTATGCCGATGCGACAATTTTTCAATAATGCGTTCTACATGTGGAGTTTACGGTTGTTATTCGGCATCGTACAGCAGTAAAAATGGAAAATGGAAACTTGAGATTTTTATATCGTAAAAACAACCGAAAATTAAAATCGACAAATATTTGTCAGTTAAGCATCTCTAAGTAGATAAAAAAACTGGAGATTTTAACCTGCGTTTTTTTTATTCCCTTCGGCCTGTCGCGAAAAGTAAACATTAAATCGCGAAGGTAACATCTTGCTAAAAATCAATACTACTACAACTAACACATACATTAATTTGAACTTACAAACATATAACTTGTAGGAACGTAAGTACTTGCAAAATTACAAAATGTTTTTATATGACAACCCTAAGCTATTTTCAGTGTCTAGACGATTGTCGGCATTTAGCGTCCGCACAAAGAAGAGGGCTCACTATTAGAATTAATTACACTATGGTACGTGGTAGGAATGATCTTTGTCGCGAATCTAGAACAGCTCTATTTTCTCGGGGTCTTCAATCCCTGAATGTCCCCTATACCCTAAGCTACCGGTGTCATCTTACCTGCAGCAGGCGGTACTTGCTGACGGACAGGTGCTTCAGATGCGGCTGCATCCGCTCCTCGCCGAGCGCGAACGTGAAGGCCACCATGCAGAACACCGCCGCCTTACGCACCGCGCTGTTCTGGTGGTCGGCCAACTGTACCACAACATATTTTTTATTTATTTATTTTTATTTTCAACCAAACTTACAACATCATCACAGGTAATCCCAATGCGATATTGCAGCTAACTAATACTAAATCTTAAAAAAACTATTATATTTTACGACAACAAATAATAAAAAGAGCTCTAATTGTGAATTCCCTCAGAACAACAAAATAGGTGTAACTCCTCTGTTATAATGTTAAGAGTGCGAAGTGCGCGTGCAGCCGCGTGCGACCACCGCCACTGCCGGCAGTGGCGGTGGCCGCTGGCGCCACACATATTTATCCGGAACACATAAACACACTCGCTCTAATATTTCTCTATTATGTACATTTCCCCTCAAATACTTTAAAGACATACGTTACTAACGCTAATTCTCTTCGAACCCTATATAACATAATATCATATAACTTGGTGTCTCTGGAGAGTTAGAGCGCTATGTTACAACCCTTACAGCCTGCATATACCAGCTCAACTACTTTTAAACACTTATAATACTTTTTTTTAGCGCCTCCCGCTAGTCGACTTCCAGTGTATCGAATATTTATAGATAATACCTATGTATTTATTTATTAATTCTGATAAGAATAGCAACTATAAATTCATAATAGATATAATACATAATATAACTTTAATTGATAATTAACGTATAGTTTATTCGGTATTGTACTTATTTTTATTATTGTGGGTAGTTATATGAAACATGTATCTGTCAAATGTATAAAAGCCGATGCGTCAAATGTTTCAGTTCAGTTGTTTGTAGCCGACGCGAAGTATAACTTGTAAGTGGAAACTCTGCCCAAACGGTGTGATGAAATATACGTGTTCAAGTGCAAGTGTAGTGTTTATTACAACCACCCTGATAGCCCACGTATGACAGGTAGCATTACAGTTCTCGCCAAACTTATTGTCCGGCTTGAAGTTGGCACGAGTTAACTTCAATCCGGCCGTCAAAATCGGAGACAGAAAAAATATTGGTTATGTTAAATTTTTATGGGACCAAATGGCAACTATCCTGCGTCAAACTAAATCGATGTACAGTCATAAGCAAAAACATGTATACACTAACAAAAGAGCTAAAGCGATTTTTTCATAAATTAACGATTGCAACTTTGAGATAACACATATATGTCACTATAGTATTGGTGTCGCGACAGATGTTGCTAATACACAAGCGCAGTGCTCATCTAGGGAAACACACTCTAAGCCCTGATGAAATAAAGGAGCTTACCCCTAAGCAAATCCTGCAGTTTGTGTCAGCCGCAGGATTTAGCGGTGAACTCTAAATTTCATCGAGCGGCGATCACAATAGACCCATCAGGGTCGATGTGATACGATAGCCGCGAACAAAATAATAATAATAATAGTATTGGTTCGTAAATACCGTGTTCGTAATATCACAAAAGTTCTATTAGTACTTTAGGAGAAAATCGATTTAGCACTTTTGTTAGTGTTTACATGTTTTTGCTCGTGACTGTAAATACATAAAAAATACCAACCGAATTGAGAACCTCCTTTTTGAAGTCGGTTAAGAAATAAGTGTGCAAAGTAATACCTGTCCGACGCCCTCCATGAGGTGCTGCACGAGGTCGTCGCTGAGCTCGCCGGGGCGCGCCTTGGCCACCTCGGCCGCCAGCTTCAGCGCGCACAGCGACGTGGGGTAGCCGCGCGTGCGGATCACCGGCTTCAGCAGCGCCAGCACCTGGGAGGGGGGGGGGGGGGTCATAATAATCTTTATTTGCCTTAAACTTGGTATACAAAGGTGTTCAAAAGTCGAAGTGGTACGTACACCATCATAGCATGCAAAAAATAAAGTTTTATATGAAGTACCTATGTACCAAATAGTCTCAAGTTTAAAGTTTTGAAGTAACTTGGTAGCTAATTATAAATACAGACACACATCGCTAAACAACTTTTATTATTGAAATAAAACTACTTTTTACGGATTTTATCGCGTTATATTGATATTATTTTAATCCTGATGTTTCGGACTCTTTACAGCGTCCATGGTCACGGGTGACTGGCCTGACAGGTGATAGGCGTCTTGACGTTTTAATATAACGCGATAAAATCCGTAAAGTGTCAGAAATCAGAACTTTTATTATATTTAGTTAGTGTTGGCATAGCATTCAATTGCATTTAGATGTAATAATAGGCATAGTGACCTAGGGTTTTTGACAGGGTTTAAAAAACTTTTCTACGTTAATCACTGTTGTCTAAGGACTCTATAGAAAATCTATATTTTGAGTTCCATTACCTAAAGTGCACGAAAAATGGAAGAAAAAGAAAATATGGCGCTTATGTCACCGTGACATCCCCTGCTTGTATTTATGTATTGAAACTCACACTTTGCACGCAACTGATAAGTAGTTGACGTCATCAACCGTTCGGCCAATCACAGCCGTTTACGATCACGTGACAAACGTCAAAGTAGACACAAATAATCATTTTCTTTGTAGATTTTCTCTTAAAATATCTCGTATTTTTTCTTAAATGGCTAAATAGTTCGTTTTTTAAATTCAGATTCACTACGGTTGCCATCAATAGATCCTATATTACATACTGTTAAATAAATACACTATTGCTCAAAATAGATAAGGTGGCCTACTAAATTGTGACCGGTGTACAGTCAACTTAAAACTTGTTGGTTTAATGTATCACAGCGTAATACCTATACATTAAACCAACAAGTTTTAACAATAGTTGAAGAGGTACGTGACTTAGGGGTTACATTAGATACACAGTTAAGATTTAACAAGCATATTCTTATTATAACATCTAAGGCGTTCAAAATTCTTGGTTTCATACTGCGTATGTCTCGGGGGTTCTCAAAAGCTTCCACTAAAATCAAATTATTCAAAACGCTAGTTCGCCCAGTACTGGAATATAGCAGCACAGTGTGGAATCCGCACTATAAAGTTTATACCAAACACTTAGAAAGTGTCCAAAGACGGTTTCTGTATCATCTATGGTACAGACTTTTTAGCAAAAAAAATTGTCAGCTACAAAGAAAGACCAGACTAAATGCATGCTGTGACCTTCTATAATTGGAGGAACACACCATTATAAAACTATGTCTACTTTTATATTTAATGTATTGTGTGTATCCTGTGTTGATGGTCCATAATAAATAAATAAATAAACAAAAGGTATAGGTATACCTACAATCTATGTTTCGGCAAAAATTGTGATATAGATACCTAATTTAGGCACAAACGGTTTGGTAACTAGGCAGCACTCACCTGCGTTTTGACTCATTTTGCGTCACACATTATTATTAACAAATGTAATTATTATATTTTTGTATTTTTTAAGCATTTTCCATGCTAAGATTACAAAGTTATTTTTAATGAAGGAAAAACTGTAAAGGAACTACCTGTAAAGTTAGTCTTGTAGGTTGTGAAGCATTCACAATAGATGTCGCTACGTCACCTTTAAGACGTAAATTAGAATGTGAAGGAAGATTTCGACTGGCGAGCGGGGCTCGCGGTGGCTTAGTGGTCAAAGCGTCTGGTGTACCGAACCAGAAGACGCAGGTTCGAATCCTGCCCGCCAGCCGATTTTTTCCTTCATTAAAAATAAAATGTAATTATCTTTTTTGTTAACTGTACACAGAAACACATTTATTTTTATTTTTTTGTACATAGCAACACTAGAAACGTTGCCGGCCCTTAAAAGCCCCTGAAAATCTTATAACGTAGTTCCTCACCTGTAGTGTAGACAAAGCATAGGCATATGCTGCATGCCTCAACTGTCTACGACCCTCATTGAGGCTCCATAGATGAGTTTCAGCTGGATGAAGTAGCCCTGGTATTTCACTGCCTCTAATGGCGAATCCAGAGGGAGACATAACCGTGATCATTTGGTCCAGAGGCCTTGTGACTATGGTGGGGGCCCGGACCAGTCATGAGACCAGAATCTAGACCATGGTCATTAGGATGTCTAGACCCTTATAATTGAGCCAGGCGGTTTGACCACCGATGTGTGGTCGACGGGGTCATGACGTTATAGTACTCTCGAGGGTCCTTTTGCCTAAGGATCCACAGCTGTTAGAGACCCCAGTATGGAATTTATGACCGCCAAATGTGAGGTCTAGGAGTCAGCAATGTGGTTTTTAGTAGTCATGACTCTTTTGACTCTTTTTTCATGACATGGATGTCAAAACGTCACAGCACCCAGGGCGTCATAACGTCACAGCACCTAGGGGGTCATAACGTTACAGCACCCAGGGGGTCATAACGTCACATCACATAGGGGGCATAACGTCACTGCACCCAGGGGTCATAACGTCACAGCACCTAGGGGTCATAACGTCACAGCACCTAGGGGGTCATAACGTCACAGCACCTAGGGGGTCATAACGTCACAGCATCCAGGTGGTCACAACTTATTTCCTCACCTGTTGTGCGGGCAGAGCGTTAGCTATATGCGGCATCCCAGCTTCGACCGCCCTCATCACCTCCTTGTTAAGGCTCTCGTACGCGTGGATGAGCTTCAGCAGGATCAGGTCGAAGTAGTCCTGCCACTGCGGCCTGGTCTCCGGGCGGCGGCACAGCCAGATGAGCACCTTCACGGCCTCGGCCGCTGCACGCTCGTGGGCGGTGCCCCAGCCTGAGTACGAGATATTGGGGTTTAGTTTTGTTATATGTCATTTTTAACCCCCGACGCAAGAACGACGGGGTGTTATAAGTTTGACGCGTCTGTGTGTGTGTGTGTGTGTGTGTGTCTGTCTGTGGCATCGTAGCTCCCAAACGGATGAACCGATTTTGATTTTGATTTTTTTTTATGTGAAAGGTGAATTAGTGGGAGCTATGTTTTATGAAAATCGGTCTAAGATGGCCGCCGCCACAAAATAGCGAATCATATATTTTTTCACAACTACACAACAACAACAACAGGAGAATACTGTACACTATGATCAATTTCAAATCCAAGATGGCCGCCACCACAAAATGGCTAAATACTCTTCGTGTCTGTTTTCTAAATTTTTAATTTAGGTTATATTGTCGTGAATATGGTGAAATTAAAATCCTTCAAAACAGACTTTTGAAATTTTTCGATGAATAAATAAAAAATATAATAAAAATCTTGGGATATTTTTACACAGCACCATCTAGTCCCAAACTAAGCAGAGCTTGTACTAATGTGTACTAGACAATGGATATAATACTTGTATACTTTTTTTTTGTAAATAAATACTTATTATACATAGGAAACATCCAGCCAAACACAAATACTTATATTCATCACATAAATATTTGTGTGCTGTGGGAATCGAACCCACGACCTCGTGATCAGCAGTCCGGTACTCGAACCACTAGACCACAGACGTCGTCAGAGTTTTAAAAATATAGTGTATATGGTGTTATTTTTAATGAAGGACAAAATCGGCTGTCGGGCAGGATTCGAACCTGCGTCTTCTGGTTCGGTACACCAGACGCTTTGACCACTAAGCTACCGCGACTAAGCTAACAACCGACACGACTAACTTTACAGGTAGTTCGATGTCGTATGATGCCGGTTGCGAAGCATTCACAATAGATGTCACTACTTCACCTTTAAGACGTAAATTAGAATGTGAAGGAAGATTTCGACTGGCGAGCGGGGCTCGCGGTAGCTTAGCGGTCAAAGCGTCTGGTGTACTTAACCAGAAGACGCAGGTTCGAATCCTGCCCGCCCGCCGATATCTTCCTTTATTAAAAATAACTTGTAATCTTAGCATGGAAAATGCTTAGAAAAATACAAAAATATAGTATGGTGTTGTTGACTGACCGGATGTTTGTTGCGCGTTGGTGGCGTTCTCGGTGTTCTCCTTGTCGCGCACGCTCTCGTCCATGGACAGCGCCGCCAGCGCCACGCGCACTATGTTCCTGGGGACAACACGATCGTTTTACCCGACTGCCGAGGGAAGGATATGTGTTTGACCTGCAGGGTTACTCTTGAAAACAATTCCGATCCATTGGCATTGACTTGGTTCTCTTTATGCTGTTTTTGGGAAATGTTAATTTAAAAGAATTACTAACACTAGTCTATAAGTATATTGTTACTAACAAAATGGACACCATCGTCTGAAATAAGTCTTATTATTATTATTATTAGGATTATGACCAGTGATCGGCGTAGGTAGTGCTATTTTCGGTCAATGACCCTGAATGATTATGTTAATATGGACATGTCCCGGGATTTTCGGGGTTCACGGGAATATTTTTCGGAATGTTGATGTAAATGAAGTTATACTGTTAAAAATACCATGAATATGCACTGCGTCATATCAGACTACTTCTTTCTGGTTTAACTGGTCCTGCACAGTGCTGTTTGCCATATTACTTACTGGTCAATAGGTAGGTCTGATTATACCCGAAACAGGTGGCATGATATGTCGTCATGTGTGCAACTACAATTACTTTACAATTGCTTGTCAATGTGATATAAATTAGTATGTAACATGTATGCCGGGATTTCGGGCCGGGATATCCATGTTAAGTTAACGGTCACTAATTCCCGTGAATAGCACTACCTACGCCGATCTCTGATTATGACTCTTGAATGTAACACTAGCGCCATATTGGCACAATATTGAGCGAATCTTTAGTGAACTAAAAATGATTGGCCAATGCCGCCAAAACCTTATTTTTTATTTACATCAGAAATAGTAAAACCTAGTTGTTTTATGAATCCTTTGAATCCTTAGGGCACACCGCTACTGCGGATGTTAGCGTTGCTAACTTCATGTCGAAGGTAGCTTGAGCGATTCCAATTTCAATTCATGAACAAAGATATTGGTTTCAAGAGTACGACTTTAAAATTTACCTTGGATTTGGATTGCTATTGCGATTGTTTTCAAGAGTGGGCCTACTGTATGTAAATAGGTACAGTTCTCGGCAAATAAGTTTGCATTTTTATTTATTACAGTCTAATATTTTTTACCCGGCCGTAAAAATCGGAGAAAGAAAAATATTAGATTGTAATAAATAAAAACGAAAGCTCAAGTCGTAGGCTGTCGTTTTAAATCATTCTAATTCAATTTTTTTTCTTCGATTTTTACGGCCGGCTTGAAGTTAGCTCGTGTCAACTTCAAGCCGGACAATAAGTTTGGCGAGAACTGTACATTAGTACACATGGGGAATACCAGTATGTATATTGATAGTATAATCTATATATACATATATCTATATACAAAAAAATGAATCGCCAAAATGTTTGTACCCGCATAACTTCCGAACAACTGCACTAAATGAATAATAGGGGAGAAGATTGGTTGAATTTGTTAATGATCACACGCTTAGTAAAAAATATCATTAGCATATTTATTTATTTATTTATATATTCTTTATTGTACACCAATAAAATACACAAAAATAGGAAATAATCGATTTTAAAAACATACAATTGGCTGCCTTATCGCGGACTGCGATTTCTTCCAGGCAACCTTAAGCAAGCATACTTCGTATATTGAAAATAAATATTAAATCGACCAAGAAATTTCTGAGATAAATGCGTTATTGTTTTTGGTGGGGATTGAGAGGGGATGCTCTGTCCCTTTCCCGCAAAACGAGTGTTAGTATAGAATTACTATAGCGCACGCTACTTTTGACGTCATTTGTAAGTATAGTGCGCTCTCTGTCTAGCATAAAATTAAAATGCTTTTAACTTCGTTATTTTTGAACCAATTTAAATTTTGTTTTTTATAATCGTTTCTATTTATGGCCTTTTCATGAGGCCATAAAAATAATTAGTCGTATAGCCTATTCTTTCTTTGTAGTGTTCATTATTGTCAGGACAAGGTTTGTATGTAGATTTAATTAATCTACCGGGATCTATATACTAACTTGAAGTACTCCACGGGCTTCTTGCAGTCGCCGTACTTGAGGAGCTCGTGCGTGGCCAGCAGGAGCCGCTCCCACTGCTCGGGCGGCGCCTGAGACACGTCCAGCTTGCACAGGGCTTCCAACACCTCTGGCTCCCGAAGACCAGCTGGAAACGAAACCGTTTATAAACTTTTCTAGTGAGAGAAATATACGAGGCAGGGATCGTACCTGCGTCCCTCCGGTAGTACATCGGGGGCTGTTAGCCAACTAAACGTGTATATCTTTTTAAAGTTTTAAGGCATTTGTACAATAAGAGGTCATAAGTCCCTTATCGTGTCAAGGATCGTATTCGCCTGCACGTTACTGCACGTACCTATACACAAACATATGCTTAGTGATTTGAAATTAAGTACCACTATCTTAAAACGCCGTCACAACATCACAGCACTGAATGATCATTACATCGCTCTCTTTCCGACTAGATAATTATGAAAGAGTACGATAAACGAGATCGTCTATGTACGCAAAATGTTTGTTATAGAAAAAGGTCTTAAGTGAAACTTGTTTCATGCGATAGACTTGTAAAAATGGTAATGGACTTATGACCGCGATCGTACATTAAAAAATTACTAACAATTTACGCGCGGAGGGGCGGGGTCGCCTGCGCGCGGTTCTGGTGGTATTCCAAAATCGAGAAGTGTTTTACGGTTTTTCTATAAAATTTTCAGTATCAGCTCGAATTGAGAAATTCGACAACACAGTGGTCGATATACTTAACCCAGTAAGCAAAAAAGTAGGCGATTTTTTTTTTCATGGAAATTCGTAAAACTATATTTAATTTTTTCCTACTCTAATTTGCAAAAATTCTAGGGAAACGAAAAGGATGGCAATAATAGTCATATATGCACCCGCATACTGCACATTTTCGCATAGGTTGCATTCTAATCGTGGGAGAGGTTAAGCGCAAGGACGAGGGTTCAAATCCTCCCTGAGGTCGGATTTTCATTTCGTTAAAATGTACAGTGCGATTCAAACTTAATGTCGGCTCGGAAGTTAGCTACTCGCTGCGCAGTACCCTCACCCCCGCTGTCACATATATTCGTTACTGCGCAGCGACTCGCCTCATGTTCCGAGCGGCCATTATTATATTTTCTATTTATCTTCGGGGACGCCTGCAGGCACCAGGCGGGCGATCAGTCCTCTTTTTGGGATTATGTCGCCCAGTTCCCCATTTTTGGTGGATCCCTTCATGGGTTACTGGCGCTCGGCGTCGCGAATCTTCTGATTGCTTTGCAGAAGTCCAACAGTTGTTTAATTGATATTTCCGCAAGTTGCTCTTCGTTTACTTCATCAGTGCCTAGTATTTCCCATCTGAGCAGTGCATAGCGGCCATTAAGTTTGAATCGTACTTAGCGACCAGTTTGTGAGTATACTTACATTTAGTAATAATATATCCGTTCTCATCAGTCTCATAAGGTCTTATCTTGTCGCGGCCCAGCTGACTAGAATTGTACTCCCTGCAACAACATAAAAAATTAAAAAGAAACCTCATACAACTATACAAGAGACCTATGTTAAAGGACATGGCCAAAATGTGTATGGGCGACTGCCCCAGCAATGTATAAACATTGAACCTAGTCTATACTAATATTATAAAGAGGAAATATTTGTTTGTTTGTTTGTTTGTAATGAATAGGCTCCGAAACTACTGGACCGATTTCAAAAATTCTTTTACCTTTGGAAAGCTATATTATCCCCGAGTAACATAGGCTATATATCATCACGCTACGACTAATAGGAGCGGAGTAGTTATGAAAAATGTAGCAAAAACGGGGAAAAAATTATAAGACCACGCGGGCGAAGCCGCTGGCGGGAAGCTAGTAATAAATAATGCTGAATATCTAAATATTATAATTTCACATGAGAAAAGTTTCGGGAACTTTTCAGATCGTTACAATTCTCAGAACAAAATCATAAACTCCTACGTCAATAACAAAGTTTGTACTACATCATACCATCACGCCCATATTCCCCGAAGGGGTAGGCAGAGGCTTACTAATGTACACCCACATTTCGCCAGCATGTTTAGGTCCCATGTAATAGGGGGCGAGCCTATTGCCATAAACCGGGCACAAATCCAGACTCCGAGCTGCTATTGGGAATTTCTCAGAAAACCCAACAACACTTTGCTCGACCCGGGGATCGAACCCAGGACCTGTAGCGTAGCAGTCGCTTTTGGAACCACTAGACCAACGAGGCAGTTGTACTACAAACTTCTAGTAAGTAAGGCATTATTAAATAAACGTCAGATCAAGAACGAGTCAGATGTCACATTTTTGACGTTCGATATCTTCAAATTTTAAGATTTATTGTGCACATTATACTTGTCATACAAAACTATGAAAAAAATTGTTAAAATCTTTTAAATATTTGATTAATTCTATGAGAATAATAACACAATAATTATTCTTAACCTTTCTCCCAAGCATGTTGGGGTCGGCTACCAGTCTAGCCAGATGCGGCTGAAAATCAGTATTTTACACGAAGCGACTGCCATCAGACCTCCGCAACACAATTTCTGGGCAATACCGATATTTGAAGGATAGACTGGTTGTCAGGCTTTTTAGGTTTCTGACTACCACTAACGATTATCATAGGTGTTCGTATGACAACCGATGGCTTTACGTGCTCTCCGAGGCACGGAGGGGTCAAGCGGCGGGGCGGCAAGCGCAGATTAAATTTGCAGATCAGTCAATCAGCGTACACAGCACCATCTAGTCCCAAACTAAGCAGAGCTTGTACTATGGGTACTAAACAATGGATATAATACTTACATACTACTTTTTTTTTTGTAAATACATACTTATAATACATAGGAAACACCCAGACAAACACAAACACTTAAGTTCATCACAATAAATGTTTGTGTCCTGTAGAAATCGAACCCACGACCTCGTGATCAGCAGTCCGGTACTCGAACCACTAGACCACAGACGTCGTCAAAGTTATAATTTAGCCACGAGCCACGATATTTGAATGTTACGAGTTAGTGAGACTTTCTTATTAGTTTTTACTGTTTCTGAGACTTCGTGGTTTATCAGTGAGTGGTATTTGGTTTATATCAACAGGTTGTTGCTTACCCATGTTGCTGGAAGTCAATTCTGTGATGGGCGGGCACGGGCGACGATTCCTTAGTGCTGTTCGCTTCTTCTGAGCTGTCGGCTGACGCGGCACGGTTGAGCGCCTCACTGACAGAAAAAATATTATCGTATATATATTTTAATATAGCTAACTTCCGAGCCGACATTAAGTTTGAATCGAACTGTAAATAGTTGAGGTTTTATATCCGCAAGTTTATTCGTACAAGGTGGAAGGGACATCGGTCGCACATCCGAATACCATGAGTTCAGTACATGATTCTGGACCCTCTGCGTTGAAATATTCCGTCAATATTACATCAATTTTTCAATTTTTTTCATAAAGTGTAAAAAAAACTTTATTTCTACCCACCCAAATTAAATTTATAATAAAAAAAATCATTATTGAATTAATTTCTGTTCGCGCGCACGATAACATTCACCGCGGAGCGTTATAATCGCGTTTTTAGCAATACACTGCGCGCTCAAAAATATCAATATCTGTAATAACCGATCATTTTCTACATGAATGACCTAGGTCATTTTATTTTTGACCTTGAGTGAAACCTTGTCGCGACGTTTGTACGTCGATGTCCCTTTCACCTTGTATATTATGCAAATGTTACTCACGCGTTATAATGTCCGTTGGGGACGCCGTTGTGTGCTTTGTTCGACAGCGTCACGTCCGACATCTGACTGATGCCGGAGTCTTTACTCGACATGTGGTTACCGCAGTCCGCTGAAAAAAAAGTGTACTTCTTCAACAATAATCCAACCGGCGCGTGTATGACAAGATGTATGAACGTGGGGAAGCTAAGAAGTATGTAAAATTCGTATCAAGTAACGGTATCTAGTATTCACAACAATTATTACTGTTCACACATATTTTTAACCCCCAAAAACGACGGGGTGTTATAAGTTTGACGTGTCTGTGTGTGTGTGTGTGTGTCTGTGGCATCGTAGCTCCCGAACGGATGAATCGATTTTGATTCTGATTTTTTTATTTGAAAGGTGAATTAGTCGGGAGTGTTCTTAGCTATGTTTGATGAAAAATAGCGGATTACATATTTTTTCACAACTCCCTTAATATCGGTATCAAATGAAAGGGCTTAACTAGAAGAATACTAAACACTATGATAAATTTCAAATCCAAGATGGCCGCCACTACAAAATGGCAAATTACATTTCGTGTCGGGGGTTTTCTAAATTTTTCCGACTAATTCACCTTTCGAATAAAAAATTCAAAATCGGTTCATTTCGTTCGGGAGCTACGATGCCACACACACACACATACACACACGCACGCACGCACGCACACACACACACGTCAAACTATATACCAATTCATATGTCACCCTGATTTTACTACCCGAAAAAAAAAAATTATGGTCATCGAACTCGTTATGCCCAAAAATTGTGTTGTAGCGGTCCGATGGCAGTCGCTTCGTGTAAAATACTGATATTCAGCCGCATCTGGTTAGACTGGAAGCCGACCCAAACATGGCTAGGAAGAAAAAAAAAACATCGGCGAGTGTGCTTTGGAGTTATATAATATAATTTCCCCAAGCCCTTTCCATCATTTGACAACCAGACTGTCTGTACTGCGCCCCCCTTAGTATTTTTATTATGCGTTCCGCTAAAGAGTGGAACTCATTCTGGCAATGAGTTAGGTAGGTATGTTTCCGAACAAATACAATCTGGCAGTCTTCAAGACTCGAGTGAACATGATTTTATAGGGTACGCGTGTACTATTGTAGACCGCACTGTTGCTTACATTGTGTATCCGTTTTTATTAAGTAAACGTTTTATAATTTTTTGAGTTCAATAAAAGTTGTTGCTGATATCCTTAAAAAAACATGGAAAAGAAATTCGACATCACAGACAATACTGGCCAAACTTATTGTCCAGCTTGAAGTTGGCACGAGCTAACTTTAGCCCGGCCGCAAAAATTGGAGAAAGAAAAATATTGGATTAAAATGAATTTAAAACGACAGCATACAACTTGAGCTTTGATTTTTATTTATTACAATCCTATAATTTTGTTTATCAGATTTTTACGGCCGGGTTAAAGTTAGCTCGTGCCAACTTCAAGCCGGATAATAAGTTTGGCGAGAACTGTAATATCAGTAGCTTCGTTAAAGCATCCGGGGTAACAAACCACGAGAACACGAGGTTCGATTCCTGTTCGTAATCCAAATATAAAATCAGTAAAACACGTATAGGGATTGAAAAATAGAAATCAAGTTTATTATAAAACAAAAGTATATGAAAGATAAAAACAACAATTTCTATAAAAAAACAACAAGATTTTTAAAAAAGTTAAAAAGTCATTTAAAAAGCATTTAAAAAAGGGAATTTAGAAAAGATTAAAAAAACGTTAAATGGAAATGAATTTAGAATGCTTTCGAAAAATTGTAACTGATAAGTGAAAAAGTGTTTAAAAAAAATATCTAACAAATCTTTTTGCTGTGGCATCATTATTATGTAAAAAAGATAGTTAGGCAGAAGATATTAATGTTACGGCTTTACTTATAAACGCTTTGTTAAACACACAGCGAAGCGAACACACGCCAAAATGGTCAACACAGGGCTTGTAGACAAGTTGCAGCATTCGAATCGACAAACGAATAGAAACAAAATGTATGAAAATGACACAAGCTTTCGACAAATCGGGCTGTCACTAATGTCATTTAAATACATTTTGTTTCTATTCGTTTGTCGATTCGAATGTCAAAATGTAACTTGTTTATGAAACTACGAATTTGAATAAACACATAATTTTTGTTTTATGTTTATTTTGAAACTGATTTTATGGCTTGGGGTGCGCGCTATGGTTAAAAATAATCTTGTAAAGACAAAAGGGATAAAACCGATCTGGCGTATCGACCTGCCCGCCATTTTGTTTTTTTTTTATAAATCGCGGCGCACGATGAAAGTTGTACGTAAAAAATGGCGGCGTGTCCGATATGCTAACTTCTACACAAAACGCGCATAAAAATATTAAATTATTGGTCCAAAATATCGCAATCGCTTTACGAAACATTAAGCGGTAGTTAACTGTTTTCTGGGGGGCTAAAATTGTTCATTTTGGGGGTGAATAAATAGCGTGAATGCCATGCCAATACAATATATGCGAAGTCAGACGATATCGGTATTATTTGCAGGTTTGTGTACGCGATTTTAACCTCTCTGCACTGGGAATAGACACGAAATCGTATTGGATTCATGTATTTTCGCTGTGTGTTAGACAAGGTTTTAAACGATGACTAACAGTTGTCTAGTTAATAAGAGTTTTGTCGTCTTCGGTTGAATTTACCGTTACCTGTGGTACAAACAGAGAAACACAGTGATTAACTAATCAACTGCTTATCAGCGTTCATTATTAAAGGGCTATACAAGGTGGAAGGGACATCGAGCACATCCGAGTACCATGAGTTCAGTACATAATTCTGGATCCCCCTGCGATGAAATTTTCTATATCGTAACTTTTTTCATCAATTTTTCATTTTTTTCTACAGTTTTTTTACTTGAACGTGTAAAAAACGTTATTTCTATTTACCCAAATTAGATTTAAAATAAAAAAAAACATTATTTTATTTATTTTGGATCGCGCGCGCGATAACATTCACCGCTGAGCGTTATGATCGCGTTTTTTGCAATACACTGCGCGCTCAAAAATGTCAGCATCAGTAATAACCGATCATTTTCTACATGAATAACCTAGGTCATTTTATTTTTCTTTGAATGAAGCCTTGTCACGACGTTTGTGTGTCCATGTCCCTTCCACCTTTTATATACTGGCTTGACTACTGCAGTTATTGGCTTGCCAAATTAATGAATTTTTAAACGTACGCATATGTAGACTGCTGAAAAGTAGCTAAAAGGGTTGTGTTATATTCTATAGTCCGCGCGGAACTAGTTGGCCGCGCCTTAGGTATGTGAGCGGTGGGACGGAGGGGCGGGGGCGCTTGCTTTTGTTCACAGTAACCCACCGCCTCACCCCCGTCCCTACCTAAGACGCGGTCAACTAGTTCCGCGCAGACTATAGTAGTAAAATAAATACACCATGATTAATAATAAAACTGCCAATAAGCAATAACGATAGCACGTTGAAGTGCCAATGGGCCGGTCACGTCTCTCAGAGAACCGACAGCCGTAGGAGCAATCGTGAAGACCGTATTTACGCAAGCGTAGTGCGGGAAACCCGCCGGCGGGTGTCTGACGACTTGCGGAAGACTGGTAGTGACTGGATGACCAGAGCTGAAGATGTGGCTCTGTAGCTAGTAAAAGATTCCTACGTCCAACTAGAGCCATCGTCGTTCCACTGCGAGAGAGAGATGCTGCTATACAGGTCGGGTAGCGCCATCTCTTTTTTGCAACGTAACAATTATGACCTTAGCACTTCATAATACGACCCCAGTAGATTACGGTCTGATGATGAAGCATCAAGCAGCAAGATGAAGCGGTGATAGTCTAGGGGTATGACCACTGGTCCGCCAAGTCAAAGGTCTCGAGATCAAATCCAAGGCGCGCAACCTCTGTTTTCGAAATTATGTTCGTAATTATCACTCGCTTTAACTGTGAAGGAAAACATCGTGAGGAAACCTGCATGCCTGAGTGATTTTATCGACGGCATGTGAAGTCTGCCAACCCGCATTAGGCTAGCGTGGTGGACTAGGCGACCCGTGCCCAGCAGTGGGACAGTTAATGGGTTGATGATGATGAATATGCTAACATTACTGTGTTCCGGTTTGAAGGGCAATGTAGCCAGTGACATTACTGGGCAAATGAGACTTTACAGCTGAGGGTTTAAGGGTGAGGATCGTTTGTATAGGTGTCGAGGTGTGAAGCCACTTACCGTTGCTGTGCTGCGCAGTGTATGTGTGTATTTCTGAAGTGGTCTTCCGTATCCTGGAGTAGACATCCTCGGCCGTCGAGTTGGATGCGCCGCTGACGGTCCGTAAGGGGCTGTCCGAGCCTGCTGGGGGGAGACGGCCGGATTAATGGGGTGGGGGCAGTAACTAAGTAAACCTTTTAACCACCATCACCAGGAGAGGCAGCAGGGTATGTCCGACTGATACCGACGAAAAGAAAAGAAAGATAGGTGGGGAATGTGAAAGGGAGAGAAAGAAAAAAAAGAGGCTGGAAGGGAGATAGATAGGAGAGTGAAAGAGAAATAAAATGGGATATAGGAACAAAGAAAGATATAAAAAGTAAGGAGAAAGAGATAGGAAGAAAGGCAGGAAGGGAGAAAGAAAGAGATAAGAAGAAATGCATGAATGGAGAAAGAGAGGAGAGAATAGAAGAGGGGAAAATTATGTATAATTTCAAAGACAATAAGTACTACATGTACAGTGAATAGTGTGATGCTCACTGCTGGAGGTCCTGCGCACGTGCTGCTGCACCACGCCGTTGACCAGCGCCTGCGTCTCCGCAGGCAGCTCGCTCATCAGCGCCGTGAACTGGAACACACACTCACGTTACTATTGAAATAACATTTTTTTTGAGATTTAAAGCCCGTTTCGCCACCTCTGGATAGTCGCTAACCCCCGAATAAATAAAAAAAATTAAGAACATTTATCATAGGTGTTCGTATGCCAACCGGGATCGACGGCTTTACTTGCCCTCCGAGGCACGGAGGGGCCTCGATGTATTAAGAATGGTCACCCATTCACAGACTGACCGCGGCAAGCGTAGCTTAACCTTGCAGATTGGTGTATCAGCGTAGTATAACTAACGTATAACTTAGCTACGAGCCTCTCAACCCATACAACAATTGTAAATATTTATTGAGATCGTCCTCCTTTTTTGAAGTAGGTTAGGTCTACTTACTTAAAGCAGTGATAGCCTAGGGGTGTGACCACTGGACTGTCAAGTCAAAGGTCTCGAATTCGAAAGTAAGGTACGCACCTCTTGCTTCGAAATTAAGTGTGTAATTATTACTTGCCTTAACGGTGAAGGAAAACATCGTGAGGAAACCTGCATGCCTGAGAGATTTTTTAGACGGCATGTGAAGTCTGCCAACCCGCATTAGGCTAGCGTGGTGGCAAACAAGCATAGGGCCCGCCTGATGGTAAGCGGTTACCATAGCCTATGGACGTTTGCAACACCAGGGGTATCACTCGTGCGTTGCCGACCCGAAAACCCTCTTAGAGGTTTATGGAGGATTCACTGTGCCAATAGTTTGAGGGAATATTCCTCTTACTGACAGCGCAGCGCATACTTAGAAGGAGCATCATACTGTGAGGAGGCCCATGCCCAGCAGTGCACATCTAGTCGACAATTCAATGATATCGTGGCGTCGCGCTTTGGCCATCGGCGCGGATTTACGATGGTGCGCAGTCACACTGCGCGTGCGCGTTGTAGCTCACACCACAACCAAATGTGCGCGGGGAGCGAGTGAGATGCGCTAGCAAGCCGCGATTTCCGCGAAACGAAATTATTTTAGTGTGTGTATCTTCCGATTTGATTTCTTTTATGTTTGTATTTGTTTTGTTTTCTACACTAATATTATAAAGAGGAAAGATTTGTATTTTTGTATGTAACGAATAAACTCGTACTGGACCGATTTGAAAAATTCTTTCCATGTTAGATAGCCCATTTATCGGGGAAGGCTATAGGCTATATATCATCACGCTACGACTAATAGGAGCGGAGTAGTAATGAAAAATGTTGCAAAAACGGGGGAAAAAATTATAAGACCACGAAGCGGGCCACGGGCGAAGCCGCTGGCGGGAAGCTAGTATGTAATAATGTCTTGTGTGGATTGTGTATTTTCAATAAAACTTGCTTTTCTTTCTTTCAGTGGTGTGATGAATGGGTTGATGGTGATGAGGTATACTTACAGGTACGGGGTTGCAGTCGTACAGCGAGGCGAGCGCCCGGCGCGCGCTCACCCTGACGTCAGCAGCGCGAGGGTCTGCAGCCAGCCCGGCCACCTTCACCAGCGCGCGCCCCGCCACGCCCGTGGCGCCACCTGACGACAACAACCATCATTAAAATCATCATTTAAATATAAATGTGAGTACTATGTAGGCTAGTTTAAACGCGTTCATATGACCTACGCAAATGTCTTGCTGATCTGGTATCGTCGTGCGACGGGTCGTTGAGCTCCCTAATAATGGTTGAGCTACACGATGACTGTTGCATGCGTGCCGTCAGTTAGGACTGGTCAACTCAAAACTGTTTCAGATTTTGCCCTACAGTGTTTAACTCGCATATCCGATATTTACTACGTTTGTCTGGACTTTAAAAGAGACCATGATTCTCTGAGTTTGTTTCAGCGTTTCTTCTCAGAGGTCGTCAGTTAGGAAATGCCGGCGACATCTAGCATTAAAAAAAAATGACTTGTAAAAGTGTCTTTAAAGGATCTACTTACAGAAATAAATATCATTTCAATATCATTTCAAATATGATTTCATTTCATTTCATTGAGCTTTGCATGACAACATATTATGGCTCGGGAACACTATAACCAGCACTTTCCTCTCCCTAACTCTATAGGTATAGTGCCTCGACCATGAGTTTTTCTCACTAGACTCGCTAGCGACGCCGTAAAATATTTGTATGGAAAACCCTCGCAGCGCCTCTAGCGGTTACGTAAGGAACTAAAATCTGCTATGAGATTACAGCGTTTCGATGCGTAAAAAACCTATCGAGAGCCATTCGATAGAACTCATGGTTGAGGTACAGTTCTCGCCAAACTTATTGTCCGGCTTGAAGTTGGCACGAGCTAACTTCAACCCGGCCGTGAAAATCGGAGAAAGAAAAATATTGGATTAAAATGATTTTAAACGACAGACTACGACTTGAGCTTTCGTTTTTATTTAATACTAGCTGTCCCGGCAAACGTTGTTTTGCCATATAGGGGTGGGTCATTTTAGGGGAATGAAAAATAGATGTTGGTCGATTCTCATAGATACCGGATAAGCACACAAAATTTCATACAAATCGGTCCAGCCGTTTCGGAGGAGTATGGCAACTAAAACTGTGACACCAGAATTTTATTTATTTAATATAGTCCAATATTTTCCTTTCTCCGATTTTTATGGCCGGGTTGAAGTTAGACCGTGCCAACTTTAAGCCGGACAATAAGTTTGGCGAGATCTGTAAAGCTAATTGGTTTTGGCTCTGAATAATATTACGGTCTTAATTTCTCAAATTTATTGTGCCCATTTTGAGAATATCTCTACAAATCTAAAACAACTAAGTATTACCACAGAATAAATAATAACAGAATGGCCACTCTCCGCCCCTCCCTAACGTCAGATACCTCAGGTCCCCCGCATGCTGCCGGTGTTCTTGCCGGACTGCCAACAAACTCTACGCACACATTTGCAATTGCACGTGTACAAACGTGATTTTGACAAGTTTGACATTTGGTATTGTAGTGTGCAACGGCATCGGAAAGTTTGTATGAAGTGTCACAGGTGTGGTATTACCACGACGCAACGTCAAAATCTCAATAGGTCTTTGAGAGATGAGAACTTATATGTTATCCATGAATTGTTATTGTTAAATTTAAATGGAGGAGTCCTGGTGACCTGAAATACAGGCCTTGAGCCTGAGCCTTGAGCCTGAGTTTAGGCACCAGTCTCCCACAATATAATGTCCCACCTATATGTCACTGTAGAAATAAGGCTAGCAATTAAGAGTAATATTGTGGAGAAAAAATAAACAATTATTATTATATATTATTATATATTATTATGAATATAATAAGTACCGTGTAGCGCCAGCGCCAGGCTATTGGGCGTGCAGTAGTCGTGGGCGAGGTCCGCCAGGAACCGCAGCGCCGCGGCTTTCGTCTTCGGAGTGGGAGCCGTCGCACCGTCTGCTAGGAACCTGCAACAACATTATATTAAATAAATAAATATCTTGGGACATTTTTTACACAGCACCATCTAGTCCCAAACTAAGCAGAGCTTGTACTATGGGTACTAGACAATGGATATAATACTTATATTTTTTTTTTTGGTAAATACATACTTGTAATATATAAGAAACACCCAGACAAACACAAACAGCTAAAATCATTCAATCTTTTATTTCGTATCGCGCGTGCGATTACATTCACCGTGGAGCGTTATAATCGCATTTTTAGCACTACACTGCGCGCTCAAAATGTCAATATCTGTAATAACATATCATTTTCTACATGAATGACCTAGGTCATTTTATTTTTAACCTTGAGTGAAACATTGTCACGACATTTGTGCGTCGATGTCCCCTCCACCTTGTATTTTACCTCTGTATCGCGATAAAGTCCGTAAAAAGTGGTGTTCTCAATGTTCTTACCTAAATATATTGTGTAGTTGCAGCTCTGCGGGGAAGCATTCGTGTATGACGTCCAGTGTCTTCATGATCTTGCTCTGTACAGAGCCCAGGATATCTGTGCCGAGTTTCATTAGTAGTCTGAAACAAATGAACATGATTAAGGACACCACCTCTGGATAACCCGCTAACCACCCGATAAAAAACAAAATTTGTAAGAAGTTATTTGCCAAGAAAGGAGGTCATCAAAAGACCAAATTTGTACCGGAGGTACATGACAGCGGTCAAGTTGATAGTTTTAACCATGAAATCACTATGAAACTGTGACACTGACAGTTTTGACTATGAAATCATTACGAAACAGATAATAGTGTATCTTTTTGTATTTTTTTTAAGCATTTTCCATGCTAAGATTACAAGTTATTTTTAATGAAGGAAAAAATCGGCGGGCGGGCAGGATTCGAACCTGCGCCTTCTGGTTCGGTACACCAGACGCTCTGACCACTAAGCCACCGCTCGCCCTGCTCACCAGTCGAAATCTTCCTTCACATTCTAATTTACGTCTTAAAGGTGACGTAGCGACATCTATTGTGAAGAATGCTTCACAATAGATGTACCGAACCAGAAGGCGCAGGTTCGAATCCTGCCTGCCCGCCGATTTTTTCCTTCATTAAAGATAATAGTGTGCCAAAATGGCGTGATTCTTCTCAAATTCAAAGGTTTTTATCCCACAGTCAACATTACAACAACGACTAGAGTTTTAACTAGCGTAATACAGGGTATTTTTTCCAATAAATGTACCTTCGGTACATCATTTGGGCCGGTTTCGATGACCTCCTTTAACGGGAACTTATTAGGAGGAAACAGCCTAATTATTACAATTTATTTTCTTTCTTATATAATAATCATTATTTCGTTTATCATTAATACTTGGGAGGGAACCACGTAGTTTTTTTTCAAAAATGTTTAATGTACCTACATTTCTTTTTAACCTCCGACGCAAAAACGACGGGGTGTTATAAGTTTGACGTGTCTGTGTATGTGTGTGTGTGTGTGTGTGTGTGTGTGTGTGTGTGTGTGTGTGTGTCTGTCTGTGGCATTGTAGCTCCCGAACGAATGAACCGATTTTGATTTTGTTTTTTTTATTTGAAAGGTGAATTAGTCGGGAGTGTTTTAGCTATGTTTGATGAAAATCGGTCCAAGATGGCTGCTGCCACAAAATAGCGAATTACATATTTTTTCACAACTCCCTTAATATGGGTATCAAATGAAAGGGCTTAACTAGGAGAATACTATACACTACGATAAATTTCAAATCCAAGATAGCCGCCACCTCAAGGTGGCAAATTACAATTTGTGTCGGGGGTTTTCTAAATTTTTTATTTAGGTTAGGTTATTGGATGGACACAACACATCTCGTCCCACCACACGAGTAATGTTCCCGGTGACCTTACCTGAACATGAGCTGGTAGAGCCAGTCCTTGAGCTGTTGCCAGTGCACGAGCAGGAGCTCGCAGACGGCGTCCAGCAGCAGCGAGAACACCTTGGTGTGCGCGTCCACGAACATCTTGTTGAGCAGCTCCGTCAGCCGCCGCAACTGCTCGTCCGTTAGGAGACGACCGCTGTTCAGGTAGTTGGCCTGTTGACGTCACAATTACAGCTTAAACCAGTAAATGTAGTTTGCACACCATGCCAAAAAAATTGGCGATTTTTTTATCATGGAAATTCGTAAAATTATATTTTTCCTGCTCTAATTTGCAAAAATTGTAGGGAAACGAAAATGATAGCAATAATAGTCATATATGCACCCGCATACTGCACATTTTCGCATAGGTTGCATTCTAAGCGTGGGAGAGGTTAAGACTTGTTCAATTCCTGCCAAACTTATTGTCCGGCTTGAAGTTGGCACGACCTAAATTCAACCCGGCCGTAGAAAAAGGAGAAATTTACATAAAACATTAGACTGACTTTGAATGTAGTGTGTAGTGCAGGGATGGCGAACGTTTACTCATCTGTGTTCAAATTTTTATTAAAAAAAAGTTAACGAGACCGTGACGTGCCGATATACAATCTTAATTCAATAATTAATGGGGGTAAGAATATCGATGCGGCACCTAAAGCCCAATGTTTAGTGCCCAAAATATTTTGACACGTGCCAGCAATGGCACGCGTGCCATTGGTTCGCCATCACTGGTGTAGTGTGTGTGTAGTGTTGTAGCTCACCAGGTGCGTGAGTCCGTCCTTCCGCTCCGTCCAGTGCGTGCAGGCGCACAGCGCGATGATGTCGTCGGGCGGCGGCGGCGGCGGCGGGGAGCCGCACTCCCAGCCCAGCCGCGAGGCCGAGCCCGACCACGATACACTCTGTATAAACAATTGTCAACAAATGTCTATACAAGGTGGAAGGGACATCGACGCACATCCGAATACCATGAGTTCAGTACATGATTCTGGACCCCCCTGCGTTGAAATTTTCCGTAACTTTTTTCATCAATTTTTAATTTTTTTCTTAAACGTGTAAAAAAATATTATTTCTATCTACCCAAATTAGATTTATAATAAAAAAAATAATTATTTCATTTATTTATAATCGCGATTTTAGCAATACACTGGGCGCTCAAAAATGACAATATCTGGAATAACCGATCATTTTCTACATGAAAAGCCTAGGTCATTTTATTTTTCACCTTGAGTAAAACCTTGTCGCAACGTTTGTGCGTCGATGTCCCTTCCACCTTGTATAGTCTATATGTCACATACTGCTCTCTTATCTTGCTTTGGGGGCTGGTATAGCCAGCAACTCTTCGACCCAATGGGATATATTGTGTTGTCCCTATTACCGTATAATGTATATTCTTTACTCTTTGAAGACGTAGTTAATGAACAGTTTTATAGTGATTTCATGGTAAAAACTGTCAACTCGATAGCTGCCATGTACCTCAGGTACAAATTTGGGCTGAGTTGTATGGGCTTTTTACGACCTACTTTAATTTATTTTATTTATTTGGCTCACCAACAATTGAGTACACTAAATTTAAATACAACATATACCTTCATGGACATTGCACTTGCAAGTTACAAATGCTTAAATAAATAATCACATTAAATAACAACTATAAGTAACTGAAATAATAAATACAAAATCAAACACCTATTAATTAAATACTAATACCTAACTAATAAATAAATAACAACTTTAAACTAATATAAATTATAATTTAATATTATACGGAACCTAAAGTACATTTAATTAGCAAGGGTTCTCACGCCGCAGCGCTTGCGGATCTCTAAAACTTTTCAATGCATCGACAAGCGAGCCGTGAGCGCTCGGGCCTCATCGGAATCCCTAAGGGCCAGTGCCACTGTGGTACTGCCCCAACTTGCAAGTGCAATGTTACAACTTATAACCTAGTGTATCAATCTCTTACAGGTAAGCACAACATGCATTATTACATTGGTAACGGCTATACAGTTTGTAAGAAAATAAATGGATTATTGACAATATCAACCAAATCAGTTTGCATTGTTTTTATTTAATGCGGTATGCAAATAAGCATTAAATAAAAACAATATGTATAATTAATCATTGTATACATGGTATTCCCTTCTTGTATGGAGTTGAAACGTGGCCCGAGAAAGACAAAGGATCGATGTATTTGAGATGTGGCGCTGGAGACGAATGCTAAGAGTACTTTGAACTGCGAAATGCACCAATGATCGATCGATCGATCCTTACCCAGCTCCGCATAAAAACTAACTTGTCCACCATTTGTCAACAGCCGAATCCACACCAGACGATCCACGGCGCTCCAATCGCACGCGGCAGGAAGGCGATCCAAAGACGGGTTAAAATTTGAAGGTGCGAAGGTTAAATTTTGAACCCGTCTGTGGATCGCGTGCAATCGGAGCGCCGTGGATCCTCTGGTGTGGATCAGGCTAATCGCATACTTGCATATTTCGGCCACACAATGCGTAGAGGCCACGTTAGTTTGGTAAAGAGTAACCATGGAGTTTCTTGCCGGTTATTCTCCATAGGAAACGACTAATTTGGAACCGTGCACTTAGATTCGACATTACATAAGTGCCTGCATAATGTATATGTGAAAATAAAACTATTTTGATTTTGATTTGATTGAAAGGTGTAGTATAAGATCCTAACAGGGGCTCGTGGCCAAGTTGTAACTACGCTGATCAACCGATCTGCAAGGTTAAGCTACACTTGCCGCGGTCAGTTTGTGGATGGGTGACCATTCTTAACACATCGGGACCCCTCCGTGCCTCGGAGAGCACGTAAAGCCGTCGGTCCCGGTTGTCATACGAACACCTATGACAATCGTTAGTGGAAGTCAGAAGCCCAAAAAGCCTGACAACAAGTCTTTCCTTCGAATATCGGTATTGCCTAGAAATTGTGTTGCGGAGGTCTGATGGCAGTCGCTCCGTGTAAAATACTGATATTCAGCCGCATCCTGGTTAGACTGGAAGCCGACCCCAACATGGTTGGGAAAAGGCTAGGAGGAAGAAGAGTATAAGATCCTAATGACTCACATCGTGTCTCCTGTAAGAGTCGAGACTTCGTTCAGAACAGACGCTGGACGCCTCGGAGTCATCATCACGGCCGCGCCCACCTTCGCACGTGGAATTGTCTTCAGGACTCTGAGGAAACACAAATACTTATATTCATCACATAGACATTTGTGTCCTGTGGGAATCAAACCCACGACTTCGTGGTCAGCAGTCCGGTACTCGAACCATTAGACCACAGACGTGGTCAACCTCGCACTGGGGCCTCGCGCCCGAGACACTCGGCGGGAGTGTACAATCGCCATTAGCCTAAGTGGTCTGTGTGTGTGCTCACCCGCAGCATGGCCTCGGCGTCCCGCGACTGCTGCAGCAGGCGCAGCGTGGCGGCGGGCGCGCGGCCGGGCGGCGCCCGCTCGAGGGACTCGCGCCGCCGCACGGCCGAGCCCACCACGCTGCTCGACCTGCCACTCCTGCAAACAACATTATACTACAGATCTCGCCAAACTCGGCCTTAACTTTTCTTTGGCCTTCCTTTTCCCTTCAAATTTTACATGTTAATTGTCTAGTACCCATAGTACAAGCTCTGCTCAGTTTGGGACTAGATGTGCTGTGTAAAATTGTTTATTTATTGTAAGGCGGTCTTATAAATAAATCAATAAATATTTTTGGACATTTTACACAGCACCATCTAGTCCCAAACTAAGCAGAGCTTGTACTATGGGTACTAGACAATGGATATAATACTTATATACTGTTTTTTTTTTGTAAATACATTATGCCTGGCTTTTCAGTGTCGTTGCTTTATCTACTTACAGTTTTCGCCAAACTTATTGTCCGGCTTGAAGTTGGCACGAGCTAACTTCAACTCGCTCGTAAAAATCGGAGAAACATATTGGATTGTCTATACTAATATTATAAAGAGGAAAGATTTGTTTGTTTGTTTGTTTGTTTGTAATGAATAGGCTCCGAAACTACTGGACCGATTTCAAAATAGTGTAGCTTTCACCTTTGGAAAGCTACACTATCCCCGAGTAACATAGGCTATATATCATCACGCTACGACTAATAGGAGCGGAGTAGTAATGAAAAATGTAGCAAAAACGGGGAAAAAATTATAAGACCACGCGGGCGAAGCCGCTGGCGGGAAACTATAATAAATAAAAACGAAAGCTCAAGTCCTAGGCTGTCATTTTAAATCATTCTAATCCTATATTTTTCTCTCTCCGATTTTTACGGCCGCGTTGAAGTTAGCTCGTGCCAACTTCAAGCCGGACATTAAGTTTGGCGAAGACTGTAAGTAGATAAAGCAACGACACTCAAAAGTCAGGCATAAGACCGTCTTACAATAAGTAAACATTTTTACACAGCACCATCTATTCCCAAACTGAGCAGAGCTTGTACTATGGGTACTAGACAATTAACATGAAAAGTTTGAAGGGAAAAGTTAAAGCCGATATTACGAAAAAAGGAGTGAAGGACGGTTGTATAAGGAAAGGGGCAGGTAAGGTTCTTCTCGTGGGCAATAACGCCCCCTTGCGGGCGTTTGAGGCGTTCAGGCAATAGAAAGAAAGCTCCTTCTAAGGATGCGCTGCGCTGGCAGTAAAAGGAATACTCCCTCTAACTGTCGGCGCAGTGAATCCTCTGACGCGCGAGTGATACCCCTGGTGTTGCAAGCGTCCATAGGCTATGGTAACCGCTTACCATCAGGCGGGCCGTATGCTTGTTGCCCCCTTAGTGGTATAAAAAAAAACCTAGTAGGGCGTTGAGATATCACGACAATACAGGTTCCAGATTCGCAAAAGATAGTTTTAAAAAATTGCAGCACCAATTAGGTTAGGAATCTGGGTTAGATTGTGGACAAGTTGGACTTTTGACATACCTAGTAGGGCTGGTTTCCCTTGAGCCAGCCAGGGAGCGTGGTATTCCTGACGGTCGTCGCCTGGCGCTCGCCAGGGACATGGGCCCGCTGCTGCGTGACGACGGAGACGAAGAACGGGACGTCGCTGTAAAAAAAAAGTATGTTAACAATAGACTAGAGGTGATAAAGGTCACCAGGAGTCGTTGCATGCAGGCGGCATGTGACCGGTCCTTGTGGAAGTCCATGGGGAGGCCTTTGTTATACCACGAGGGTGGCACATAAGCATGCGGCCCGTTTGATGGTAGACGGTTACCGCAGCCAATGGACATTTACAACACCGAAGCGTCACTCACGCGTTGCCGACCCTGCAAATGGATTTACTAAGCCGACAGTTTAAGGGAATGTTCCTCTTACTGCCAGCGTAGCGCGTACTCAGAAGGAGCTCTGGCAGCCTTACTCACTGCAGTAACAAAACACAATAATACTGAGAATTTCACAGAGAACCTGTTGTATGTAATTGTCAACCGGCGTTTACGCAAAACTAGTCGCATTAAAACCTCAGTCGAGCAAACACGTATTTCATTCATACATCATCCTGTCACACAATTAGCAACCGTATTACATAGAACATATGGTCGTAATCGAGCCGGATTATTAGTGCATCGAAGCGGTCGTGTCCGAGCGCCGAGAACAATAGACAGCTGCATTCCTTAGATAAGAAGCGAGCTCGGGACGTGACCTACTTATTAGTTTGAAAAAGTTTTGTGCAAATTATTTAAAAACGTTATATTATACAATCTACGCGTCGTAATAACGCTGTGTTTTTGGAAGAAAGTTGACTTCGGGACGTAATAAGTGTTTATTAAAATGTCTTCGCCGGAACAACTACTAGGAATATTGGAAGAAACTGGAAAATTACTGCAAAAAACACAGATAAACTTGAAGAAATGTCCAAAACAAAGATTAACGCGCGGATATATTGAAACTAGATTGAAATGTATACAGGAATATTGGAACAATTTTACTACCACCCACCAAGAATTAATAAAGTGCACAACACGTGAAAGTCGTAGTACAATAAATTATTTTGTGAACGAAGATTACTTTATATGGGAAGATCTTTATTTATCTATGCAAGCGGATCTAAAAGACTTATGCTCCCAACTTTCGTGCAGTGATGTGGGTCGCAGTTCAGGTGTAAATGAAACTTCTGGGGTATTTACATCGCAAGTCAGACTTCCGAAAATTGAATTGCCGAAATTCATGGGACGATACGAAGAATGGTCAAGTTTTTACGATTTGTTTGTGTCTTTAGTTCACAAAAATACTTCAATAAGTGATGTACAAAAATTACATTATTTAAAATCTAGCATTGGCGGCGAAGCAGAGGCTTTATTAAAACACATAAACATAACGGAAAGTAATTACACACAAGCCTGGACAGTATTAAAACAAAGGTATGGAAACAAACGCCTTATAGTGAATGCGGTGCTGAAACGTTTATTCAGTCAAAGAAAAATTAACAACCAGAGTTATAGTCAAATAAAATTGTTATTAGACACAACCAACGAATGTCTCAATAATCTTAACAACATGAAGGTTACCACAGAGTCTTGGGATCCTTTAATAATATTTCTGGTTGTACAGAAATTGGACCAAGATACTCACAAGGACTGGGAAGAATATTCATACAAGGAAAATTCAGAGGAATTACCTACCTGGGACAGCCTGAAGAAGTTTCTTGAGACGAAGTTCCGCACACTCGAACTTGTGTCACCAGCCACCACCGCATCTGTAAGAGAAAAACCTAAAGAAAAATCATTTGCTGCCACTGCTACTACTTCAACTGAAAAAACATGTATAAAATGCGGAGAACAGCATACATTGTGCCATTGTAAACAGTTTACAGACATGAACGTCAAAGACAGGAATGATTATGTGAAGCAAAATAGATTGTGTTACAATTGTTTGTTACCAGGGCACGCAGTGTTCAAATGCCGAATTCCCTTTAACTGTCGCATTTGTAACAAGCGTCATCATTCTCTTTTACATGAAAAGAAAGAAGACTCTTCAAACATACAAAGGGATACAAATACTATAACTTCGAATGTGTCTGTCAGTAACACTCTAGAAGAAAATAATGAAACAACAATAACAATGGCGGCAAATTGTAACAATACAAAAGTGACGGCGCTTTTAGCAACTGCAATGGTGAAATGTAAGAGTGAAGAAGGACACACCATTGTGTTAAGAGCGCTTATAGACCAAGGTTCGCAAGCGTGCTTCATCAGTGAGAAGGCGGCTCAGCTTCTAAAACTAAAAAGACAATCAGCAAGAGGTAGCGTGATCGGAGTGGGATCGACAAAAACAGATATTAAGCAAGTGGTTCAGCTACAGGTTAAATCTAGAAAAGAAGACAACTTCTGTCTTAAAATACAAGCCTATGTGATGAGCAAACAGCTGACCACTAGAATACCACAACACACTGTCGCTGTACACAATGACATCCAACACCTGCGGGATCTCGACCTGGCAGACCCGACTTATCATACACCAGGTTCGGTTGATCTACTGCTAGGTGTAAAGGAATATGCAGAAATTATACAACAGGAGCTAATCAAAGGTCCACCGGGCACACCATGTGCACAACGAACCAGCCTGGGATGGATCCTATTCGGAGAGACCAAGAACAAAAATGAAGACAGCTCTCTTCTTGTTATGCATCATCAAATAGATATGGATGATATGCTGAAGACGTTATGGGAGATTGATACTGAAAACAATAGAAAATATACACAAGAAGAGCAGTTATGTGAAGACATTTACAAAAGAACACATTTAAGGAATGAAGAAGGAAGATACATTGTTACATTACCTTTTAAAACGAAGATCCCTAAATCACCAGAAGGTAATACACGTGAAATAGCAATGGGTCGACTGTTACAATTAGAAAGAAGATTTATAAGACAACCTGACCTGAAGGAAGCATATGGGAAGGTAATAGAAGAATACAAAACACTAAAACACATGGAAGAAGTACCCGTAGAAGAATTGAATACAAAGAAAACTGTGTACTTACCGCACCACGCAGTTGTCCGGAGTGACAAGGAGACTAGCAAAACAAGAGTTGTCTATGATGCGTCCTGCAAAGGATCCAATGGTATTTCCCTCAATGACGAACTACTTGTTGGGCCTTTAGTTCAAGATGACCTCCGTAGCATCATCATGCGATGGAGAATGCACGCTATATGCTTCGTAGCCGACATTGAGAAAATGTACAGAATGGTACTACTATCCAAAGACCAAATAGACTTCCAACGTATTCTGTGGAGAAAAGATCCGTCCGAACCCGTGAAAGACTACCGTCTACTTACCGTGACGTTTGGTACCGCTCCAGCACCCTATTTGGCATGCAGAACCTTGTACCAATTAGCAACTGATGAATGTGAAAATTATCCTATCGCTGCACAGATGATATCTGACTTCTACGTTGATGATCTCTTATCTGGAGAGGATACGCTAGAAGCTGCTATAGAAGCCAGTCGTCAGTTGAAAGAGTTGATGAGAAAGGGTGGTTTCAAACTTACCAAATGGTCATCCAACAATGTAGAATTCATGAAAACCATACCGCCAGACGATAGATCTTCAAATGCACACCTTGACTTGAATATAGATGGAAAAGTAAAAGCGTTGGGAATCCTTTGGAACCTGAAAACAAACAAATTAGAATACAAACTTACCTTGAAACCTGTAGAAAGCGACATAACAAAACGAAGCATTTTTTCAGATGTACAGAAGCTGTATGATCCTTTAGGATGGTTGTCACCAAGTATAATCACAGCTAAATTACTCATGCAAAAACTATGGCTGGAAAGAATCAGCTGGGATGACAAAATTAGTCAAGATTTAGAAAACGAATGGTTACTGATAAGATCAGATTTTGAACATGTCAATGACATTTATGTTGACAGATGGATACGTACAACAAGCAACAAAAAATGCATTCAGTTGCATGGATTCAGTGATGCATCGTCACGAGCGTACGCGGCAGTAGTATACGTGAGAGTTACTTACCCCAATGGCGAAATTCACACCAATTTGGTAGCTTCCAGAACACGAGTAGCTCCATTAAAAACTATCTCTGTGCCTCGGCTCGAACTGTGTGGCGCCCTACTGTTATCACAATTATTAAAACATGTTTGGGAAGCTATGAAAATACCAAAATCACAAACCTTTGCTTGGACAGATTCGACAATAGTCCTTGCCTGGTTGTCTGGGGAGCCTAGCCGGTGGAAGACATTTGTTGCGAATCGGGTAGTGGAGATACTGGAAAATATCAACTGCAATCAATGGTATCATGTATTAACACATGAAAATCCGGCCGATATTGCTTCTCGAGGGATGCCAGTAGCGGAATTGAAAAACTGTACTTTCTGGTGGAAGGGGCCGGCATGGTTGTGCACAGAAGAAATAAAATTCAGCCAACTAGATAACTTACAAACTGATGAAGAAATGAAAACGAACAAAGAATTACAAACAAACCTGAATATTTATAACAAGGACAAAGACAACACAAAAATGATAGAAAGGTTTAACATTTTCAATGACTTGAAAGAACTACTAACATCCATCTGCTACTGTCGAAGATTCCTAAATTATAAAAGAAACATCAATGTTTTCGATGCCGAGAAACATATCACAACTAAAGAACTAGAAGAGTCACTACTCAAGTGTATAAAGGTAGTACAAGAAAACGATTTTGAAGAAGAAATTCGATCATTGAAAAGTGGAAATGAAGTAAAGAAAACAAGTAATTTAAAATCTTTGAATCCCTATTTAGATGCAAAAACAGACATTGTACGAGTAGGAGGAAGATTAAGAAACGCAGATATAGGACATGAAAGCAAACACCCTATTATACTTGGAAGCAAAAATGAATTGACTCGATTGATTGTGAAAAATGCACACGCAGAGACACTCCATGGAGGTGTTCAGATGATGTTGGCTTACATCAGATCCAAATACTGGATATTACGAGCAAAAGATATCGTTAAGTCTTGTATTCGACAATGTATTGTATGCGCTAGACATAGTGCCACACCAAAAAGACAACTAATGGGTGATTTACCAAAAGAACGCGTTACCCCAGCCAGACCATTCCTCCATAGTGGAGTCGATTTTGCAGGACCGTTCCAAGTATTAATATCTAAGGGTAGAGGAGCTAGAACAGACAAGGCTTATATAGCTATTTTTATTTGTATGGCCGTCAAGGCAATACACCTTGAGTTAGTTGGCAATTTAACAGCAGAAGCATTTGTTGGCGCATTTAAGAGGTTTACTGCTAGACGAGGAAAATGCGCTCAGTTATGGAGCGATCAGGGCAGGAACTTTGTCGGAAGCAACAAAGATCTAATGGCAGCTTGGCAAGAAGCACAGTTAGAGCTCCCTAAAAATGTAGCAGACCTATTAGCAAAGGATGGAACCCAATGGCATTTCATACCTGCGTACAGTCCGAACTTCGGTGGTCTCTGGGAAGCGGGTGTGAAATCCATTAAACATCACTTGAAAAGAGTACTTACCTACAACTTAACTTTTGAAGAAATGACAACTCTGTTATGTCAGATAGAAGCCTGCTTAAATTCCCGCCCGCTAACTCCTGCAGATAATTCAGATATTGACGCAATAGAAATGCTTACCCCAGGCCATTTTCTTATTGGAGAATCTCCAATTGTAGTGCCATGTCCCAGTTTAGAAAACATTAAGGTCACTTACCTTTCACGCTGGCAGCACATGCAGAAGCTTCTGAGGGATTTCTGGAAACGATGGCAAGTCGAATATTTGTCACGTCTGCAGCAAAGACCTAAATGGTTGAAACGAGAAACAGAATTAGAAAAGGGACAAATAGTACTTATAAAAACAGATAACTTACCACCAGGAAAATGGCACTTGGGAAGAATTGTAGAAAAACACCCTGGGCCAGATGGGCTCACCAGAGTATACAGTGTGAAAAGTGGTGATAGTATTGTCAAGAGATGTATAACTAAATTGTGTTACTTACCTGTAGATTGCAATGATGATTATTAATGTACCTAGTAATTTACATAAATTGCACTTACTACCTAAATCAATTTGTACCTGTAAAAAAAAACACTTACCTAAGTGATAATATGCATACTTACCTTTGACACCTGTAATGTAATTACTACTAAAATACTTGAATGTTGATTATGAAAAAATTACTTATCTTACGTAAAATTGTTTGCAGTCGAGTTAAAATGTCTTTGTTACGCAATTTATTTTTATTTTTTATAAGGACATGTTAGTCCTTCGGGGGCCGGTATGTTGTATGTAATTGTCAACCGGCGTTTACGCAAAACTAGTCGCATTAAAACCTCAGTCGAGCAAACACGTATTTCATTCATACATCATCCTGTCACACAATTAGCAACCGTATTACATAGAACAGAACCTAACAACATTTTGCTCGACCCGAGAATCGAACACAGGACCTCTAGCGTAGCATTCGCGCTTGGGTCCACTAGACCAACGAGGCAGTCTAAAATAACAATCATAAAAAAATTAAAACCATAAAAGAATATTATTAATCAAATCAAATCTTTTATTTATAAAATCTCCGTGATATACATTTTTTTTATCAAAAACATAAACCTTCCTAGGTAGTCAAGTAAAAATATATAATTCAAAATATTTTTATTAAAGTTAAAGGTAACAAAACAATTCGATTCAATAAAAATTACTGAAATTAATTTTATCTTTTTCATCCGTCGTGGAATTTTAGCAACACATTATAAAAAAAAACAACCAAAGGAGGTCACCAAAATCTGCCCAAATGATGTAGGTACCAAAAGTACACTTATTGGAAAAAATACCCGGTATTACGCTGGTTAAAACTAGTCGAACTTATTTTTTAATTTTGCTAGGTAGGTGATGAGAAAAAAACTTTTAATTTGAAAAAAAAAACGCACGCCATTTTGACACGCTATTATCAGTTTCATAGTGACTTTATAGTAAAAACTGTCAACTTGACAGCTATCTGCTGTCAGTGTCAGTTTCGGAATATCAAACGCACGCCACTATGGCACATTATTAACACTTTCATAGTGATTTCATGGTAAAAACTGTCAAGTTGACAGCTGTCATGTACCTCAGGTACAAATGTAGGCTGAGTTGTATGGCCTTTTGATGACCTCCTTTCGAAAATCCGGTTGAATTGTAGCAACACGTATTTATAAAAAAAAACACCCAAATTTTTTTTTTAATGCATAATGTACTTACGTTGTGACTGCGAGACTCCGGGCCTCGACCGAGACCTGCCAACAGACCTCTCCGGGCTGGGCGGCACTCCGCTCGCACTCACCGGCGACCGTTTAGCTCGGGCTGCGGAGGTATTACATCATGTACATAGATGCTGCGAATGACTAATGTAAAGAAATATATAAACTACTTAACAAGCGTATAGGCCTCTTGATGGAGTCCAGTATTTCCATTAGGCATGGCTGCACAAATGTGTTTTTGTTTATTTGATCTGTTGTTTTTTTAACCCCCGACGCAAAAACGACGGGGTGTTATAAGTTTGACGTGTCTGTGTGTGTGTGTGTGTGTGTGTGTGTGTGTCTGTCTGTGGCATCGTAGCCCTCAAACGGATGAACGGATTTTAATTTTAATTTTTTTATTTGAAAGGTGAATTAGTCGGGAGTGTTCTTAGATATGTTTGATGAAAATCGGTCCAAGATGATCGCCGCCACAAAATAGCGAATTACATATATTTTCACAACTCCCTCAATATGGGTATCAAATGAAAGGGCATGGCTAGTAGAATATTATGCACTATGATAAATTTCAAATCCAAGATGGCCGCCACCACAAAATGGCAAATTACTTTTCGTGTCGGGGGTTTTCTAAATTTTTAATTTAGGTTAGGTTATTAATACTAATATTATAAAGAGGAAAGATTTGATTGTTTGTTTTTTATTGAATAGGTTCCCGAAACTACTGGACCGATTTGAAAAATTCTTTCAGTGTTAGATAACCCATTTATCAGGGAAGGCTATAGGCTATATACCATCACGCTACGACTAATAGAAGTGGAGTAGCAATGAAAAATGTTCTAAAAACGGGGAAAAATTTATAAGACCACGCGGGCGAAGCCGCTGGCGGAAAGCTATAGTCCGCGCGGAACTAGTTGGCCGCGCCTTAGGTAGGGACGGGGGTGAGGCGGCGGGTTACTGTGAATGAAAACAAGCGCCCCCGCCCCTCCGTCCAGCGCTCACACACCTAAGGCGTGGCCAACTAGTTCCGCGCAGACTATAAGTATTTTATATTTACACGTGTCTCGGTGTCAGCCAAAAATTTTATTTTCTTTTTTTACTGGAAATGTATAGATTTTTGTACTAAAACCAGATTCCATCAAGAGGAATATACGACAGCGACCGTTTATAATCTCCGTGGCGGATGTCAAGGGTCCCATTTCAAGTGACTGTAGAGAATAGGGCGAAGGAAGGTTAGAAGTGTTATAACCGTATTCACGAACTTACTTCCATAAGTAATGGGACAAAACTTTGAATACGGCTCTGTGATTGGTCCTCGAATTGAAGCGAGGCTCTGTGATTGGTCGCCACGTTTATTCTTCACTTTGAGACCTCATAGTAACGTTTGTGAATACGGGTGTTAGTGTCGACGAAATAGTAATTTCAGGTGGAAATTTAAAATTAAAAAATCATTGAAATCATTGTATCTTCAAAACAACTAAAAATCGCAGAACATACATGGGGGTGATTCGAATGCCCCTTGATTAGAAGTATCTAAATTTTGTCTTTAGACGTCACTTCTCCGGCCACCCTCTATACATATTTTTTACTTTCTTGTGCATATTGTGGTCTCCTAAAAGTAACGGATCCTTGGATGGTTGTTGCCTATGATTTTTAAGTGATGTTTGTGTATATCACTTGCCTTCCCTCAGCCCCATGGGACTTGTTACCATCCACTACGACAAATATAAACACTACCTACTAATACAAATACAACATCTACACATAAAACTAAAAAAATAAAGAGTAATACAAAATTTTGTATAGAAAATCTCATAATACCTTGTTGAGACATATCGCCTTCTTCCGTAAAGCAAAACATTAAATTTAAATGTATTTATACTTATTTATTACTGTAATTAACACTTGTATCTTAATTAATATTATTCACTAATTTATTCTTCCGTTTTCTGTATATTTTTGAGTTATTCATCTCCGTATCTTCTCGCTGAAATTCAAAAACCTTACTCAGATATTTCAAATTGATAGGATTTTGATTTGAGATTGTTTATATTTTTTACGCTAGCAACACTAATAGGTGAATTTATTTGGTATGGTAAACAATTTATCGTATGACCTCCGTTGTAACACCATTAAAAAATATTTGGGCAATAAATAACATAAAATATTATCATGTATGTAATAAATTTCAAAAACACTTAATATCTCTTGTAATCTCATTCGTTTTTATTCTAAAATTGGCAAGCGCGGTAATTTAATCCGTTTAAATGGCGTGTGCCAAATTCTGTATTATACAAATAAAAAGAAATACTTAGTTTACTTATTGCCATACCAAAAAAATATTTCTAGGAAGTGCTGCCAGCAACAAAAATGCAAAGAAATAGTGATGAATGAATGACAAATAAAATTTGAATGAATGATATTGTGTTCAGAGTAATGTTTTTGAATTCCGTTGAAGTAAGGACGCGCACAGACAAAAATATTGTTTTTCTTGTCACATATTTTATACGTAAAAAAAACATTTATGAAGCAACTCAAACGAAGCGCGCTCAATATTTTTTAGTGTCACAATAAATAGGTTAGGTGTGTTGAAAATAATAATAATACTATTTTTTTACCTTATATGCAATTTAAATCTGATTTATGTATAATGTCAGAACGAGACAAAGCTATAAAATAAATAATTGGAAAAAAGAGATAATGTTACAAAGTCAATATGACCAAAGTTTATAAATACTATTGGCCAAAGTTTTTATTGCAAACTAACACACAAAATTATTAGTGAAAATTAATATAACTCATTTTACTCAAATGAAAGATAAAAACAAAACTCATTTCTTTACAAAACCTTTAAAAATATTGTTATTTAAATTCCAATGAAGTTAATTATATCCATTTTAGTGTGTGAATGGGTGTTTTGTGTTAAAACCATAGCCAAATAGTAAGTACTTAATAATTAAAAAGGGGATTACATCGTCTTATAGTTATAAAATAAAAACATGTTTATTGCATCAACCAAATAACGTATTCTATTTACAATTGTGTTAGGAAGCTCCGCCCGTCCCCGGGTTATATATAATAATTATAAGTTATTGGGATTTTATATGAATTATTATAGTTATATAGTCGTATGTTCTGTGGGTAAGTAACCTCTCGTGAAGTTCAGTAGATAATCTAGTGAAATGGCTTTTTTTTTATAGCTATTGCTGTTCTAAAACTGTTAGGCAGAGGCCTCCCAGGTCCTATTCTTAATATTATACAGTAGTGGCATGCCTCGGCTTGGCACGGAATTTTCTGTTGTTATTCCGATGTTTTAATAGTTATTCTGCTATTCGAGGCGGAGACAAATCCCAGAAATTAATGATCACAAAAATAGATCCTGGCGTTCTTCTATGCTAATATTATAAAGAGGAAAGATTTAACTGTCTCACGTCTAAAACACTGAACGGATTTTGATAAAATAAGCAAGGAAAATCATTCTGAGCAAGGACACGGCGATCTTTCGTTTCAAAAGTTATTTGGGAGTGAAACCTTGGACAAAAGATAGTTCCAACTAAAATCACCGACATTAACAAAAAATAAACATCTAATTTTACATTAAAATAGGTTTGTTTGAAGTCTTTTTAAACTTTTATAGTGGTAAAAATTGAAAAATTGTGGTAGTAAAATTAGGAACTAAATATTTATATCAGTGTTTTGAAATAAACTTACTTAAAAATGGGGGGCGTCTTTTGCCATTTATAAGGTTTAAGAAGCAGTATTTATTAAATAATAATTTTAAAGAAAATTAAAGTGTAGTAAAAGTAAAAATATTGAAATAATATCTACAATGGCAGTGCGCAGTTGTATTCCAATCCGTCCCCAAACAGGGCACTATTATAGTTTAGTGTTAGTAATTTTAAAATAATAATGTCCAATACCTTCTACCCGTGACCATGACGCTGTAAAGAACCCGAACTTACTTTTTTAATGTCGTCAAGGCGATAACCATTGACATATGTTTATAATAATAATAATAATTCTTTATTTCGAGTGACCAGGACTCATAGTGTTAGTAACAATATTTATTTAAAGCTATGTTAGTAATACAGTGACGGTGATTTTTATTTTTATTAAATAAAATTTTTGAATTATTGCCTCAGAATTCCAGCTGAAACTCTGGAGCAACGATTCAAAATACAGCAGTCAAGCCTGTCTGCAATCATGCCCAGGACGCTATTGGGGCTGGCCCGCACACGACGCACCAAGGATGCACATCTTTTTCGCATTATTGCGAAAAAGCAATCAACCTGCATTTCTGCAAACATCCCCGATGCGCTACAGAAGCGAGGCAGCCCCATCAGCACCCTGAAAGCATTATTGTACTGGACGCGGAGGGCGCTATACGATTTCTGCGTAAAATGCGCCCACAGGCACATGGTTTCTTTGAACAGAATCCCTGTCGCTGTACCAGCGCGTCCAGCGCCGACACGAGCTCGTTACAACAGGTATACTCACGCAGGCTGGCGGTGGGCGGGATCTTGTTGCGGCTCATGTGCGAGTAGAGTGCGCGGGCGCGGGCGCGCTGCGCCGCCGCCGCGTCCAGCGCCGACACCGAGCGCGCCGCGCCGCCGCTCGCGACGCGATCTGGTACAACATAACGGAACTATTACTGTACTATACCACCGGAGCCCAAAGATTTAGGCCTCTCCCAGACAGACGCGGTCTGTGGCAGTGGTCAGTACAACTGACTAACAGATTAGTAATTATTACAACTGTCTGCCACCACAAAAAAAAAATTTTTTTTCAAAGTTTTCCAAAACCTTAATGTTTTTGGAAAACTACAAAAACCCAGTGATTATTCTAAGCCTCCACAAATTGATAATGTGTCTGGCGACCGTCTTGGTGACGTAAAAATGACGTAACCGCACTCAGTACGCGTTAGCACCATCTAGCCGGCAAGTACGACGGATGACGTCACGTGCAGGTTAATTAGACAAGGTTCCAGCGCATTAGCAATTTGCGGGACTTATAATAAAAAGTACAACAATGTGTAATACCAGTAAATATATCCTAGCTAAGAAACCTCGGCGACTTTTAGTAGTTTCTTTGCAAAAATACCTAAAAAAAATTGAATAAAAAAATTGAGGGTTGTACAGAGATATATAGATCTCGTCAATTCTATTGTCTGTCCGTTAAAATCAGAGAGAGAGGGAGAGAGAAAATATTAGATTAAAATTATTTAAAACGACAGCCTATGATTTGAGCTATAGTTTTTATTCATATAGTCCGATATTTTTCTTTCTCCGATTTTTACGGCTGGGTTGAAGTTAAATCGTGTCAACTTCAAGCCGGACAATAAGATTGGCGGGAACTGTACTAAAAACTGTTCGCCGATGTGTTTATAATCCGCGCGGAACTAGTTGGCCGCGCCTTAGGTATGTGAGCGGCGGGTTGTCGGCGCGGTGGGGCGGAGGAGCGGGGGCGTTTGCTTTTGTTCACAGTAACCCACCGCCTCACCTCCGTCCCTACCTAAGGCGCGGCCAACTAGTTCCGCGCGGACTGCAGGTTAGGTTCATTTTCGAGTGTCATAAAAAATGCTGTGCGGTCGAAGCTTAAGGTTCAAAAGGCACGCGATATGTACCGTCCCGCGCCGTAGAGACGGGTATGTGCGAGGCGGGCGCGGCGCGGCGCCGCAGCGACCCCGCGCGGCTCACGCCCGACACTAAGTTCTCCGTCGACGCTGCACCACATACATACCGTCCCGCGCAGCGTGCGAGATAATGCTCATTTAGATAAGTTAGATAATAATACAATTATCATAAACACTGTTACAATATAATCGGTAACGGAAAGTGTACACCAATTTTTTTTACACATTCTACTAATATGGCCTTGGCTAAGTTATGCTGATCAACAGATCTGCAAGGTTAAGCTACGCTTGCCGAGGTCAGTCTGTGGATGGGTGACCATTCTTAACACATCGAGACCCCTCCGTGCCTCGGAGAGCACGTAAAGCCGTCGGTCCCGGTTGTCATACGAACACCTATGCCAATCGTTAGTGGTAGTCAAAAGCCCAAAAAGCCTGACAACCAGTCTATCCTTCGAATATCGGTAAGAAATTGTGTTGCGGAGGTCTGATGGCAGTCGCTTCGTGTAAAATACTGATATTTAGCTGCATCTGGTTAGACTGGAAGCCGACCCCAACATGGTTGGGAAAAAGGCTAGGAGGATGGTGACATTCTACTAATATTATAGATGTGAAACTTTGGATGAATTGATGTTTATTACTCATTACCAACTAATATTATTAGGGTGACCAAGGAAGTGATGTCCGAAGACAAAAGGAGGTCATCGAAATAGGCCCAAATGATGTACCGAAGGAACACTTATTGGAAAAAATTAAAACTCTACTCGTACTTTTTTTTTATGTTGACTGGCAGACGAGAAAAACTTTTAATTTGAGAAAAATTCACGCCATTGTGGCACACTATTATCTTTTTCGTAATGATTTCATAGTAAAACTGTCAGTGTCTGTTTCGGAATGTCAAACGCACGCCATAACGGCACATTATTATCAGTTTCATAGTGATTTCATGGTAAAAACTATCAACTTGACAGCTGTCATGTACCTCCGGTACAAATTGGGCTTTTGATGACCTCCTTTAGATACCTTTAACCAAGGGGCATTCGAAACACCCCCATGTATGTGGCGCGATTATCAGTTATGTAGAAGATACAATTATTTCAATATTTTTTTCATAATTTCCATCAGACATTGGTTTTCTGTATTTTTTCAATAATTATAAAAAAAAAAATGGTAAGGGATGACTGTAATATCACATACCTCCTCTAAAAATATGGTACACCTTGGCCGTATGTAACATGACTAAAATTCAGTTTAAAGTTCAACAAACCCCCATATTTCGGATACCTCTTGGTTAGAGGTATCTAAGCAACGTTCTTTAGCGATCTTTAATAATAATAAATAAATATCCTGGGACATTTTACACAGCACCATCTAGTCCCAAACTACGCAGAGCTTGTACTATGGGTACTAGTAAATGGATATAATACTTATATACTTTTTTTTGTTGTAAATATATAGTATATACTTATAATATATAAGAAACACCCAGACAAACACAAACACTTAAGTTCATCACAATAAATGTTTGTGTCCTGCAAATAATAATCTAAATTTTGTCTTTGGACGTCGCTTCTCCGGCCACCCTGTATATATACCCTTTCCGTTATACCTTAATATAAAAAATGTAATGTATAAACTAAATTACCTGATACACTGGCCGAGGGGCTTCTTGGACTTGTGATGGCTCTTCTTTCTGAAAAATAAAAAATAGATTTAACATATATAACATATAATGGGTTTGAATTCGCGACATAATATACCATTGCTGTTTCACTGCCTGCATCGTTGGGCTAGTGGTCACAAGCGCGACTGCTACGCTAGAGGTCCTGGGTTCGATCCCCGGGTGGAGCAATGTTAGTAGGTTTTTTGATGAAACTTCCAGTAGCTGCTCGGAACTATACATATATACCGGCGAACATTGGGTGTACATGGTATAATAAGAAGCTACGCCAGGTTAATTCTCTTCCGTGTGAGTTATGTCACGTGACTGGCTCAAGTAACGTCATGGGCTCTTGTGCGGCTCTCAATTAACTTCTTATTATAGTACACCTCTGTCTTAGCCCTTCAGGGAATACAGGCGTGATGGTATAAATATCCTGGGACATTTTACACAGCACCATCTAGTCCCAAACTAAGCAGAGCTTGTACTATGGATACTAGACAATGGATATAATACTTATACAGGAAAACTTTTTATTCAGTGCGCAAACTTCGTCAAATGAAACTTAAACGACTTTTATTAAACACCAATTTGTTATTATGATATGTCTTAGTACAAATGATCAAAGTTATCGTTAACGAAATATGTTTACTTTGAAACTGATATTATGTTTACTCGCTAGCGCTGCCATCCCGCCCCGCGGGATTCACCCCCGCTGACGCCGGCGCGTGAGTCGGCTGGCGCACGTGCCTATTGTTATTATTACGAATAGATAAGTGTCCAAATTTTGCTGATTTCAAGCCGGATAAAAATTTAAAAAAAAGTTTTTAACTAATAATGGGAATGTGTTCTATTACTGATACTGAACTACCAAAATTTTTTTGCGCACTGCTTAAAAAGTTTTCCTGTATACATTTTTTTTTTGTAAATACATACTTATAATTATAAGAAACACCCAGACAAACACAAACACTTAAGTTCATCACATAAATATTTGTGTCTTGTGGGAATCGAACCCACGACCTCGTGATCAGCAGTCCGGTACTCGAACCACTAGACCACAGACGTCGTCAAATCGTCGTCGATGGTATGTCATGTTTACCTGTGCCAATGTGATGTAAACTGTCAACGCTGCCTATATTTCGTTCCCTCTCGATCTGTTTCTGTGCGGCCGAGTCGAGCCGAGCGAACAATTGTTCTGCGTCATCTGGAAAGTGACGCTTGTATGCCGCGTACGCTCTAGAAACAAAAAAAAAATAACATTATTTTATGATTTGAACATTTATTACGAACTGTCGCCGCCCGCGCTCGCTACTACCAACGCCATCTAGTCACCAACGGAGGAGGCAATCTGAAAGCTGCAGCAGACCTCTCAACGAAACGTTAGAATTTTGATTTTTGTAATTAATTTTAATAAACGATTATACGGATAAATCAATAAACAAATCATTGAAAGGTGTTCGAAGCCCCCGTTCCTGAACAAAAACATTTAGGCACTTTTATCTTGGTACAATAATTATGTTAGTCTTGTCAACAATTTATTTATTTATTTATTTAATAAAAAAAACTGAATTTATTAAAATCTACAAAACAAAGCAAAGTAAATAATAGAAGGTAAAAACACTTTCATACCTTCCTCTCACAGTACTTCTGAAATACCAATATAATCTTCGTCCACTCATCCGCAAACAGATCGCCTGTTGGATTTGAATCCAAGACAATATGTTACCCATAAATTGGGCAAAATGTGCACATATGGTATCCCTAAAGTTTAGATGTCATGGCGGCGACTCTCATCTGAACTTTATTTAGCGGGAATTCTTCTGTTTTAAATTACACTTTAAGGATCAGTGCCTCGACCATGAGTTTTTCTCACTAGACTCGCTAGCGACGCCGTAAATTATTTGTATGGATAACCCTCGCAGCGCCTCTAGCGGTTACGTAAGGAACTAAAATCTGCTATGAGATTAAAGCGTTTCGATGCGTAAAAAACCTATCGGAAGTTATTCGAAAGAACTCATGGTTGAGGGGTCGTTCACGGGCTGCACTTTTCAATACTTTACACTCCATTGCTGTTTATTTCACTTGAAACAACTAATGTTATTGACATGATAGCGGAACTGTCAAATGTTGTTCTCGCTTTTGCCGTAAGACTTCAGTGGTGGCGCGGACTGTATGCTAGTCTACACTATAATAATATTATAAAGAGGAAAGATTTGTATTTTTGTATGTAACGAATAAACTCAAAAAGTACTGGACCGATTTGAAAAATTATTTCCATGTTAGATAGCCCATTTATCGGGGAATTTATAGGCTATATATCATCACGCTACGACTAATGGGAGCGGAGTAGTAATGAAAAATGTTGCAAAAACGGGGGGAAAATTATAAGACCACGCGGGCGAAGCCGCTGGCGGGAAGCTAGTTACTGATAAATATGGTAGGCACCTCCTGCCGTAGGTGCGGCACGTGCTGTCGGCGTCCACGCATGCGCGGCGGATGGCGTCGCGCACGCCCGCCTGCTGCTTCTCTATGGTCTGCGCCGGCCACTTTTCTAGTAACAGCATCAGCACTTCACTGTAACAAGCAATTAAAAAATAGAATTAACATATCACGCCTTTAAGTTATCCCGAAGGGGCAGGCGGAGGCGTAATAATATACACCCACATTTCGCCGGTATGTTTAGGTCCTATGTAATAGGGGGCCAGCCTATTGTCATCAACCGGGCACATCCCTCCAACTTCAATTCCGTAAAAATCGGAGAAAGAAAAATATTCGATTGAAATGACTTAAAACGACAGCCTACGATTTGACATTTCGGCACAGAATAAATAATAACAGAATGGCCACTCTCCGCCCCTCCCTAACGTCAGATACCTCAGGTCCCCCGCATGCTGCCGGTGTTCTTGCCGGACTGCCAACAAATTCTACGCACCTTCACGCACATATATGCATTTGCACGTGTACAAACGTTCCTGAGTGGTTGGAGTTAACTCATGCCAACTTCGAGCCGGACAATAAGTTTGACGAGAACTGCATGTTTGCCATACCTGAGTGTAGAGCGGATCTCCTTGGACTTGTTGGTGGTGAGGTTGGTCATGATGACGGGCAGCAGGCGCGGCGAGTGCACGTACGCCACGATGTAGCGCACGCACACCGTGCCCGCCGACGACACCACCTGCGGGGGAGGGGACACGGTGATGACGGCTATCGCGCATGAAGCTGCCGCTAGAGGCGCTCGTGTAGCGTGAGGTCTACTGGTAGTGAGTAAGTTGACTACGCGGGTTTATTTCTCATTAAAATAATGTTGCGCAACACTGTTGCACTGTCTTTTTTTGTATTTTTTAAGCATTTTCCATGCTAAGATTACAAGTTATTTTTAATGAAGGAAAAAATCGGCGGGCGGGCAGGGTTCGAACCTGCGCCTTCTGGTTCAGTACACCAGACGCTCTGACCACTAAGCCACCGCTGGCCCTGCTCGCCAGTCGAAATCTTCCTCCACATTCTAATTTACGTCTTAAGGTGACGTAGCGCCATCTATTGTGAAATATGTGACGTAAATTAGAATGTGGAGGAAGATTTCGACTGGCGAGCAGGGCGAGCGGTGGCTTAGTGGTCAGAGCGTCTGGTGTACCGAACCAGAAGGCGCAGGTTCGAACCATGCCCGCCCGCCGATTTTCTCCCTTCATTAAAAATAACTGTTGCACTGTTTTAATTTTAATGCTAACTTTGTTTTCACGCGCGTATTAACAACCTTTGACAGTCACACTTCAGAACCTCACTCAACAGTGGCGACATCTGGTGAGCCAAAAAACATGTCATGTACATGTCATTTAGACCACGTCCTTTAAAAAACATACAGATCAGTTTACGGAACTACCCACACAGATGTAGTGTCGTCTATACTTAATATTATAAAGAGAGCAGATTTGATTGTTTTGAATAGGCTCCGAAACTACTGGACTGTTATTTTATTTTTTTTAATGAAGGAAAAAATCGGCGGGCGGGCAGGATTCGAACCTGCGCCTTCTGGTTCGGTACGCTACGCTCTGACCACTAAACCACCGCTCGCCCCGCTCGCCAGTCGAAATCTTCCTTCACATTCTAATTTATGTCTTAAAGGCGACGTAGCGACATCTATTGTGAATGCTTCACAACCGACACGGACGGACGTACTGGACTGTTTTGAAAACTTTCAGTGTTAAATAGCCCATTTATCGCTACGGCTACGACTAATAGGAGCGGAGTAGCAATGAAAATAGTTGCAAAAAAGGGGAAAAATTCATAAGACCACGCGAACGAAGCCGCTGGCGGAAAGCTAGTTATTAATATTTGCACACACACATCTAAACCGCTTAAACGAGCTTGTCTATTTTATGTTTTGTACTAAGTAAATAAGGTGCACATTACCTTGGCAGCGTTCTGTATGAGGTTGATAAGTTCCTGCAGTATGTACAAACTGAACTGGTCTATCTTGTTCCTGAGCACCTTGGACATATGGGCTATCGTTATACACGCTTCTCGCACCACCTGATGAAGACATACACAAGTTATTTATAGAATACTCGCTGACCTGGCGAATTTAAGGACAGAATATATCGACAGCAGCGCCATCTATCGGGTCCAATTGTGTTGTCAAACATTCCAGGATCCCATTGAAATATACGGACCAAATTTCAACCAAATCGGTCCAGCCTTTAGGAGGAGTTAGGAGTCAAATACACGTACAGATGAATTATCTAGGTACTAATATTATAAAGAGGACGGCTCCTGAACTACTGGACCGATTTGAAAAATTCTTTCAGTGTTAGATAGCCCATTTATCGGGGAATCTATACTATCACTCTACGACTAATAGGAGCCGAGTAGGAATGAAAAATGTTGCAAAAACGGGGGAAAAAAGACCACGCGGACGAAGCCGCTGGCGTAAAGCTTATTAATAAATTGTCTTTTACATGATGTTTCCAACGTTACCTGACTCCTGAGGTCCTTGATGACGACTAGGAAGGGCACCGACAAGTCCTTCAGGTGCGCAGCGAACTCCGTCGGGTACTGCTGGTGAGCGTTCGCCGCTAACAGCGACCGAATCTTCTTTAACTGCACACAAACAGAAATAACTTACATTACATTAATAATAAATAAATAATCAACCCATATACTGTCCCACTGCTGGGCACGGGTCTCCTCTCAGTATGAGAGGGATTAGGCTATAGTCCACCACGCTGGCCTAACACATGTTGGTATACTTCACACGCCGTCGAGAATATCTCTCAGGCATGCAGGTTTCCTCACGATGTTTTCCTTCACCGTTAAAGCGAGTGATAATTCCGCACATGATTTCGAAAAGTCAGAGGTGCGTGCCTTGGATTCGAACTCGAGACCTTTGACTTGGCAGTCCAGTGTTCATACCCCTAGGCTATCACTACACTTACATTACATTATGTAAATTTTTTATTTTTTTCTGTATAAAATTTGGCACAGAGATAGATATAGAGATATAGTCTGGAATTGCACTCTTATCTTATCTTACTGTGGGGGCTGGTACTACCTACAACACTTCGACCCAATGGGATCTTTTGTGTTGTCCCCATTACCGTATATTCCTTACTCTTTGAAGAACGTGGTTTACGAAGGCGGCTAACCCACTGAGAGGGAGGAACCTAAAATCCCTTTATCCCTTTAAAATGTATGGTTCCCGTAGGATAGATTTGTTTCAATAATTTATAAGAAACTGCCCTTCCGCCAGTGGCTTCGCTCTTTCGCCGTGGTCGTGTTATTTCTTATAACTTTCATCCCCTATTTCAACCCCTTTTTCGCATTAAAAAGTAGCCTATGTCCTTTCTTAGGCTCTAGACTATCTGTGTACCATTTCATTTAAATAGGTTCATTAAGCAAGACGCGAATAAATCAGTACCTACAAAGCATTTCTTATGACCAAACAGAAGATTTACTCGTAGTTTGCAAATAAAATTGCTAGCTTTGTTGCAAAGTATAAACATTTACTTTACTTTAATAATATATAAGTTTATATGTAGTTGTTAATTCCTTTAGATTTTTGTACTCACTAGCTTGAAACACAGGTTAGACACACCTAGTTCAGGCATATACATGAAACTGTGCTCTGTTTATAGTGTAAGATAAATATTGTAAAATGTATGTAAACTTTTTCTAAATAAACAATTATTATTATTATTGTATTATTATATAATTATATTAGTTTTGGCGTAAAAGCGCGACAGACAGACAGACAGTTACTTTCGCATTTATAATATTAGTATTAGTAAGAATAAGAATATTTAGACCACGCGGGCGAATCCGCTGGCGGAAAATTAGTAAAATAAATGATTAATTATTATTATTGAATGCAACATACGGCATCGACGCGCTTCTCCCAGTCGGCGCTGCGGTCGCCGAGCAGCGCGGCGGCGTGGCGGCACAGGTCGTCGAGGCCGCGCGGCCCGTACACGGCGGCCGGCGCGGAGGACACGAAGGCCGCCTCGAAGGCCTCGCACGACACCGCGCCCGCCTCGCCCGGCCCGCCCGTGCTGATGCCGCTCGATGCTGCACCACCATAAAGCCTTCAATACACTAGGCGACTACTATGCTGCTGTCCTCAAGCTTAAATGCCGTTATGTACCAAAACTACTTTTTGAGTTATGCACAAAAAAGTGGGCAGTTTTTAAAAATGTACGCTACTTAATATATAGAAGTCATTATTTGAGACTTAGAAGTACTGACTAACAGATCTCACGAGGAGAACTCACGACTTCTGATTGTGTTTGTATTAAAAATTCAAAATCGGCCAGATGTCAGATAACGGCATTTTAGCTTGAGGACGGCAGTATGTATGGAGGGTAGAGACTAGGAGGATCATCTCTGTATATGAAAAGTGTCCATCGAAAAGCCTCAAATTATGTGGCGCCACCGTAGTAAGTTTACTAAATTATTTTGGACTACGTAAATAGTTGAAGTTTTATACAAGGTGGAAGGGACATCAACCCACATTAGAATACCATGAGTTCAGTACATGATTCTGGACCCCCCTGTGTTGAAATTTTCCGTAACTTCAATTTTTCAATTTTTTCTGAAGGTTTTTTTACTTGAACGTGTATAAAAACATTATTTCTATCTACCCCAATTAGATTTATAATAAAAAAATCATTATTTCATTTATTTCGGATCGCGCGCGCGATAAAGTTCACCGCGGAGCGTTATAATCGCGTTTTTAGCAATACACTGCGCGCTCAAAAATGACAATATCTGTAATAACCGATCATTTTCTACATAAATGACCTAGGTCATTTTATTTTTAACCTTGAGTGAAACCTTGTCACTTCGTTTGTTTGTCGATGTCCCTTCCACCTTGTATACTGCAGTTTCATCAACTACTAGGGTATTTAAAAACTTTTCTACATAACTGATAATTTTGTCTAAAGACTATATTTTAAGTTCCATTACATATAAAGCAAGAATTTTTTTTTATAACTGATACAAAATCACTTGCTATGCAAGCGCTATTTCTGTGGGTTTTTTTAGTTATGAGGTGACACCTTACTTAGGAAGATTGATGGAAATAAGCATTAATTCTTCAAATTGTGATAAAAACAAATGAGTTTACAATGAGTTCTCGAAGTATGTGCGCGCATTTGCCACAGGTGTGCCTTAACTCTTTGACCGCCACGTCAATAAAGAAAAAAAAATTTCCCTGCGCCACGCTTATGATAATAGTTATATTTTTGTCGACATTTGCCGACGAAAGCGTCGTGATCACGTTCTGATTTTTGTCGAGTATAGCCGACCGTGGTGGTCAAAGGGTTAAATTCTAAGGCTACTTCATCCCTTGTAGGGCCTGCCATAGTCGTGAGGAACATCACGAATCAATCCCACGACTGTCAAGCTAGAGAAGGCTTTTGGTGTTTCGTCGTTACGAGTGCAACATACCCCGCCTCAAGTGGCAAAGGATTCATGGGTATTCTACCATTATTCTTCCTTAAATAATTATAACCTAACCTAAATTAAAAATTTAGAAGACCCCCGACATGAAATGTAATTTGCCATTTTATGGTGGCGGCCATCTTGGATTTGAAATTTATCATAGTGCATAGTATTCTACTAATCAAGCCCTTTCATTTGATACCCATATTGAGGGAGTTGTGAAAAAATAATGTAATTCGCTATTTTGTGGCGGCGGCCATCTTGGACCGATTTTCATCAAACATAGCTAAGAACAATCCCGACTAATTCACCTTTCAAATAAAAAAAAAACAAAATTAAAATCGGTTCATCCGTTCGAAAGCTACGATGCCACAGAGACAGACACACACATACACACACACACACAGACACGTCAAACTTATACCACCCCCTCCATTTTGCGTCGGGGGTTAAAAAGAAGGATGGATGATGACAGAACTTACCGCTTCCTGCACTGGTTAACTTCGCCGGTGGGGGCGGTTTCCTGTTAGCCGATGGCAAGCTATACAACCCAGCTACTGTCCTTTTTGGCACTTCACAAGCTAAACCAGTAATATATCCCAGTTGCATTGATGTTACAGGTTACATTGGTGATACCGGTTACATTGGTGAATGCGGTTGCAGTTATTCAGGTTGCATTGGTGATCCAATTACGTCGGTAATTCAAAATGATTTCGGTTACATCAGTTCATTTCGAATTCAACGAAGATTTTGGTGACATTGTTGATCCCAATTACATTGGTGCATTGTTGATACCGGTTGCATTGGTACATTTTTATCCCGATTGCATTGGTGATACCAGTTATCATTGATCGCCGCCACGGTTATGTAGAGATGAGGTCGTTGGTGATGTGGTTATATGTGATTTGGTTATTTGCAGTCCAGTTATGGCGAAGTGGTTGTCCGATGAGCATGGTGAGAGAAAATTGTTTGTTAGTTTCTTATAATGGTGTATTTTAATCTTAATATTTTACATTTAATATAGGATGCAGTTCTCACCAAACTTATTGTCCGGGTTGAAGTTGGCACGAGCTAACTTTAACCCGGTCGTAAAAATCGAAGAAAGAAAAATAATATTGGATTAGAATGATTTAAAAGGACAGCCGACGGCTTGAGCTTTAGTTTTTAAGTATTACAATCTAATGTTTTTCTTTCTCCGATTTTTACGGCCGGGTTAAAGTTAGCTCGTGCCAATTTCAAGCCGGACAATAAGTTTGGCGAGAACTGTACAATATTAAGGGCATGTTTCACTACCTTCTGATAAGCTCCCGTTAAATTACCTGGCAGATAATTTCATACAAATTTTGTTCTATTTTTTAATTGGCGGTTAGCTGGTATCCGGAGGTGGTGAAATTGCCTCTAAGTTTTGTATGATGTAATTGAAGCTAGAGTATAAAGTTAAACAGCCACAGACAAAAATCATGATATAAATTATTTAGGTCAAGAGTGAGTTTTTCATAAGAAAAGTTAAGTAGACATATTACACACTTAGATCAAAACAAAGACATAAAAAAAACAAGCATATACTACAAAATTCAACCAGATACCAATTTTCATCTTTTTAAAATCATACCATCTTATTTTTAATGAAGGAAAAAATCGGCTGGCGAGCAGGATTCGAACCTGCGTCTTCTGGTTCAGTACACCAGTCGCGTTAACCGCTAAGCTATCGCGAGCCCCGCTCGCCAGTCGAAATCTTCCTACACATTCTAAACTTACGTCTTAAGGTGATGTAGCGACATCTATTGTGAAAATGCTTCACATTCACATTTCGTTTCTTGATTTATGTTTTTTTCACTGTCTTTGTTTTGGACTGGGTGTGTGAAGTGTTTATCTATTTATACAGACATGGAGAGTGGGGGGGAATGGGGGGGGGGGGGGGTGTACAGACCTGGCGTGGACGCGCCGGAGCTGTCGCCTTCACGGTTGCGCGCGGCGGTGGGTATCGTCATTGTGCGCTTCACTGTCCGCGCCACGAAGTCCGGCTCGTCTGCACCCGACGTCGCTGTACATGACAATACAACGTTAACTTTATGACATAACATCACGTTTGTATTCCCCCAAGAACTGCATACGATCCAAATCCGTGAAAATACGGTCCAGTGTTTTTTATAAATATCTTGGGACATTTTACACAACACCATCTAGTCCCAAACTAAGCAGAGCTTGTACTATGGGTACTAGACAATGGATATAATACTTATAATACTTTTTTTTTGTAAATAAAGAAACACCCAGACAAACACAAATACTTATATTCATCACATAAATATTTGTGTCCTGTGGGAATCGAACCCACGACCTCGTGATCAGCAGTCCGGTACTCGAACCACTAGACCACAGACGTCGTCAAAGAATTATTTGTATAGAGAAATCGGATGATGGACATCGGATCTAGTCTGCGCGGAACTAGTTGGCCGCGCCTGAGGTATGTGAGCGGCGGGACGGCGGGGCGGGGTCGCCTGCGCGCGGTGGGGCAGAGAGGCGGGGGCGCTTGCTTTTGTTCACAGTAACCCGCCGCCTCACCCTACCTAAAGCGTGGCCAACTAGTTCCGCGCGGAATATAACCGATCCGCAAGGCCTTAGCTACTCTGGCAGCGGTTATCGGTTGGTCAATATTCTGGATATCCTCACCAGTGGGCAACATTAGTCCCGCTTCTCTCGCCTCGTCGAACTTCTGTTCGAGTAGAGCAAACTTCTGCGCTGGCAACAATTCCTTCTTCTTCAAGTCTTGTCTGAATCTTTCACCTGAAAAACAAAAACACAATTGTTGCTACTAATCTTATTATGTACTAACTTGTCCGAGACTTCGTTCCCGTACAAGTGAAAATTTTCCCCGTTTTCGTAACATTTTAAATTGATACTCCGCTCCTTTTGGTCGTAGCGTGATGATATATAGCCTATAGCCTTCCTCATTAAACAGGCTATCTAACAGTGAAAGATTTATTATTAGCGCGTTTAACCAAACAAACGAACTCTTCAGTTTTATAATTTTGTATAGATTTACAACAAATATTACGGTTTTTTTTTCGTTAATTTTCCGTAACTGTTTTAATTAATTTTTAATTTTTTCTGCGGTTTTTTTTACTTGAACGTGTAAAAAAACATTATTGCTATCTACCTAAATTAGATTTATAATAAAAAAAAACATTATTTCATTTATTTCTGATCGCGCGCGCGATAACATTCACCGCGAAGCGTTATGATCTCGTTTTTAGCAATACACTGCGCGCTCAAAAATGTCAATATCTATAACAACCGCTCATTTTCTACATGAATGACCTAGGCCATTTTACTTTTGACCTTGAGGGTCAATTCAGATGTGGGAGCGGAGGCGCCAGCTAGGCGCGCGCTGTTGATGACGTCATGTCGTGGCGATGTGGCCGCGGTGCTGCCGCCGGTGGTGGCGTTGCCGTCGCGATGTGGTTGCGATGTGGTCGTATTACACAGGTGGTCGATAACAACGGCAAAATGTGGTACGTGTAAATTGTAATATTCATTTTCAATACAAAATATACGCCCGACCACATGGCGTCGTTGTGGTGTGGTTGTGGCTGTGGTGTGGTTGTGGTACGTGTGAATTGACCCTGAATGAAACCTTGTCACTATGTTTGTGCGTCGATGTCCCTTCCACCTTGTTTTTTTATGGTTTACCATACTAATTAGGTACTATAATATCAAATATTATAAGTGGCCTAATGGCTTACCATATTATCCGGCCACCCTATATAATATTAGTTATGATTCAATGCCACTCACCAACATGTCTGTATACATCAACTAGTAGTTGCATAGCAGCGTCCCGGACTCCGCTGCTAGGGTCGCCAACCAGAGCCGCTAGGGTCGGCACCGCGCCCTTCAACTGCAGCTCAGTGGCACCGTGACTGGAAGAGAGAGAGAGAGACCAAAAACTCATTAACATAGAATGATTTATGATTTTATATGGTAGGATGGTAGAAGTATGATTTTTTTTCATATTTCAATTCAGCGTGTAAAATAGGCAGCGATTTTTGGTATTTCATTTGGAACCTTTGAATATTTCAATTTCTTTTTCTTTTAGGAATTTTGTTATCATAGTTCCATTACAAAAAATATAGCTTATTACTATGTTGTGTTCCCAACAATCCATGTGTTCCATCCTACTTTGTTACCAAACATTTAAATGCTATCAAAGCTCTACTGCGTTCCCAATAAATACATTTTGTTACTAATCTTTCACACCATAGGTATTCTAACACTCCACTGTGTTACCAAACATTCCAGTTATCAACAACTCCACTGTGTTACCACAATTTCCATTATTTTACCAAACACTCCACTGTGTTACCAAACACCCCACTATGTTACCAAACACCCCACTATGTTACCAAACACTCCACTGTGTTACCAAACTCCACTGTGTTACCAAACACCCCACTATGTTACCAAACACCCCACTATGTTACCACACTCCACTGTGTTCTCATAATTTCCACTATGTTACCAAACACTCCACTGTGTTACCAAACACCCCACTATGTTACCAAACACCCTACTATGTTACCAAACACCCCACTAAGTTACCAAACACCCCACTATGTTACCAAACACCCCACTATGTTACCAAACACCCCACTATATTATCAAACACCCCACTATGTTACCAAACTCCACTGTGTTACCAAACACCCCACTATGTTACCAAACACCCCACTGTGTTACCACACTCCACTGTGTTCTCATAATTTCCACTATGTTACCAAATACTCCACTGTGTTACCAAACACCCCACTATGTTACCACACTCCACTGTGTTCTCATAATTTCCACTATGTTACCAAATACTCCACTGTGTTACCAAACACCCCACTATGTTACCACACTCCACTGTGTTCTCATAATTTCCACTATGTTACCAAACACTCCACTGTGTTACCAAACACCCCACTATGTTACCAAACACCCCACTATGTTACCAAACTCCACTGTTACCAAACACTCAACTATGTTTCCAAACACCCCACTGTGTTACCAAACACTCAACTATGTTACCAAACACCCCACTATGTTACCAAACTCCACTGTGTTCCCATAATTTCCACTATCTTACCAAAGACCCCACTACGTTACCAACACCAGTATGTTACCGAAGTGATATAGTGCATAGTGTACTGACTGGTCGAGCAGCGCCTGCACGCAGCGCAGCGCCTCCTCGCGCGCGTGCGGCGCCTTGTGGTGCAGCGCGGGCGCCAGGCGCGCCAGCAGCGTGCGCGCGGCCACGGCGCGCCACGCCGCCAGCGCCGCCACGCACGTGCGCGCGCTGTGCCGCACCGCCTCCTTCGTGTCCGCGAGTCTAACGAACACGACAAACATTTTAAATACATTTCTTCATATTTTCGAGTCAATTCACACTAGAGGTGTGTAACTCAGCCCAATGAGTCAGATCGCACAGGTTTGAGCCGTTGGGATACAGCTCAACAACAAAATGACTATCTCACGGCTCAATTCAGCTCCCGTTGTATTTGTGAATCCCTCCAATCCAATTCTACTAGAACGAATAATAATTTATTGATATAAAATGCCTAGCTCGCAGAGTTAAACGAAATGTTGCGGCTCAGAAGCTCATCTGGCTCGATTCTGCGCGCGGCTCCTAATATAAAATGTCTAGCTCGAAGAGTTAAACGAACTGTTGCAGCTCGACAGCTCATGCGGCTCGATTCGGCGCGCGACTCGCATTGGCTCGCGAGAGTCGTAAACTGAACCGGTTCATATTGAACTGATCTGCGAGCTGAGTCATTGAATCAGCTCACTCACCTGAGTCATGAGCTGATCTGTAACTCGCGTATTTTTGATGAGTTACCCACCTCTAATTTACAATAATATAATAAAGATGTAACGTTGGTAAGTTTGTTTGTGGGAACTATATGAATTTTCTTTCAACAGTAAAAAGCTACATTATTTCTGACGGACATAGGCTACATTTACATAGCTTCACACCTATTTCAAATAGGGGTAGGAAGAGAATAGTCCTGACCCCCCTATATGAATTGAAACAAGTGTGAAGCTAGGTGGAAGTGGCAAGTAGAAATCTATAGATATTTCCACTTGCTACGATCCTGGCACACCATTATCGCTTCATCGATGCTCATTATCCAACATTATCCAACAGTGGGGGACAGTGAGAATTATTTTTTAAATTGTGTCACTGGCCACCAGTGGGGGCCAAGTTGGTGGGGGACATTGGGAATCATCGAATTCTAATACCTCAAACAAATAATTCTAAACAACATCCTCGCTGCCCTATTAAGCACAGACGGACCGTGACAATCATAACACATATGATTACATGTCCTCGGCACATCTTAAGACATCCACCGGAAATGACGTCACAATGCGCCATTAGCAAGCATTCGAATGAAACGGATCAATAAAATATAATTTGACAACACATATGTGTAAGATACAAATATATAATAATAATAAGCGGTACTCCTAGATACGGCACGTATTGTTAGGAGGTTCCTTTCCCTGGAGCCCTGACCGCCGGTAGCTTGGACTTTGTTCCCGATAACCGGTATCTATTTGGGGGGGCTACTATTTTTTAAACTATCGTTTTTTTAAGAAACTATTTAAAAATACAAATCATATATAATATATAATACGCACATGATTTCGAAAAGTCAGAGGTGCGTGCCTTGGATTCGAACTCGAGACCTTTGACTTGGCAGTCCAGTGGTCATACCGAAAAATCACTCGCTGCGAAATTATCACTCGCTTTAACGGTGAAGGAAAACATCGTGAGGAAACCTGCATGCTTGAGAGATGTTCTCGACGGCATGTGAAGTCTGCCAACCCGCATTAGGCCAGCGTGGTGGACTATAGCCTAATCCCTCTCATACTGAGAGGAGACCCGTGCCCAGCAGTGGGACAGTATATGGGTTGATTATTATTTTATTTTTTTATTGTAAGCAGTTAAATTAGTTATTGCCTCGTTACTATAAGAGGTACTGGGTTTGATTACCAGGCAGAGTATCACCAGTAGTACCAGTAACACTGTATAGTATTTTTTTTTATCTTATATAGGCTTGCGCTTGACCACAACTCGCCTGATGTTAAGCAACGATGTGGCCTACGATGGAGCGCGCTTGCCTAGAAGAAACCGATTCACGCTCGTCTTGAAGACACCCAAATTATAGGTCTCGGGGAATAAGGATTCCGGCAGTGAGTTCCACAGTAGAGCAGTTCGCACTATACAAGGTGGAAGGGTCATCAGAGCACAAACGGCGTAACAAGGTTTCACCCATGGTCAAAAATAAAATGACCTAGGTCATTCATGTAGAAAATGATCGTTTATTACAGATATTGACATTTTTGAGCGCGCATTGTATTGCTTGATTATACAGCTCTGCGGTGAATGTTATCGCGTGCCTGATTCGAAATAAATGAAGTAATGTTTTTTTAATTATAAATCTAATTTGGGTAAATAGAAATAATGTTTTTTACACGTTCAAGTAAAAAAACCTGCAGAAAAAAAATAAAAATTGATGAAAAAAGTTACAGAAAATTTCAACGCAGGGGGGTCCAGAATCATGTACTGAACTCATGGTATTCGGATGTGCGTCGATGTCCCTTCCACCTTGTATATGTGGAGGCAAAACGTTTAGTGCGGGATTTAGCCACTTCCACCATGTAGCGATGGCGCCTTGCCGTAGCCCTAGTATAATGTACAAATTACTGGTGGAGTGGAGACTTGATGTCCTTACCTGTCAATGATGTGAGGGAGCACGTTGGGTACGAAGTGTTGGAACTCCTGGCCCATGCGCTCCGCCAGCGCAGTCAGTACCTCTAGACCATTTTGGGCTACCTGCAAGCACAATAACAATAATAATTTAAAGCTTATCCTGTACTAAGCTTATACTGTGTGACAGAAATAAATGTTTTATCTTCTTCTAAACCTTTTGCCCGCGACTTCGTTCTCGTAGAAGTAGATTTTTCCCCCGTATTTGCAATTTTTTAAATTTATACTCGGCTCCTGTGGGTCGTAGCGTGATGATATATTATAGCCCATAGCCTTCCTCGTTAAACAGGCTATCTAACACTGAAAGAATATCTTTTTGTTGTTTTTTTTTAAGCATTTTCCATGCTAAATAAAAATAAAAATGTTAAATTAAAAATAACTGAAAGAATATTTCAAATCAGACCAGTAGTTCCTGAGATAAGCGCGATCAACCAAACAAACAAACTCTTCGGCTGTATAATATTAGTATGGATAGCTTTCCGCCAGCGGCGTCGCCCGCGTAGTCTTATAAATTTTCCCCCGTTTTTGCAACCTAGCCTATAGCCTTCCCCGATAAATGTTCTATCTTACACTGAAAGAATTTTTCAAATCGGTCCAATAGTTTCGGAGCCTATTCAATACAAACAAATAATCAAATCTTTCGTAAGTCTTAGGTCAGCTCTTACTGCCTATAGCTAGCTATATTTTTATTTTATTTTAAAAATTTTACATCTAACACATCAAACTGCACTATCCTCAAAATTCACATATAAACTGTAACCATATTCTTTTTTTTTTAAAGAGTGACTATGGTGTTTCTTGCTGTTTCTTCTCCATAAGTCCCACTTTTTAGAACTGTGCAACTAGTTTGACTTTACAAAAGTACCTACTTATATCATTCTAATTGAAATAAAATATTAGAATTTTGAATTATGAAGTCTGAATGTCCCGATATACTTGATGGTGCTACAACTTACCCCGTTCGCACAATACGCGTGATAATACGTAGTAACCTGCACTAGATGTGCGCCGCGTCGCGGTTTGAATCTGACTGCTCTACTGTATAATATAACCGTAATACTATTCTGTGCCTCGACCATGAGTTTTCTCACTAGACTCGCTAGCGACGCCGTAAAATATGTGTATGGAAAACCCTCGCAGTGCCTTTAGCGGTTACGTAAGGAACTAAAATCTGCTATGAGATTACAGCGTTTCGATGCGTAAAAAACCTATCGAAAGTCATTCGATAGAACTCATGGTTGAGGGGCTGGTTGAAACAATTGTCGATAGTGGTTGAAGCGTTAACGCATGGTTTAGTGTAACTACAAGATAATAAATGGTAGATTTAAAGATATAAACATTTTATCATCCTCCTAGCCTTTTCCCAACCATGTTGGGGTTGGCTTCCAGTCTGACCAGATGCGGCTGAATATCAGTATTTTACACGAAGCGACTGCCATCAGACCTCCGCAACCCAATTTCTGGGCAATACCGATATTCGAAGGATAGACTGGTTGTCAGGCTTTTTGACTTCTGACTACCACAAACGATTGTCATAGGACTCATAGGTGTTCGTATGACAACCGGGACCGACGGATTTACGTGCTCGAGGCACGGAGGTATCTCGATGTGTTAAGAATGGTCACCCATCCACAGACTGACCTCGGCAAGCGTAGTTTAACCTTGCAGATCGGTTGATCAGCGTTGCTATAACTTAGCCACGAGCCCCTCTTCTTTTTCGAGCTTCTAGAATAACTTACTAATAATATTTAACTTTAAGTACACATTTATTAACCCCCGACGCAAAAACGACTGGGTGTTATAAGTTTGACATGTCTGTGTGTGTGTGTGTGTCTATGAGCTACGGTGCCACAAACACACACATACGTGTGTATGTGTGGGTTTGTGGCATCGTAGCTCCCGAACGGATGAATCGATTTTGATTTTGTTTTTTTATTTAAAAGGTAAATTAGTCGCGAGTGTTCTTTTTTTAGTTTTATGATGTAATATAATGAAGGCATAGTTTGCATTGTTCTTGAAAATAGTAAATTAACGCGTCGTTCATGTACTGTCGTCGTCTAGAATAGTATCCCGCACGCGATCAAGCATGAGCGGCAAGCGGTAACATATCGCAATTAGAGTGTGTACGCCACATTGGGAACACGCCGTGATCTTGGTCATAATACAACATACCATCACGCCTTTATTTCGCGAAGGGTAAGGCAGAGGCGTACATACACCCACAGTCCACAGTGTAATAAAAAGCGAGTGTATTGCCTTTGAGCATAAAACTATAGGCTACGGTACCCGCTTACCATCAGGCGGGCCGTATGCTGGTTTGCCAGCTTAGTGGTATCAAAAAAAAAGTCCGAGCTGCTACTGAGAATTCTAAAGAAAAAACAAAGCTGTGTGGGGTTTGTTTGTTTGGTTGAAAATCTCAGGAACTAGGTCCGAAAATTCTTTCAGTGTTAGATAGATAGCCTGTTTAATGAGGAAGGCTATATATCATCACACTACGACCAATAGGAGCTGATTATCAATAAAAAATGTTGCAAAATTCAACTTCTACGGGAACAAAGTCGCGAGCAAAGGCTAGTCACATAAATATTTGTGTCATGTGGGAATCGAACCTACGGCCTCGGGATCAGCAAGTCCGGTACTCGAACCACTAGACCACAGACGTAGTAGTCTATACTAATATTCAATAAATATTATAAATAGAAAAGTAGTTAAGGATCAGTTTGATTGTTTGAATTGAATAGGCTCCGAAATTACTGGCCCCATTTGAAAAATTCTTACACTGTTGAAGCTAATCTAACTAAGCTGGTAGCTACACTATCCCCGGGTGACTTGGTTATAATTAATAGGAAATACCCAGACCACGCGCAGGCGGGCGAAGCCGCGGGAGGGAAGCTATACTCCGCGCGGAACTAGTTGGCCGCGCCTTAGGTACAGTTCTCGCCAAACTTATTGTCCGGGTTGAAGTTGGCACGAGCTAACTTTAAACCGGCCGTAAAAATTGGAGAAAGAAAAATATGTGATTGTAATAAATAAAAACGAAAGCTCGTCGTAGGTTGTCGTTTTAAATCATTTTAATACAATATTTTTCTCTCTCCGATTTTTACGACTAGTTTTAAGTTAGCTCGTGCCTACTTCAACCCGGCCAATAAGTTTGGCGAGAAATGTGAGCGGTGGCTTTGGACGGAGGGGCGGGGTCGACTGCGCGCGGTGGGATGGAGGAGCGGGGCGCCTGTTTTTGTTCACAGTAACCCGCCGCCTCACTCCCTTCCCTACCTAAGGGGCGACCAACTAGTTCCACGCGGACTATAGTCCTATCCTACTAATATTATAAATGTGAAAGTTGGTGAGGATGGATGGATGTTTGTTACTCTTTCACGCAAAAACTACTGAACTGATCTGGATGAAATTTGGCACAAAGATAGATTATAGTCTGGAATAGCACATAGGCTACTTTTTATCCGGGTAAAATGTATGGTTCCCGTGGGATAGCGGGCGAAGCCGCTGGCGGAAAGCTAGTAGTTTATAAGACAGATTCAAATCTCACCTTGAAATTCCCGCCGTTGAGCCATATGATCATGAAGTCTGTCAGCTGCGCGGCCAGGTCGTGTGAGATCTCCGGCTCGCGCTTGACCAGCGCCACGAGCTGCTCGCCCAGCTGCTGCCGGAGACGGAGGTCGGGCCGGTTGATGAGGGGCAGCGCCGCCTCCAGGTTAGCGAGCTGAGGGTAGTGCGACATCTGGTGGGAGCAATAGATAATGTTTTGTATTGGTTGCGACCTGTACCTATTACGGTTCATGAGAGCCCATGACAGACAGGCGGACAAACAGCGGAGGCTCAGTAATAGGGTCTTGTGTTGACGTAAAAACTAGTCTTGTGTTGACGTAAAAACTAGTCTTGTGTTGACGTAAAAACTAGTCCTGTGTTGACGTAAAAACTAGTCTTGTGTTGACGTAAAAACTAGTCTCGTTCTGCGTGAATCGGATTGCCAACAATTAACAAAAATGTAGGGTAGCTGTTAGTAACTGAAGACGCCAAGACGCCTACCACCTTAGTCACCCGTGACCATGGACGCTGTAAAGGGTCCGAAACGTCGGGATTAACATAATATCAATATAACGCGATAAAATCCGTAAAAAGTAGTTTTATTTCAATGTCTAGTATTCGCGTAAGTGTCAGAAATCAGTAAACTAGTCGTGTTGACGTAAAAACTAGTCTTGTGTTGACGTAAAAACTAGTCTTGTGTTGACGTAAAAAAACCAAATGAATCTCACCGTAGCCCGGTGTCCAGCGGGTGTTCACTTGACGAGGTCTGGCCTATTGTTGCACGTAACTGTTCTACATAATATCATCTCACTCGCACACTACACTGTCCACTTGTTGTACACTGCTTAGCACTGCTAATCACAGATACGCTTAGGCACTCATCACTATCGTTCACTGATGATCTGTAAAGAAAATCATTTTGGAAACGTTAATATTTTTGTCAAATACCATCATGTATTTTTCTATACACCCACAGATAAAGTTTGCGCGGAGCTAGTTGGCCGCGCCTTAGGTATGTGAGCGGCGGGACGGAGGGGTGGGGTCGCCCGCGCGCGGTGGGACGCACGGGACACAGTAACCCGCCGCCTCATCCCGTCCCTACCTAAGGCACGGCCAACTAGTTCCGCGTGGAAATACAAATCGCTGGTATGTTTAGATGAACAAACATCACAAACATGTTTAAAACAACACCACTCGACCCGGGTATCGAATCCTCTAACTCCAACGTAATATAAGAACCGATGGTCAAACACCAACTAAATTCTTATCGGACCATCTCTGGAGATACTATCAGATAAAAAGAAAAATGCGAAATAGCTTGACAATTGGCGAAGATATCTGCGACATACAAACAAAAAATACAGTCAAATAGTCAGCCTCCTTTTTAAGTCGGTTAAATTGACAACAAGCCTGACACATGAAAGACCTTGACCGTTAAGTATACGAAAAAACTATGTTTAAAAAAAAAAAACACCTACTTATGACATTGAAACGAAAATATGGAGACGAAAATGCTAATTAACTTCCTTAACATAAACATTACATTAACCAACCATTTACCATCACGCTTGGTGTGTTTAGGTGCCATGTAACGAGAATGCCATAAACCGGGCACAAATTCAGACTGCAAGCTGCTACTGAGAATTTCATAGAAAAAAGCAGCCAAGCCCAGGCCCCCAGGGATCGAATTCGAGAAAATGATTTAATCATGTCAACCCTAGATTGTAAACAAATAGCAAGAGGTTTTATTTACTTATACAAAAGCTTCAAGCATGTCTCACAAACACCGTACCACATCAAAATATTTGGGCCATGTCCAGAAAAATAATTCAACCTTCAATCTTTACTGCAGACCTTATGGTCTTACAAATAAGATTGAAAAAGGCTCAACCTCATTGCTGGTACCTACATAAAATATTGCTGTATAAAATCCATCCCCTCTAAGGTTCCAAATGTTTCAATCTCCAATCTATTGGGATTTGGGACTAATATAACGCGCAACTGATAGTAAGCGGTCACCGTAGCTTATGGACGCTTGCAACACCAGGGGTATCACTCGCGCGTTACCGACTCTAAAAACCTCTTAAGAGGTTTATGAAGGATTCACTGCGCCGGCAGTTTAAGGGAATATTCCTCTTGCTGCCAGCGCAGTGCATCCTAAGAAGGAGCTCTGGCAACCTTACTCACTGCGGAACACAACACACAATAAAGTGTGTTATTTAGCTGCAGTTTTCTGTAAGGTACTTCCCCAGACGGGTTACTCTTAAAACTGCCGACACATGCAACGCCAGAGGCGTCGCTGATGCGTTGCCGATCCTACCGATGACCGAAAGCAACCGAGAAGGGGAACGGGGTTTACGACAGACTCAAAAAAAATAAAGATCTACAAAGACAACAATATTTTTCTGAGGAGCATTTAACTAACAAGACGTATGCTCAAAACACAACACCATTTATTTCCATCGACAATTTAAAAAGTAAATGGAGCGTTCAAAACGATCAATCGTAGCTATCCTAACGTGTCCTAAAATAAAACCACTTCAGTAACTAGGTAAGATGTTATTTACGAGTATGTATTTATAGAACACTTTGATCTTACACAATTAGTCTTTCTATGAAATATGTTTAACGAAATTCTAGTCAGCAAGCAAGTGCACTCGCTTGTTTGAATGTAGCATGAAATATTTCCGAACGCAGTCTAAAAAGGGTAAGGTCAAATGGTGTTAAATATTCAAGGAGGTCCATTAACAGGCTTAAATTATCCCTACCGGGGGGTCGATATCTACGGTTTTTTATTGTTTACTAGCATTCCGCCAGCGGCTTTGCCCGCTATCCCACGGAACCATACATTTTACCGGGATAAAAAGTAGCCTATGTGCTATCTCTGTACCAAATTTCATCCAGATCCGTTCTATCCAGATGCGGCTGAATATCAGTATTTTACAAGAAGCGACTGGCTATCAGACCTCAGCAACCCAATTTCTGGGCAATACCGATATTCGAAGGATATACTGGTTGTCATGCTTTTTGGGCTTCTGACTAAAATTAACGATTGTCATAGGTGTTCGTATGACGGCTTAACGTGCTCTCCGAGGCACGGAGGGGTCTCGATGTGTTAAGAATGGTCACCCATCCACAGACTGACCTCGGCAAGCGTAGCTTAACCTTGCAGATCGGTTGATCAGCATTGCTATAACTTAGCCACGAGCCCATACATACCTTTAAACAACCTATGTATTTACAAAAACAATGAAGATCAATTCTGTCTTGACAAGTCAATGTCGTATAGGTACCAAGAGGTTAATAATGCTCTCAATGATAAAATTACTTGATCTCACTACATGACGTCAGAACTACAGGTTATCAGCGTTTCTAGATTGTGTACTAGCTTTATAAATGTTGTTGAGCTCAGAAATAGGTCACTGCGCATGTTTTTATGCTAAACTAGCTTCCCGCCAGCGGCTTCGCCCGCGTGGTCTTATAATTTTTTCCCCCGTTTTTGCAACATTTTTCATTACTACTCCGCTCCTATTAGTCGTAGCGTGATGATATATAGCCTATAGCCTTCCCCGATAAATGGGCTATCTAACATGGAAAGATTTTTTCCAATCGGTCCAGTACTTTTTGAGTTTATTCGTTACATACAAAAATACAAATCTTTCCTCTTTATAATATTAGTGTAGATGTAGATTAGATAGGTATATTGCCCGTTTTGTTTTGTAGAACTTAATTTTTCTCGAGGGATCCAGGGTGTTCCCTGTGTGACAATCCGGGCTAAATAGGTTTACTTAAACCTACCATTACGATTAGAGATGGGCAAAAACGGGCATACAGAGGGCAGAAACATTTTCTTGCCCGTAATTTAGGGCATAAATAAATTTGTGCCCAAAATGTCGGGCACATTGCCCTTCTCTAATCACGATGGTGCACGAAGGGTTTAGTAGAGATGTACTAATGTATACATCCGTAGTTTACGAATATGTGTGGGCACCATGTTATAGGTGGCAAGCCTATTGGCTGTGATCATCATATCAGCCTATTGCCGCCCACTGCTGAACGTCAGCCTCTCCCAGAGTCGGGTAATAGGTTAGTATGTGATGTGGTGTGTTACCAGAACCAATAGTCTTAGGCTGATATTCAGAGACGAAACTAAGCATTAACTTAGGCTTCCGTATGTCAAATTGTCATACAAATTTATATAAGGAAGCGTTACTTTACGCTTGGCGTCGTCTCTGAATAGGACACGTCCGTAACTAAGGCCGAAACTACGGATTTAGGAGACCGCTTGACTCTAAGGCTAACATTCAGAGACGATGCTCAGCGTAAAGTAAGGCTTCCGTATGTCAAATTTGTATTACAATTTGACATGCGGAAGCGTAAGTTCATGCTGAGTCTCTTCTCTGAATATCAGCCTTAGAGCTGTTAGAGCGGTTACGCACTTCGTCCGATCCGAATCCGTGAAAATACGGTCCAGTGTTTCAGAACTATTTGTATGGTAGTTTACACACCAGATCCGATTTCTCTAGAAGAATACTCCGGACCGTATTTTCACGGACTCTGATCGGATCCGGATTTGGACGTAGTACGAAACCGTTCGCGCTCTTACACGACACAAAAACAATGACAAGAGTACGACATCACACGACATAAAATAATTTTTCAATGAGTAACACGGCGTGAATCACAATTCACAAGATGTTCTACATAAATCTCCCGTTTGTTTACATTTATTCGATGGAAATATGAATAAGCTGAAAATAGTAAATTTACAAATTGACTACCCCGTAAGTCCTCGTTAGCCTAGTGGTACAGTCAGCAACGAAAATCGCTGAACACGATGAAATCTTCAAAATGCTTTAACATCTTTAATATTCAAAATTTACTGACCCTTGAAGGCAGTACAAAGTCTCATAATAGAGACCAATTATATGCTTTACCTTAGTTAAAATCTAATAAATAGTTTTGGTACTGTGATGTTTTTAAACTTTGGCTGTGTTCAACGACTTTTGTTGCTGACCGTACAACGCGCGAATTCTCTAAAATTCTCAGTTCGGAGTTTGAATTTGTGCTCGGTTAATGGTAATAGGCTCGCTCTTTTTTTAGGGGACCTAACCATACCGACGAAATGTGGTGAAAATAAATGATCATTTGAAAATAAAAATTAGACACCGAAATATGATTTTCTAAATCAGTCCGTACATTTAAGCGCAAAAGGTCCCCCATTTTGTTTTTTTTTAATTTCATGTACCCAGTGACACTCGTGCCATCAAGACGAATCCAATGAGGTATCATTTATCTAAATCGGTTGAGCCGTAGAGTAGTTACGAGCGAACATAGGAACGGACATACATACATATACACCGCACCTTTAGAATTATAGAGACCTAACTAAAAAAAGTAGTTTTTTTGGAAAACAACGATTAAAGTTTTATACATTGGTCCACTTTATAATAAAAGTTTGATTATTCGAATGTATATTAAAAAAACCGTGGTATTTTAATTTGATATCATACTCAACTTGTTTATTTACATGATTTAGCCATAAAAAGTGAATAAAAATTATTAATAATATTTTATTTTTAATTAATTTAAAACTAGTACCATTCTGGGTCTATACTTGACTGAACCCGTATTTTTTTAAAAGGCCTATTATTAATTGAGTCTATCCAATTCCGAAAAAGTATTCAACATTCCGTTTTATTTCTAAATAAATCATTGTTATAATTATAAATCTGATTGTTTTAGGGTATTTTTTATGTTTAATACAAAAAAAAACATCGTTTATGAAAATAAAATCTTTTTAATAGGAAAGTAAACACAGCATATAGAACGCGAACAGCACAGCGGCATAGAACAGACGCGTGGTGGTGCTTTTCTTCAAAAAAGGCGATAACACCTTATTGAGGAACCTATCTCGCTTCTGAGTCAGGCCTACAAGTTGTTTTGAAGGGTCATCACGAATCGTCTCGAGCGCAGGTTTGATGACTTCTAGCCTTCGGAACAAGCCGTTCTCGAAAAGGTTTTAGTACCATAGACCACTTCCATACGCTTCGGCATATTTACAGAAGACCGAGGAGTGTAATCAGGCACTTTGCTTAGCGTTTGTGGACTATGAGAAAGCCTTCGATTGAAACTTGGGCGATGCTGCAATCTCTGCAGCGGTGCCACATTGACTATCGGTATATCGAAGCGTTCTTCTTCTTCGTGTCGAAGGTACGACTTTTTTAAATCCCAAAACTTCGCTACTTCCACACTATCGTCAGTTGCTGCGCAGAGGTGCCTTTGATTGCATGTTGTGGGGCACAAAGGACAGGATAGGAGGTACACCATTGTTTGCGGCACAGTTCCACAACCACACCCTGCAGCCGTTTCATTGAGATATCCCCACTTTATCATCAACGTCATATCAGCCTACAGAGGTTCACTGCTGAACAAAGCCCCCCCCCCCATTGACTTCCACAAGAACCGGTTATATGCCACCTGTATCCAACGACTTCCAGCGACCTTTATCAGGTCATACGTCCATCTCGTTGGGGGCCGTCCTACGCTTCGCTTTCCGGTGCGTGGTCTCCACTCGAGAACCTTTCTGCCCCAGCAGCCATCAATTCTACAAGCTATGTGCCCCGCCCACTGACACTTCTATCCTATCCATATCCTATCCTTTGAGCTATGTCGGCAACGTTGTTTTTCTACGGATCTCCTCATTTCTGATTCGATCGCGTAGTGAAATACCAAGCATAGCACTTTCCATAGCTCGCTGAGTGACCTTGAGCTTTCTTATGAGGCCCATAGTAAGCGACCACGTCTCTGTGCCATAAGTCATCACTGGTAGTACACACTGGTTAAAGACTTTTGTCTTGAGGCATTGTGGTATAAGTTGACGAAAAGACGTCATCGTCACGTCCCCACTTAACCAGATTTGAATTACACGTCCCCGCTTGGGTTCTGAGTCGGTTTAGTGACTTCCAAATGTGCCATAGAAGGTTACATCCGGGGGAAAGGTGCTCGCTTGGTGGTAGGTAATAAGTAGGCGGGGAAGACATCTCCAACCACAGTTTGAAGCGTTAAAGTGCTTATACAAAGACGCCATTATGTCGGTCCGAGTACAGCAACAGTGTACGGGGGCAATTCCATTGCAAAAGCATGTTAGCCAGGAAGATGTCATATCCCCGAAACTATTCACCACCGCAATGGAAGATGCCTTCAAGTTACTGACGTGGAAAGGATTTGGCATCAACATCAATAGCGAGTATATCACTCATCTTCAATTTACCGACGATATCGATATCGCAAAATCGCTTCATGAGCTCAGCACAATACTCAATTACCTCAACAGTTTCCTAGCAGGTGGGTCTTAAAAGAACATGGGCAAGACGAAATTTATGTCAAACGCTCATGTCGTGCCCATCCCAATATAAGTATGGGAGCAATGCTCTCAAAGTTGTTGATGAGTATGTCTATCTAAGACAAACCGTCCAGCTAGGCAGGTCCAACTTCGAGAAAGAGGTCACTCTTCGAATCCGACTCGGCTGGGCAGCGTTCGCGAAACTTCGCAACGTCTTTTCGTCAACTATACCACAATGCTTTAAGACAAAAGTCTTCAACCAGTGTGTGTTACCGGTGATGACATATGGCACAGAGACGTGGTCACTCACGATGGGCCAAAGCTCAAGGTCACTCAGCGAGACATGCATGGTATTTCTCTACGCTACCAAATCAGAAATGAGGAGATCCGTAGAAGAACCAAATGACCGATATAGCCGAAAGGATTGGCAAGTTGAAGTGGCAGTGGGTGGAGCACATAGCTCGTAGAACTGATGGCTATTGGGGTAGAATGGTTCTGGAATCGAGACCACGCGCCGGAAAGCGCAACGTGGGACGGCCTCCAACGAGATAGACCGGAGACCTGGTAAAGGTCGCTGCAAGTCGTTGGATGCAGACGACATACAACCGGTCCCTGTGAAAGTCAATGGAGGTCTTTGTTCAGCAGTGGGCCTCTTTTGGCTGATATGATGATGATGATGTTGTAATATGTTGTTTTTTCTAAAACTAGAAGGTAATAAAACCTGAATTGTCTTACTTCTCTTTGAAGTCAAAATCAAAAGTAGGTACTGACGCCGATTTCACGCCGGTTACGCCGCCACTGCCAGCAAAATTTTGCCATCACGCCGCCGCCGACGAAAATTAAATCGGCGCACACCTCTAATAGATACCTTGATATTTATAAAGATATGATTTTGTTACCGTTAAGCACCTTTAGTTTTTTTTAAATATAATCGTTCTCTTCATTTTCCTCTGACTACCTTGTACTTTATGTCAATATAATTACTTAAATTTACGTTATATTACTATAATTCGTTAGGTAAATCTGAAACATGCAAAAAAGTGATAATATAGTTATGACCTATTTAAAAGATGAATAAAATTATTTTATAAATAGACAGACTCGTATCTTATAAAGTCTCTGAAAATAAATCATATTTATTACAATAAAGGCGTATTTATTAATAAGTTTTCATAATTAACATTAGTTTCTTAAAAGCATAGACCTAGTAATGATTGCATCATTAATTCAAACATATTTTCAGTCAAAGAGTGACTTAATGACGAATTGGTCACAGCTGCATACAGCAAGTTCAGTATAAAATAGACCCAATTATCAAATAAGTCTCTACTTTACTAAAAGCTTTAACATTCACTTACCTTAATTTTCAGTCTTGTATTGGCCTAATACGGTTTAGGTCTCCATAATAATAATCATGCTGTTGACACGAACGGCACACTACTGTTTGCGCCTAGCTCAAACTAAACAAACGTGGAGGGACGGGACGGAGTGAATACGACCGAAGTATACGATTGTACCTTTCTAAGCTAATTTCGGTCTTTCTTTTATTAAGGGTCGCTGAGTTTGGTCGTCCTAGGTTCATTTTAGACTAAAAGTCGAAATCCAAAAATTTCGAAATGGGTCCCTATAATTCTAAAGGTGCGACACGTCAAACACATAACCGTCCTTTGGCAGTCGGGTAATTAGTACACCTCTGCCTAACGCTTCCGAGAATGCAGGCGTGATGGTATGTCAAGTAAGTTTAGAGTGAAACTTCTGAATTGACTTCGTCGTGTTACTCATTAACACTTTCAAACTTTCAAGGCCAATACCATTCGTCCACACTTCTCTATTGATATTTTGATAATAACAATTTGTTTCATAACGTTGTGCTCTATATTACATATTATTACAGATACACACACACTTTTTTTATCATACCTATTCACGCAGATGAAGTTTGGAGCAAAAGCTAGTATAAAACAGCCCATATTTTATCAATTACTAATATTATAAAGACTAGATTTGATTCTTTGTTTGAATAAAAATCTTTCACCAATAGAAAGCTACATCTTTAACGAGTAACATCCTTACCAATATTATAAATGCGAAAGCAGCTCTGTCTGTCTGTCTGTCTGATGCGCTTTCACGCCAAAACTATTGAACCGATTTAAAAAAAAAAAAAAAGCTACACAGATAGTCTAAGAGCCTGAGAAAGAAAGAAAAATAATCATACAACCCAATAACACTTTCTCGACCTGGGAATCAAAGCCAGGACCTCAAACCTACTACTAGGTTAATGAGGCAGTTATGTAAAAAAATATAAACAGACTTCTAGCTGATAAGACAAGATTCGGACGTAAGTTTAGGGATCTCTAAAAATAATTACCATATAATAGAATTTCGTTCCAGTTTTTTTCTTCACAAGCTTTCTCTTAATCCCCATAAAGATATGTATAATTGTGGGAAATTATTCTACTTTGTATCAACCTCTTTCGTTGACAATAAATTTTATCTGTGGTTTAGTCTTGTTTATGGTATATTCATGGTATTTATTGAGCTCAAAATCAAAATCAAAATAGTTTTATTTTCACATAGACCTTATGCAGGCACTTATGAAATGTCGAAACTAGGTGCATGGTTCCAAATTAGTCGTTTCCTATGGAGAAGAACCGGCAAGAAACTCCATGGTTACTCTTTTTGCTGTTTTTTTAAACAACTGATTTATTATTGTATCATGGAATTTTATAAAAACAAATATTTAAGGTATTTTGTAGGTCATGTAAACTGAGTTTCATCTAAATTATTTATTGTCTGATAATGAGTTTTTTTTTTCTTTTATTTATTGTAATAATTTTCAAAGAAGTATATTAAATTTCTTGCTGGGGCTTGTCTCAATAGAACTTTTGGAAAGTTGTAAATAGTATTTAAGCATTGTTTTTGACTTATCCTAAAAAATATCCTTAGGAAATTCCGTCAGTAGCAGACAGAAATTGAGTTTAAAGGTTGTCTATTTATTTAGGGTCACCCTACATTTTATCGACAACAAAAAATCGACTTAGGCCAGTTGAAAGAAGCTTTATGTTAACAGCATAAAGGCTAAAATTCACATCCGCAAACGATCGAGCGAATTGCCATTGATCAAAACCCAACTTTAACCTCCTTATACCTAGTCTTGACCTTATCTTGTTATCATTCTACTTATCTACTCGCCATTCAGTGCTGCCAACTATACTATCATCTCTGCATCCAAATCTAACAAAGTTGCCTGATTCCTGAATCTTACCCCAAAAAGTTGACAAAGTAAAAAAAAAAAACTAATTGTTGAAATCATTGTTCAATTGAAAAGAAAGCTTTGTACTTTATCTTTTAGCTACAATTTCATAGGAAATGTAGCTGACTGGGTTGCAAAAATAGCTAGATCTAGCTATAAAATAGCTAAGTTGCCATCAGTGTTGCAATTGTCACAGAAATGTGCATGCCATTGGCATTCATTCAGTGTCAGACCTCAGACCTAGAGCTGAATGCCTATATATCTAGGTCAATAGGTTACAATGACTAGCTCTGTTATTGTTGGAATAACATCTTGTTTTTTCCTTTTAATGAATTGTAGTGAGGAATGATATCTATGTTTCACTTCAATGGGTAATGTTTTGAAATGTTTACATCTATTCATGGATACCTAAAGAAATAAATAAAATGACATGGCACTGGCATTTCCTAACCATAAACAAATAAACTCGGAGAATCATGGTCTCTTTGAAAGTCCAGACATTCTATTCTATTTATCTTCAGGGACGCCTGCAGGCACTAGGCAGGCATAGTAGTCTGTACTAATATTATAAAGAGGAAAAATTTGATATTTGTTTGTATTGAATAGGCTCCGAAACTACTGGACCAATTTAAAAATTATTTCATTGTTAGATAGATTATCGGGGAAGGCTATAGGCTATAATACCATCACGCTACGGCTAATAGGAGAGAGTAGCAATGAAAAATGTTGCAAAAATGGGGAAAAAAGTTATCAAAACCACGCGGGCGAAGCCGCTGGCGGGAAGCTAGTCATTAATATTAGTGTTTATGTAGGTATTTTAGTGTTATCTTTATCAACATTAGCTATCTGATATAGTACAAAATATTTTAGGTATGTAGATAAGCTGTAATGCAGTTTACATGTAATCACTATTAATATATTATTTATGAATTTTCAACTTCATTTGATAACTAATCTTATATACTATAGGCCTTTTTTGGGTATACCCTCAACTACACACTTATTAAAGTTACTCATACTTGTTAGGCATAGATCTTTATATAAATAAAAATGAATTACTAAGGCTAATATTCAGAGATGGGGCTAAGCATGAACTTATGCTTCCATAATCCATATGTCAAAATCGGGTGCTTACATTCAGATTTGTATTCAGAGATGTTCGGAACACTGCTTAAGCTTAAATATCGGTAATTTCAAGTTCCCAAGTGATGCTACATTCATCATTCTCCTGCTCTTTCTTATCCCAAATCATTTGCACTCAGCACAGTGACTTTCTTCCATCCATACGTAATTTATATTTTTTGGACATTTTTACACTGCACCATCTAGTCCCAAACTAAGCAGAGCTTGTACTATGGGTACTAGACTTTATTAATGTAATACTAAAATACTTTTTTGTTGTATATACATAATTATAATACATAAGAAACACCCAGACAAACACAAACACTGAAACATTTGTGTGCTGTGGAAATTGCACCCACAACCACATAATCAGCAGTCTGTTACTTGAACCACTAGACCATGGACATGTACAACAGGCCTCTACCAAACACTGCCATATGCCTCGGTCCTGCGGTACTTGCATCCAGGTTATACCTGCCCAAAAGGACAATAAGTAATATAGACGATCTGAATAATAATTAATTTTACAAAGAATAAGACAGTTAATGTGAATATTTCTGTATGTGTACCACTTTCAGTCACAATCTTAGTATTTTTAAGGGTGCGTTTACAAATCTGACATAATCCAATGAAATAACCAATTTTCGGTACATATTGGTGAGGTCTTTTAATAGAAAGGTCAGTCACAAATAGGGCTATGCAACTGTATGATAAGATGTTTGAATGAGGTATCATAATATAATATATTGACGACATCTGTGGTCTAGTGGTTCAAGGACCGGATTGCTGATTACGAGGTTGTGGGTTCGCTTCCCACAAGACACAAACATTTAGGTCATAAAGTTAGCTGTTTGTGTTTGTCTGGGTGTTTCTTATATATTATAAGTACGTATTTACAAAAAAAATGTATATATGTATTATATCCATTGTCTGGTACCCATAGTACAAGCTCTGCTTAGTTTGGGATTAAATGGTGCTGTGAAAAATATCCCAAGATATTAATAAATCACACATTTTTTCATTCAGATTAGATTGGCTCTATATTAATCAGATGCATGATTGGCATTGTTAATGCTCAGGGGTGTGATACAACAAATATTAGTGACATCTGTGGCCTAGTGGCTAGAGTCAGACTGCATATTACAAAGTCTTGGGTTTAATTCCCAATGACACAAATATGTATGTGATTAACGTAAGTATTTGTGTTGGGTTGGGTTTAAAGAACTTTATTTTCTCATAAGAACATAGTTCACTTAAAATGAGATTCGACAAATTAAATTATAAATATATATATCTTAGCTCTAGTCTAGTCCTACTTAAGTTATTAAAATTTACAAATTACACAAACCAATACATAACTGTACTACAGTAATTCAAAGTGGATTTAACAATACTTAATTTTGAATATGTGCTTTTAGTTTATTTTTATACATTTTTAGTTTACAACATGCTTTGATTTCGTTGGGTAGGCTGTTATAAATGATGAAATGAAATGAAATGATGAAATGATATTTATTTCTGTAAGTAGATCCTTTAAAGACACTTTTACAAGTCATTTTTTTTAATGCTAGATGTCGCCGGCATTTCCTAACTGACGACCTCTGAGAAGAAACGCCGAAACAAACTCAGAGAATCATGGTCTCTTTTAAAGTCCAGACAAACGTAGTAAATATCGGATATGCGAGTTAAACAAAAGTTAAAGTTGTGCTCCCTCAAACAGTAGATTTTTTTTTCCGTAAGTAAGTGTGCGTGGTTGAGTAAGTTGTATTTTGTGTCTGTTTCTTAAATTATATTTAAGTGTTTTTTGAGTAAATGTTATATTTGAGTGGATATTGCCCATGATAATTTTCTTTACGAGAATACATGTGTTGAGTTTATATAATTGTGTCAGGTTAAGTAATTTTGTTTTATGGTATAATTCTTTTGTAGGTGTAAAGTAATTGTAATGAAATAATGTTTTGATAATTTTATTTTGAGTAGTTTGTAGCTGTCTTAGGTGCGTTTTGGAAGCCGATCCCCATACTTCTATCAAGTATTCAAGGTGTGTTTTTATAAGCGAGTTGTATATCATAATACGCGCTTTATGAGGAATACAATTAGCAACTCTCCGAAGCTCCCCCAAGACTGATACCAGCTTTGATCGGACATGCCCAATGTGTGCTTTCCAACTAAGTCGATCATCCAAGTATAAACCCAAATATCTTTCCTGACGAGATTTATTAATCATTGTATTATTTATAGTCAGTGGTGTAAAATTTTGTATTTTCTTATTTTTAGCAGCGAATATCATCATGTGTTTGGTGGGTGTTTCTTATATACTTAATTTATTTTTGGTAGATGGATATGACAATGATGAGTAGTAACAACTAAAATGTCTTACAAACATTTTAGAACTTAAGCCAATGATTTGTACTTTTGAAAGTAAAATTAGAAAAATATTTTAGAAAGTTTAGGTGACCCATTTAAAACAATACCTACTTTTAGGTCTCAATTTTCACATATAAGGCTATGTTCCTCTACAATGAACCAACAATGTAGTCATTAATTAATTAGCACAATGACATAATTGCAGCCATCAATGAAAAACTTGAGTCATAAAAAAGTATTGTTTATAATTTTATATGCACAATCTTTTCCTCGACATTTTAAGGCAGGCTGACATGATGTCATCGGTTGTCGCTCCAATTGAAGTTCGTAGCGAAAATTTAGTCTCAACGCCTAACGCGATTTACCCTTGGAAGTGTTTTGCAAATCTTAGATGTCGTATTTTTATAGGTATCGTTGAGTTTTTATGTAATTATCGAGCTGGGATTACTTTGTGTGGTAGAAAAACAGTTACCAATGTAGAATTTCAACAGTTTCTTGCTAAAATTATAAACGAAGTCTGCAAGGTGTCTGACAAAGCGACTGTCATGTAAAATCTAGCAAACTCGCTTGAAGTCCGTTGCAACCTCACGAATGCACAATACAACGAAAATAGAACTATAAATACATGTTTGTTACCTGAAGTAACTCGATCACTAGTAAAACAAAGCACTGGTTATCTATTTCGACGCGAAAATATCATTATAAGGTATCATTACCATGTATAGGTACGACCTTTAGAAACAAAAACTTGACCAACACTAATCAACAGATCACACGCACAGTTCGCGGTACACAAGTTATTTAACACCAAAAACAACTAAATAGGATCACTATAGCTAATTTTAAACAGTATTTTCTAAAGACAAAACCCTCACCATTTCAAAATCACTTGAACAATTCAGCGATATCGCGCATGTCCGACGAAAATTTACATCACGTGACCTGTCATGGCGTCTTACTAACTTTTTAAATTATTTTGCAGTATTGCTATGAAATGTTGTCATACCTCCTATAATTTATTTTTACATAATTATTTAGCTGTTTTTTTATATTTTTATTGGTACATTGATATTGTTTATTAAAACTCGATTATTGAAGATGTTTAGTGTTGGTGTTTTCATATATCTATCTTGTAATTTTGTATGCTCAATTAATAGAACAGAATATGACAGTAACAGAACTGAGACCACAGATTCGTAACTTAATGTAGTAATTTTATTTATTTGCTGATTTGTTTACGGTTGACGTATTTGCACGCATTTTTTTCTTTGGTAAAGTTAAAGTCCAGAAAAAAAAAAACTGAAAAATATAACCCCCACGCCCCGTCGCCGTCGCCTTTCTAAGCAAACGAAAGTCAAAACATGTCTACTACAAAGAGTAAATAAAGGGTCAATAACGGTCAATAAAGTAGACAGAGAAAACTAAACTTTGCTAGACTTATACTATTACTATTTCGATGTTGACCGTGGACCATCGCAATGGTTTACAGTTAATAGGTAATAAGTGTCCGACGAAAACGCCAAATTACAGTGACGCCACGGTAGCAAAAGGGTTAATTTAGTTTAACATCAGAAGATCAAAAGTGAGTTAATGTCTTCATTAGCATTCTAACAATAGTTTCCCTGTTGTTCTAACCTTTAGAAAGTTATAATACTGCTCAATTTATAATTATGTTTCCCTCCTGCTACGCTAGCGCTGCTGGGTAGGTTTTTAAGTTGTAATTTTTGGACGCTACTACACTTTTTCAGTCGTTTCCTCATAATATGAGATGGTGGCCCCGTCCTTGTCTCCACCATAGCGCGAACTGCAGCGGTACGCTATGTGATGGTTTAATAAAAAAAACATTAAAGGTATTTTGTATGGAGCTCGATTTTTAATAAGTACTAAGTTATTGATTAATAGAAATTTAATAGTAAAAGCATTCGGGGTAATGCATTCCACACCACATTGGGCCGAAACCAATACACTCATCGAAATACTCCTCCATTGAAACCATACAGAACGGGACACCTCGACAATTTATCCTAGGACACCGTTCACATCTACAAATCTCCTCTTCGTCAGAACTCTCGAAGCCTCTGGGTCTTCTCGCACCTATAGGTGGACCCATTGGTAATCCTCGAGGTGAGGGCATCAGCATGTTGTCACGACTTGTCATTGATCTGCGCGGTCCGTGCATGGATGGAACTGCACCAGGCAAGGGTACTGGTTCAATAATAGGCACGGGCAACGGACGGTGAAGAGTACTAGGTTTAAATACTGGTGCTTGGAATAAGGAATCTGGAGTGGTATTGCCAGGGGTTTCATTCTGTCCAGGCGACTGTGTCGTTTGTCGGGGTGATTGGGCCACTTGACGGGGTGTCGCAATTTGACCGAAACTTGGGTGCGAAGGCATTGTATCTGGTATTTCCCTCAAACTCTGAGGTTGTGGAGTCCGATTCATAGATTTTTGAATCTGCTGTCCATAGCTGGAAGAGTTGAATTGAGGTTCTCTAGCAAATCTGTATCCTTGAGGAGCTGCAGAGGAGCTTAACAAATTTCCACCCTCGAAATCTTCGTAGTTAATTGTGGATTGCCCTAAACTTTGGTCAGCTCGAGATGCGTATGGAGTTTGACTTTTCATGTAAGGATTATACCCTGAGTCTTGGGGTGGAGGCGGCGTAGCTGGAAGCAAAGACACCCAACGCTCCACACTTCCCGACTGAGAAGGGTCGTGAGAATACACGCCTCGTTGTGCGGGAGATTGCATAACTTGTGAGTAAGGTACTCCCTGAGGAGATAATCCTTGCTCTGCATGTCCAATTTGTCTCGGGAAGCCAGGAATGCTACGTTGATTCAAATTTGTGGCTTGACTCAGGGTCATTGGAGGCGTCTTACGTTCCGCCTCAGTGCTCTTTAATTTATCAATAAAATCTTCAACTGTCTTAGGACTTACATCTTTCTTTAGCTTTTTTAGGCACCTTGTTACATCTGCCTTCATTTTCTTGTCATTAGTAGGGTTGTGACCAGATTTTTCAATGTCACACAGTCGTTTAGAGAGGTTTTTCATCGTTTTATTTTCTGTTTCTTCATCAGGGATGGACAGTTCACGGAAGAACTGTTCCACTTCATTTTTCATTTTAATTTCTTCAACTTCTTCTTTCAGTGCTCTGTTTGGTACAGGTATTTTTCCCAATTCACATAACAATTGGTTTCGCCTAACTAAAGGATCCACCTTTTCATCGGTCCCTTTGTCTCTAACATCTATGCAGTATTTAACAACAGCATCATGGACTCTACATTTGTATATTTGTTTCCCTTCTTCATCATTCTTGTTATAATTATATTGTACAAAGTTTTCAACAATTTCATCCTTTAGTTTGTTAAATAGTGCTAATTTTTCGGCTGAAGTATCTTGAGGCTTACTTAAAATACTATCAACTGTAGAATTCAGTTCTTCTTTGTATTCATGTCTTGCCTTTTCTTCTTTTATTAACGGTTTAATGGATTTCATAATTTCTTTGAGCTGGTATTTTCTTGCAGGTTTACTTTTGGCGAAATCACAACACACGGGTAAATTAGCAAGAACGTTTTCTAGTTCCTCATCAAGTAATTCATCGTAAACTACGTCATCGTTAAAAATCTCAGGGTCCATATTTAATTCGCTTATTTGTATAATGATTCGAGTTGATATATTGTCTCGAATTGCTTTATTATTTTCTTCAGTAGAAATTAGAGGCAGTTGTTTACACCATTCTTCTACTACTTCCACTATGATATCTCCAGGTTTTTTCTGTGCCATGGGCGTGACTAGGAGGCAAGGTTTAGCATTGGTCGCTTTAGATTGTGATGTGTGTGATGTACCCACGTCGGTCTGACCATCACTACTGGGACCTGCGATTTGACTCGAATTAGGCGATCCCTTTTTATCTTTGCTTTCCTTTACTTTTTTGCTCTTTCCTTTATCTTTAGTGTCAGAAGGGACATATTTTCTGGCATCAGCTGTTGATTTCAATATATTCTGTAATTTTTTTGCGTAAACATCTACTCCTTCATGTCCTGGTACTAAGGGTAACTTTTCAAGCCATTTAATTATTTCTTTATGTATTTTCTTGTCCGCTTTAGGATCAACTTTTTCTATTTCGTGTAATTTTTTAGCGAGTGTTGTAAGAATTTTATCCCATTCTAATAACTCACCAAGATCATCTGCTTGTTTCAGAGGTAGCTCTTCAAACCAAGCATCTATCTCACATCTGGTTTTAACCTGTTCAACTTCATCGATGACTGACTTTTCATTAGGCATTGGAACTTTAAACAACGCACTGTACAGTTCATTATACATCTGTTCTCTAGCTAAAGGCAGAGCATTCTTATTCTGTGCACTTTCGAAATATTTATCAATTTCATGTTTGATTCTTCTTTCATAGTTCAATTTAACGTCTTCATTAGCGTGATCAAAATTGTCTAGTATGAACATATTGGCTAAATGGTTTTTGTATATTTCAAATCCTGGGTCAAAAGCTTGTGTGCTTTGGACAGGGTTGGGAATGGAGGCATCAATAGTAGTCTCCAGTTTGTGCTTATAATTGTCACCTGCCGATTTTTCCTTGATAATTTTATTGGTATCTAAAATGGTATTTAATAAGCTTTCTTTTAATTTCTCTCTGTTTTTCTGTAACTCAGGGTTTTGTGGCACGTTTTCCAATTGTGTATCTATTTCATCACCTAACATGTCTCGGTAAAGTAAATCATCGTTAAAGATAATAGGATCAACATTTAGTTCACCTATTTTTTGGTATAATTTTCTAGCTATACCTTCTTTCATTGCTTTTATTGCTTCTTTGTCATCTCCTTTGATTGGTAATTTGTTAGACCAGTTTTCAATAGCTTCAACTATTATCTCAGCTGGAGTTTTCTTAGTTTTTAGAAACTCGAGTGGACATTTGTCTTGACTACTCCTTTTAGTATCACTTTGCTTTTCTTTACTATCTTTTTTGTCCATAGATTTGGATTTTTTATCCTTATCTTTCTTTCCACTGCTATCTACGCTTCCAGTTTTAGATATTTCAGCACTAGTTTCTGGTTCTTTCTGTTGAGAAGTCTCAGAAACAGAACGGCCCCTGTTATTGACTCTATCCATCCTATTAACCAGTTGTTGTATTACAATGGGTACAACAATATCTTTGTTTTGATCTAAGGGCAGTCGGGCTATCCATGTAGCTATGTAGTCTTCAAGACTACTGTCATCAGTTTTGTCGACTGATTCTGAGCGATTTTGTGCTTTTTTAAGAGCCATCTGGTTGGCCAACTCATTGATCATTTTAATCCTCTCTTCTTCGCCCCCGGGTTGACTTTCAACCGGTAGCAGAGGAAGGTTTTTCATCCATTCAGTAATTTCTTTGATATAAGCTATTTCCAAGCTGAAACGTCTTACAGATTCATCTGTGGGAATAGGAACGTCGGAAAATTTATCGTAGACCTGTGCCTTGCCCAATGTCTCTGGGTCAGCGCCGTCATGGATCATTTTCTTTATTTCTTTTAATAATCTAGCAGTCCACGCTTCTAGTTTCATCTCATCATCAGCTATGTCTCTTCCATTAATGCGAATGTAATCCGCGATAAATTCACTCAAATTTTGTTCTTTTATGTCACTCATATTCAGCGACTGGCTTAGAGATTGATCAGGTGGTGTAGTTGATGGATTATCGTAAAGCGCAGTAGGAGCCCTAGCAGCCAGTTTTTGGAGCAACTGTTCAACCATTAACGGTGTGTTGTCTTTATGTTCGGGAAGTATCGGTAATCCATACGAATGCATACTTTGAAGTATCATGGAAGCTGTAAGGTAATTGTATTCTAATGCATTCGGGTTCTGAATCCTCTGTTCCTCTATTTCTTGTATATTCTTTGCTAAATCATTGACGAACTCGATACGATCTTTGTTACCAGGGGTATTGTAAGACGCTTCTAAGGGCAAGTTCTTTAACCAGTCCGATATTATTTTTATGTATTCCAATTCATTATTCAAATGTTGAGGCATAAATTTTTCGTGAGGTATTGATTGATCGAAATTATCATATACTTCTTTCCTAATGGGAGGGGTGAGTTTTCTTAATTCTGTTTTGAGTAGCTGACTGAAGGCTCCCACTGCCATGGGATCATCCATATCATAATTATGTTCGATATATTTTGCAATAAACTCTTTTATTGTTTTATCTGGATCACCTTCAATATTTCCTAAATTAACAGGTCCCTGCGTAGGTTGCGCTTGGTTAGGTTGTCCTTTCTGCCTCTTTTCTGCTAGCTTAGCTGCCATATAACGTTGTCTTTCTTCATTTCTATCCGCTAAAGTTTTATCTTGTGGTACATTTGTAACTTTATCCTTAAGATTTTGAGATAATAGACCTATGTGTTCCTTTTCTTTAGGTTTTACAACTTTTTGGAGCCATACATTGATGTCTTTATCTATTTCTTCTTCTGGGCTTTTATTTCGAAGGTGGTCTTGTAATTTAAGAGCCAAATCGTGAACCATTTTATCTCTTTTGCCTTTATCTTTATTAGAATAAATTTCCGAAGGCTGTTCGTTCATCCAGACAGATATCTGGTCTTCTAAAACATCGATGCCTTTGGGCACGTAGTCTTCATTCCAACCAAATTCACCTTGCATGTGTTTAATATTCTCCATTGCTTGCCGAGTACCATGTTGTGGCGCAGTCAGTTTAGGAACTGGAACTCCTTTTAATCTATTCAAAAAATCTGCTATATAAGGCTTAGCCTCATGTCGAATAGTAGCGTCATCGAAAAATTGAAATTTGTATAGCCATCTATACATTAAGTAGTGTTGATACTTCTCTTTGTCAGTTAATGCTTCAGGTGCAAGCTGTTCCACCTTTAATTCATCCATTAAATCGCCTGCTAAATCATTTATAATAGTCTCTTTATACGTTTTATCATCATTATATTGTTTTGGTAAAGTATCCATCCAAGTTCGAATTATCCCAGCCAGTCGTTCTATATAAGCTGATTCTTCAGCGTTAAGTTTAGGTATTTCCTTCTTACTCGGTTTTTTTGGAGTGGACGTTGCGGGAGGTTTGTCAGACCCCCATCTATAAACTGAAACTGCGCCTGATAATTGCGGCATTACAGAATCAAAGCTAGTAGTAGCTGAATTTTTCACATCTTTTATTACACCTCTCACATTTTTCATTATCATTTTAGCAACGGTATGTGTTCTTTCTCCGGTTAATTTTCCAGTATCTCTTAGAAACTGGCATATTTCATTTTTTACGCTCAATTCATCTCCTGAACGGAGACAATCGTTAGAATCTAGGAAAGTAGAGCATATTTCTATTTTGAGGTCATTGCGGTGACAGACAGCGACCTTATTTAAGCAGTCACCAATTTTCTCTAATATTGCTTTCTTTAGATGACTTGGTGGTCTAGTTACAGGTAATCCTTGGCTAGCAGACTGGTGGAATACAGTAGTTTCTTTCCCCACAAGTGCAGGGTTGGATAGTTCTCGTTTGATTTGTATGTTTAATAACCTATTTGCGAGTTCTTCAGCAAACCTATTCAGATGTACCGTTCTGTATTTCGGACTTGTCAAAGTTAGTGGTAAATCATCTAGAATATCAATAATCTCCCCCTTTAATATGAGCTTGTAGCTTGTGGTGTGAAGAGGTATCTTTAGCAATGGAGCTAATCGTTTCATTATCAATTCTACTACCTGATGTCGGGTGACTGATTTTTCTGAATTCAGTTGCAATCTTTGCGACCAATCGTCTACTTCTTTCTCGTAAGATTCGTTGGATTTTGATTTTACCTCAGGGTTCTCATATTCAACAGATTTTTCATACTTTACACCGAGAAATTTCTCATTAAGATTTTGTATTTTACTCCAAAGTTTCTCTCTTAAACCGTCTTTGAAGAGTATTTGATCTTTCTTGGATCCATGTAACCACATAGGTAATCTGCTTAAACAATTCTCAATTTCAATTTTGGTTTTTATTTCGTAATTCCTCTCGTAAGCTTCAACTGCAAGTGTATTGATTTTTTCAGCTAAATTATTTACTATATTATTCTTTATATCTTTAGTTGTAAAGTTCAGTGTATAAAACATGGGTACACTTTGCAACCAGTTCAATATTTCATTATGTAAATGTTCTTTATAGAAATTCCTATTAGGTAACACTTCTCTAGTTTGAGACTTTCGAAGTGGAATTTCTTTGTCTTTATCATCACTGGTTATTTTATTCACTTGTTTCTGTGTAGAGAATCGGTTTGGACTGAAGTCTCTCATTGTTATTTCTGTTTGAACTGGTCGCCCCTCATCTGTGAGGGGGAGGGTGAACTTCGGTAACCGCATTCTTGATAGCGTTGGAGAAACATTTATCTGGTGAAAAAAGAACAAAAGATCATCATTCTTCCTAGCCATTAACCAAACCATGTTGGGGTCGGCTTCCAGTCTAACCAGATGCGGCTGAATATCAGTATTGCAAACGAAGCAACTGCCATCAGACCAACCCTATTTTCCCCCGTTATGTTGTCACCCAATTCTACAATTTCTGGTCAATACCGATATTCGAAGGTTAGACTGGCTGTCGGGATTTTTGGGGTTCTGACTACCACTAACGATTGTCATACGAGTTTGTTTGAAAACTGGGATTGGCGGCTGAGCCCGGGAGGGTTCTCCTCCATCTCTATCCACAGACTAACCGGGTCAAGCGTAGCTTAACGTTGCAGATCGGTTGAAATGAAACGAAGGATATTTATTTCTGCAAATAAGTCTTTCAAGAACACTTTTACAAGTCATGTTTTAAGCTAGATGGCGCCGGCATTTCCTAACTGACGACCTCTGAGAAGGAACGCCGAAACAAACTCAGAGAATCGTGGTCTCTTTTAAAGTCGAGACATAATAACTTTATAAAGCTATGTGTGTCACCATGCAGGGATATGCCTGAGAAAGGCCTTTTGAAAGTGGCTTGACATAATGCTGAACTGGGCCTATTTGGCGCAGCCGCGAGGCACACATGCCATTGAGTAGGTATAGTTTTAATATTTTTTTTTTTTTTTCTTTTCTGTTGTTTTTATTATTTAAAATGTGTGTCTTGTGCTGTGCTAAATAATTTTTTTTTCTTTCTTTCTTTCTTTCTTTTGAAGGAAGAACGATAGCGGCTTTGAGAAGACCAGTCCCTGCCGACGGCACACACGCTTCAGTCATTGTGTAGCTCAACCATATCATAGGGAGCTCAACAATCCATCGCGCGACGATACCAGATCCCCCCATAAAATTTCTCAAAGCCACCAGACAGAGCTGTGTGTATTAGTATAGGTAATATGGTTGATCAGCGTAGTTACAACTTAGCCATAAATCCGTCCATTCCTCTACACCTTGTATAATTAAAATTTAGATAAAAATTTAGAAAACCCCCGACACAAAATGTAATTTGCGATTTTGTGGTGGCGGCCATTTTGGATTTCAAATTTATAATAGTGTATAGTGTTCTTCTAATGAAGCCCTTTCATTTGATACCCATATTGAGAGAGATGTAAAAAAATATGTAATTTGCTATTTTGTGGCGGCGGCCATCTTGGACCGATTTTCATCAAACATAGCTAAGAACACTCCCGACTAATTCACCTTTCAAATAAAAAAAATCAAAATCAGTTCATCCGTTAGGGAGCTACGATGCCACAGACACACACACGCACACTCACACACTCACACACACACACACAGACACGTCAAACTTATAACACCCCGTCGTTTTTGCGTCGGGGGTTAAAAAGAACTTACGGCTTGGTCTCGAATTTTCAACCGGGTACCGCAGGCGTTGTCTGTTTTCCTGTAATGATTGTGATGCTCGTGCTGGTGTAGGTGTAATCTCTCCCGCATCACCGGACATTGTTGCTGGTTGCAAGACTGGAAGATATCAGAACACATTAGTCTCTGCGCCTGGTGGGTCTAGTGGCCCCAAGCGCGACTGCGACGCTAGAGGTCCTGGGGTCGAACAAAGTGTTGTTGGGTTTTCTGTGTAATTCCTAGTAGCAGCTCGAAGTCTGGATTTGTGTCAGTTTGGTGGCATTAAAGCTGACTGGTATCTCAAGGAGTTCGGGTATATCTTTCTCACCCGCACATAAAATACCCGCTATATCGTTAAGCTGTTGAGCATCAGCGTTGCCAGATGTAAGTACGATTTAAGTAAGTCGTATTCCTACGATTTTAGGAGTGTCTTGTATGACCGAAATATACAAATCTTACGTAATTCATACGACTGTACTATATTTTTATAAACACTGGAGCAACTACTGGTTTATGAATCAGAACGAAACTGAATATCCTCGCTAACGCACTAGCGCTGTTTGTTTAAATGTGTACTAGAGCTTGCCTCAGAGATTACTCGGAAATACATTACATTGGAAACTTGGCTTAAAAACCTACGAAACTAAAAAAAACGCACCGAAAATTCGCACGATGCGACCGGCGAACCGTCTTGCGACTAAGGCTAATATTCAGAGACGATGCTAAGCGTAAACTTATGCTTCCGTATGTCAAATTTTAATATACGAGTTGCAAGTTGCAAGCAGAGTTCCGTTAGAGTCAATAAAATAGTGGCGAGAGTAGTTAGTAGTCAATAGAATATTGGTTAATGGTTAAGTGTTACGAGATTACAAGTTATTATAATTAGTCCAATATAGTTAGTTAGTTGTATTATAGACAGAAGTCACACTAGCATGGGTCCCTGGACACCAAGGGCACGAAGGAAATGAAAAAGCGGACGAACTAGCCAGAAAAGGAGCAGATGAAACCTTTGTGGGACCAGAACCGAGGCTACCGATCCCATACAACATCACAAAAGGAATCATCCGTAGAATAATGATAAGAGAGTCGAATAAAAGATGGCACACGACAGAATGCTGTCGACAGTCAAAAATCTTTCTAAAGTCATATGATGAAAATAAATCCCAAAAACTTCTCAGAATGAGTAGGGGTAACATAAGGTTAGCAGTAGGAATTGCAACAGGACACTGTGGCCTTAACAGACACCTGACAATCATGAAAGTAAAAGAAGATCCCATATGCCCTGCATGCGGGGAAGCAGAAGAAACAAGCTTCCATCTAGTAGCAGAATGCAAGATGTATGCACTACTCAGATAGGAAATATTAGGTACTGACGAAGCAAACGAAGAGCAACTTGCAGAAATATCCATCAGACAACTGGTGGGCTTCTGCAAAGCAACTAGGAGATTCGCGACGCCGAGCGCCAGTAAGTCATGAAGGGATCCACCAAAATGGCGTCCCCGAAGATAAATAGAATAGAATAGTTAGTTGTAGTCGAGTAGCAGAGTAGTTTAGGTAGTCTAATCCCAGAGCTAGTAAAGTAAGATAAGCCAGAATAAAGAATTCTTCATCGACGTTTGCCTCCAGTAAGAAGTATCCTGTTGCGTTTCATTTGCGGAGTATAAGCGATCCCGAACATTATTTACATACATACATACATAGCTTCACGCTTGCTTCCCATAGGGGTAGGCAGAGACTATAGATTTCTACATGCTACGATCCTGGCACACCACTTTCGCTTCGTCTATGTTCATTAACCTCTCCATGCATGCATTATTTGTATAACAAATAACATTTTGGACTTAATTTGAATTACATATTAACATGTTTTGGTCATCAATTATTATTCAAGTTAATTAATTCACATTATTCAAATTCAACATACAACAACCGACAATATCACCTACCTCACTCACATAAGAATCGAACCTTGAGCCCAGACGCTTCGCTCGAACCAAGTGTGCCTACAACAGCCACAGTCCTTCAAAAACGCCACAACATGTCCCTATTGTTAAACAATAACATTTATTTTAAACATGGAATTAACTATTTTATTTATGACCTTCTTAGGGAATAAGACTTTTTTACGTCTGGCAACACTGTTGAGCGTTGAGTGGTGAGATTTGTCGAGATATGACTAAAGTTGTTGAGTGGAGTTATAGAGTTCAGTATATTCAATATTAGCTTTCCGCCAGCGGCTTCGCCCACGTGGTCTGCGTGTATGTGTATTTCTGTGTATTTCTTAAAACTTTCATCCCCTATCTCAACCCCTTATAGCCCTTTTACACATTAAAAAGTATGTCTATGTCCTTTCTTAGGCTCTAGACTATCTGTGTACCAAATTTCATTTAAATCGGTTCAGTAGTTTTGGCGTTATTCAAATTTCAAATCAACTGGTGTTGTTAGCGTATACCAGTGATATTTTTTTTATACCAGATACCACTAAGGTGGCAAATAAGCATACGGCCCGCCTGATAGTAAGCGGTTACCGTAACCGATGGACGCTTGCAACACCAGGGGTATCACTCTCGCGTTGCCAACCCTAAAAACCTCTTAGAGGTTTATGGAGGATTCACTGCGCGTATAGTTTTAGGGAATATTAATCTTGCTGCCAGCGCAGGAGCTCTGGCAACCTTACTCACTGCAGGAACACAACATACAATAAAGTGTGTTATTTTACTGGAGTTTTCTCTAAAGTGGAGGTACTTCCCCAGATGGGCTGCTCCAGATTTGAGCCCAGTCGAAAATGATTACACAAATAGCAATATAGGTAGGGTGGGGTGTAGGATATATTATTTTTAAGAACTTACAAGTAGATAAGAAGTCCTGATTTTGTCTTTAAAGTTCTTGATTTCATTCAAATATCTCACGTCTATCTTCTTACTCAGTTTCCTATGCAGAACTTCTCTATCTCTTGTTGGACAGACCTCTTCTGACGTCGTACTGTATTTCGGCGTCTTACAACCATCGTCATCTTTGCTAGTACCTGTGTCTTCATCCCCCTGGTCTTTAGGGGTACTGTTGGATTTCTGTTTCTCACAAGACTTGGAATCTACAAAATGTGAGACATTAATTTCATAACTAGTTGTGTTACCCGCGTTCATCAAGTTAATCACGACGAATATGACGATGGTCTGTATGTCTGTGGTCTTGTGGTTCGAGTACCGGACTGCTGATCACGAGGTCGTGGGTTCGATTCCCACAAGACACAAACATTTATGTGATGAACTTAGGTGTTTGTGTTTGTCTGGGTGTTTCTTATATATTATAATTATGTATTTACAAAAAAAAGTATATAAGTATTATATCCATTGTCTAGTACCCATAGTACAAGATCTGCTTAGTTTGGGACTAGATGGTGCTGTGTAAAAATGTCCCAAGATATTTATTAATCCCAATTCAGAAGGAATTTCCCAATATTCCTTCTTAGTCGATGCCTACGTTATTATTACTGTCTGTGTGTCAAATTTCAGCGCAATCGGATCAATGGTATAAGTCCCGCAAATTGCTAATGGCTGGCGGCCATCTTGATGACGTAAAAATGACGTAACCGCTCTCAGTACACGTTAGCATCACTAGCCGGTAGGTAAGTACGGCGGATGACGTCATATGGAAGCTAATTAGACACGGTTCGCCCACTAGCAACTTGCGGGACCTATACAAAGATTAGCTCGGCGAAATTCTCGTATAATGTAATAACTCGAGCGACGAGTCGTGGCATGCTTCGTACATTTTAGTACAATGAAATGAAATTATACAGATCTTTTCAGACACTTTCACAAGTCAATGTTTTGCGGTTTTGTGCTAGATGGCGACGGCATTTCCTAACTGACGACCTCTGAGAAGAAACGCCGAAACAAACTCAGAGAAGAGTCTCAAGACCAGACATAGATTTTTAGTATCAAATTATGTAAATAAATAAATAATAAATATCGTGGGACATTTTTACACAGCACCATCTAGTACCAAACTAAGCAGAGCTTGTACTATGGATACTAGACAATGGATATAATATTTATATACTTTTTTTTTGTAAATACATACTTATAATACATAGAAAACACCCAGACAAACACAAACACTTAAGTTCATCACAATAAATGTTTGTGTCCTGTGGGAATCGAACCCACGACCTCGTGATCAGCAGACTGGTACTCGAACCACTAGACCACAGACGTCGTCATGTCATGTGTCTCAATGTAGGATATTAATTTGTACATTGGTTCGCGCCACTGGTCGCAGTTGCCGCCGCTCAAAGCGAATTTTTCGTGGCTTTGAGGTTAGTTCAAAGATTCAAACATAGAACTGTTAGTTTGAACTGCTCACCATCAGAAGACCTTGCTGGAGCACCGATGAGTGTGACAGCGAGCCCTGCGCTGGACAAATCGTGTACTAAAGCTATGACATCATCCGCCAATGCCATCGTACTTCGCCGCCACTCCTCAAATCAAACTACTCTGTCAATAAGTGCAGACATCTTCGGTATCTTGAATTAGTTTCATGTTCATTTGTCGGTATTTTTTTTGTATTTTGATAATTTTTTTATTAAAAAACTGTAAGGTTAGTGTAGTCTTTGTGACATTTTACGTTTTTTTAAAAGATTTTCTATAGAGGAATAGAATGACGTAACATGCAAAAAGTATCTTATGTAAGTTAAGAAGGTTTATGTACCTATTGTACCCTGAGGTTTTGGGGTTTGATTCCCGGGCAAAGTGTTGTTGGATGATCTGTGAAATTCCCAGTAGCAGCTCAAAGATTTGTGCCCGGCTTTTAACCCCCGACGCAAAAACGACGGGGTGTTATAATTTTGTCGTGTCTGTGTGTGTGTATGTTTGATGAAAATCGGTCCAAGATGGCCGCCGCTACAAAATAGCGGATTACTATATTTTTACAACTCTCTCAATATGGGTATTAAATGAAAGGGCTTAACTAGGAGAATACTATACACTACGATAAATTTCAAATCCAAGATGGCCGCCACCACAAAATTGAAAATTACATTTCGTGTCGGGGGTTTTCTAAATTTTTAATTTAGGTTTTTTTTTTGGTCGTATGGGACAAACGCCTGCCTGCAAGTCGTCTGATGGTAAGCGATTATCGCCGGCCATGGACACTGCAACACCAGAGCAATCACAAGTGCCTGATGGCAATAGGCTCGCCCCTAATACATACCCTAAACAGATCGGCGAACTGTCAGTGTAAATTAGTTCACCTCTGCCTAATCCTTCTGGGAATACAAGCGTGATGATATTTTACTTTACAGACGGTGGGGAAGATGGTGAATATCATAATAAAATACCCCGTCGTTCACGTACAGGCAAATATATACTAGGTTAAAGCGCTAAGCTGAGCTAGTGTAAAGCGATTAAATCCATAAAAAGTAGTTTTATTTCTATGGAAATATAGGCCAAGATATAGTAGCCACTGTTTCTTAACGATTCTTTAACATTAATTGACGTTTCTGAGTGTGGTACTTAGTACATATGATGCCATTCATCCTTTTTATTCTTAAAAACATTGTCAGCACATAATAAAAAAGTCCCATTGCAAAAAAATAGAAGAGTTTTGACAGTTTTACACCGACATCTACCAGAATAAGATCACAAAATTCTAAATTGTTATAGTAATATAGTTTAAAAAGCTAATAATTATATTAAATTCTTGCGAGAAATGTAAGTACTTTTATCTCCCTCCATTGGTCGTGTCCTTCAGTATACTTCGCCTACGTAGCCTAGGACGGCCTCCAACGAGATGGACGGACGGCCTCGTAAAGGTTGCTGGGAGTCGTTTGATGAAGGCAGCATATTTAATAAACGACCCTTGTGGTACTTACTCTATGGGGGGGGGCCTTAGTTCAGCAGTGGATCTTTTTTGACAGACGTGACAATGATGACTGGCCCAAGATCCAAACTTTGTGCGTTTTAGCTATCTTCATAATATTTCGCTGCATCTCCAACCAGCGTTGTTCAGGAGTTAGGTAACTCCACATATTCCTTTTGAATTTCTGCAAGGGAAAAAATATTAAAGTCAGTACCTCGTTCTCAACTATGAATTTAGTGATTTGATTTTTTTTGATTTTTAAATGTCTTTATTTACATAAATATTACAATAGATACAAATAGATCTTATTCTACTTGTATACAAATAATGTAGAAAGATATTTGTTACATAGGCTGTCATCGCCTTTATAAACAATAAGCATATGCAGATAGTTATTTTATTACATGACTTAGCATATTATATTCTCAACAAGTGGGTTACGCAGCTTTTAGTTCAAACTCGCGTAATATAACAGCTATATTTTACAGAAGTAAATGGGAAGTGCAATACATACCCAACACATAAGTACAGATTTAACCTTAATTTCTCTATAAAATTCACATAAATACTAAATAGAGAGAAATAACAAAAAAACATGTATATGAGGGTACATCGTAGCAGTTTGTTAGACTGCCGATCAGCCGGTAAGCGAGCCACTGTTACGTATTGTCTAAGAAATAGTGATGGGGCAAGCGGTAGCGTCTATATGTTTGTCGATAAGTTAACGATGTAATTTTACTTGTGCCTAGATTTGAGATTAGTATGTTATGATGAAATTTGTTTGTCTGAGTGTAGAATTTCTTTGATAATTTTAATATATAATCTTTTATAAATGGATACCTAATACGAAAATGCAATGTTTTTAGATTTGTTTTAAAAGGTGTGTTGTATGCGGTTTTTAGGGCTTTGTTCTGAACACGCTGTAATTTTTCATAATTCGAATCAGTGATACTGCACCAGGCTGGAGCTGCATATGTCAAACATGGTCTTACAAGGGTGGAATAGATGCGCATTTTTGTCTGAGCACTGAGGTTACACTTGCGATTAAGTATAGGCTTTAGTGCGTTAAGGGCCTTAATGCCTTTAGCATGGAGGGCATCGATATTACTATTCCAGTTGATTTTGCTGTCTAGAACAACTCCTAAGTATTTAACCGTTTTGTTCCAAGGTATGGAATATCCATCTATTTTGACTAGCCTAGAAGGTAATAAACGTTTACGAGTAAACAGAATGCTTTCCGTTTTAGATGTATTTAGTTTAAGTTTCCATTTTGTAAAAAAAGAGGTAAGAAGTTCCAAGGAAAACTGAAGACGCCAAATGACAATATCTATATCTGTTGAAGTAGTATATGTGGCTGTATCATCAGCGTAGATAGCTAGATTGGTATGTGGCTGTTTGGGCATATCGTTAAGATAAATAATAAAAAGGTATGGGCCAAGAATTGAGCCTTGTGGGACTCCAGCGGGGACAGGTTTAGGCCTTGAAAACTGATCACCTATGTATACAGAGAAATACCGATCATTCAGATAGTTCTGTATAAGTTTAACGATGGAAAGGGGCACCTTGTTTATAATTAATTTGTGTAAGAGGCCTTCATGCCAGACGGTGTCAAAAGCTTTTTCAACATCTAACAAGACCATTCCTGTGCTCTTGTTCTCATTTAGTCCGTGGGCAACATGTTCTACAACTCTAGCAAGTTGTTGAGTTGTTGAGTGACATTTTCTAAAGCCGAATTGTTCTGCAATTAATGTTGTTTCAGTGGCTTGAGAAAGACGAGTTAAGATAACCTTCTCAAATAATTTTCCGAGACTAGGTAGTAAGCTGATGGGGCGATAATTTGTGGGGACAGTCCCATCTTTACCAGGCTTTTTAATTGCTAATACTTTTGCTAGTTTCCATGATGATGGAAAATAATTAAGGGCAAGGCAACCATTTAAAATCTTAGTCAGGAAGACAACGCTTTTTTGGGATAGGTTTTTTAACAATATATTTTGTAATCCATCCACTCCAGCAGCCTTTCGGCTCTTTAAGTTATTTAAAAACTTGCGGACCTCACTAGGGCGTACTAGTGTAATTTGGTCACCAATTTCTGTGCTTTTGAGTGTATTTATTGAACTCCTAACCGCAGCTCCAGTGTTTGAGTCCACTTCCCAGTCTTTTGTAAGATACATGTTGGATAAAAATGCATCTGCCAAAACTTCACACTGTTGCTCAGTATTAGAGGTAACGGCAGTTCCCTCTGGGGTCTTAAGTGGAGGTATACTTAATGATTTGTGATTGATAGAGCTTATCACACGCCATATATCAGAAGTTGGGTTATCTATCTTCGCTAGTTTATTATTCCACAGAGAGTCATTAAATTTTGCAATATTATTTTTTATTTTATGTTGTAGGTTGTTAACTTGAGCATACAGTATTCGCCGAGCATTAGGGTTTTCCTCTTTAAGTGCCTGTCGGCGGATGGAATTTTTATTTTTGATCTCATTTTTGAGGCGTCTGGGTAATTTTAATCCACCAGCAGCTGTGTATTTAGGAACACTGAGGTCACGAGCAACCAGGATAGTGTTAGTAAGATGTTCAATAGCTGCATCTATAGATTCGCTTGTAGGAAGTGTTGCAGCAGAAAGTGTGATATTATTGTCTATATACAGTCTGTACTTCTTCCAGCATGCTTTTGAGTAATTGAAAATTACTCGGGGCAGCTTCGTGAATTTACCATCAATAGTGAAAAGTACAGGGAGGTGGTTAGAAGACAAATATGACAAAGCTTGTGGGTCACTTACTGTGGATATATTTTTAATGAGGACCACGTCTGGGGTGGAAGGGTAATGTGAGCTGTGATAATGGGTCAGAGTTGGAGTGGTTGGAGCAAGAATATCATAATCATTATCTACCATGTGCTTAAACAAAGTTACGCCATGAGTGTTATAAACAGAACAATGCCAATAAGGGTGTTTAGTATTTAAATCACCCATTATTATTGAGGTCAAATAAGCATTTAAAATGATCGATAGATCACTTGCGAGTAAGGGCATGTTTGGTGACTGGTAAGCAGCAATAAATGTGACTGGTTTATTTGTTACTTCTAGTTGTATGCCAATGCATTCAATATTTTGTGTAGGGGGTATATCAAGTGGCGTGTGGAGTATATCAGATCTAATAAGAATAGCTACCCCTTGGCCTCGCCCATCAGCTCTTTTGTCTTTTCTATAACAAGTGTAACCCGGGGTAGATAGTTTACAGAGAGATGATATTCTAGTCTCGGATAAAGCTATAATATCAATGCTAAACTCGCTTGCTAGCTGTAAAAGTTCCATTATTTTAGTACGAATGCCATCGGCATTCCAATAAATTACACGTAACTTAAGAGCGTTAGACATATTGACCAAGGTGAGTAAGAATTAATATTACTTTATCCATCATCGTGTTACAGGCAAGAAATTGACTTTTAATTGACTTGATGGTCATTAAAATCGCAAGCATATCCGCAGTAGCTTGATCTTGAGGTCCAACGTTTTCAAGGCATTGAGGCGTTGAGTTTTTGTTTCTAGTCGCAGTTACAGTATTCCAGGCTCGTCCGTCCACCTTGTTGGGTTTCATATGTATTTTGGCGTTGTGAAAGGATTTAATTTGCGCCTGTCGTTCTTCCACCAGTTTTAGGTACTTTTGGCGCTCCTTGCACTGTCGGTAGTTAGCAGGGTGGTTTCCATTGCAGTTGCAACATTGAGCTGGTTGTTCTTTGCCCTCTTTAGGACAGTCCGACGTAAGGTGCAGTTCTGTGCATTTTACACAACGGGGAGGAAGGTTACAATTACGAGAAGAATGGCCGAAGCCTTGGCATCTAAAACATTGTGTACCGAAGGTGTTCTTTGGTTTGAACTTACGAATTTGGACTACGCAATTACTGAGGAACTTTACTTGTAGTAACTTCTCAAATTCGCTGCCAGCTTGCAACTGCACCAAGTAGGGGGGACAGTCAGAATTTTTTCCTTCCGGGACTTTCATTTTTCTAACAGTAGTTTCCAGAAACCCTAAGGATGCTAGTTCAGATGTGAGCTCATCTTCTACATAATGGGGAAGACCAAAAATTACTGCTTTGTACATTTTTTCATCTTTTCTGGTGTAAGTGTAGAAAGGTATATTCTCGGCAATGAGCCCTTCTTTTACAGATCGATGACTTTCAGAGGTATGACAAACAACAGCCAGCTTGCTGTTTCCTTTGTAATGTAAGTGAAAATTTTTGGCGTACCTTTGAATCAGTGTCTTGATGTAATCATGTGTCCAGGTTGGTTTTAATTCCAGTAGAATGGGAGGAACATGCGTGGGCTTGGCTGAGGCGGTCGAAGCATCACGGTAACGAGCAGCTGTGGAACCACTACAGTTTTGTTCAGCAGGTAAATTTGCAAATTGATTTGTGGTTATGACAGGGTCAGTAGGTGTCTTCTCAGCTGGACGCGAAGTTCTTTTTGGCACCTTCCATTCGCTTTTATCTTGTGGTTCTTCAAGAGGACGTTTACCTATAGAATTGGAACGGGATAAAAATCGTTCCATGATTTGGGGTTTCCGTTGATCGATACCAGTAGCTATCGATAACGTGCTTTCCCATCACTACTCTTAAACTTGTTTCTATGATATTTAAGTGTGCAACCAAAAGACGTACGACAGCTATTAGCGCGCGCGTCGAACTGAATAACTAACTGAATAACTGAATATGAATTTAGTGTACAAATACCTCTTGCCCACACTTGCTTACATGCTGGTAAGAGTTTGAGCATTGACATACATAGCTAGAGCTTTTTAGCCTTGAGAAATGGCCTTTTAGAGAAAGAGCTATAGCGGCTTTGAGCAGATCAGTCCTTGCCTACGGCACGCTTCAGCTCAGCACTGGTCTTTTTATGCAGGCTGATGTGGTATTTCGGCAGTTTAGCAGCTACCATAAGTGCATTGTCAAACCCTTGAGGGTTTTGCCACCAGACACCTCAGAAAATAGCCCTAATTACATCAATAACTGTTGCACTCAAAGATGCATTGAATGCACCCTGAATCGCTTAAATTATTGAAATAAAACTACTTTTTACGGATTTTATCTCGATTTATTGATATTATTTTAATCCCGACGTTTCGGACCCTTTACCTTTATCTTCTTCATCATGTTTCGCTTAAATTAATTAATTAATAGTTTTCCTTCAGGCCAATACCCAACGGTGAAGACTGGCAGGCTTGCTATAGGCCTAACTTGTGCTACTCGTGCCTGAGGCTACTCAAGATGTCTGTTAGTATCATGGTTCAAATGACTTTCAATACCAATCGACCTTTTTTTGGGCGGCAGGGCATGTCGGTCTCATATCGACTTAAATCCGCACTTGTCATCACTTTTTCTATGCATCATATGATCAGGAACATTCACCACAACCATGACGAGTCAATCATTCGACTATACAAGGTGGAAGGGACATCGACGCACATCCGAATACCATGACTTCAGTACATGATTCTGGACCCCCCTGCGTTTAAATTTTTCGTAACTTATTTCATTAATTTTTCACTTTTTTCTGCAGTATTTTTTACTTGAACGTGTAAAGAAACAAAACATTATTTCTATCTACCCAAATTAGATTTATAATTAAAAAAACATTATTTCATTTATTTCGGATCACGCGCGAGATATTATTCACCGCGGAGCCTTATAAACGCGTTTTTAGCAATACACTGCGCGCTCAAAAATGTAAATATCTGTAATAACTGATAATTTTCTACATGAATGACCTAGGTCATTTTATTTTTGACCTTGAGTGAAACCTTCTAACAACGTTTGTGCGTCGATGTCCCTTCCACCTTGTATATTTTCGATCTTTTGGGAAATTGGCAAAAAGTGACAACAATGTCAATGAAAAGAGATTTTATTTTGACTGTCTCGTTGTTCTAGTGGTCCCAAGCGCGACTGTACGCTAGACTTCCTGGGATCACTTCCCCTGTGTGCCCCCCAGCAGTGATGTTTGGCTTTTCTCGGAGTCTGGATTTCTTCCCTAGTTGATGGCAATAGACTCGCCCCCAATTTACATGGGACCTAAAATCCAAAAAGATTGGAGACTATTTGATGTATTTTCAAATGGAAATAAAATTTCTAATTTTTTTCCAGCACATCCCTTCGGGTCCTAACTGAGAGACTGATATGGAGGGAGAGGGGATGGTGGCGGTGGTGCGGGGGCTACGGGATGCAGGGCTTGCGGTCACACTGCTAGACGGAAACCGACAGTACACACTCCTACCGAACTCGAGTGAGAACAGTATATGATATAAGCCTTGTTTTTGTAATAATAATAAATAAATAATAATAAAATAATGACAGATGTAGCTAGTACTAGTTATGGGTTGATGCATGATTTTCGAATAGCGTAGCGTAACGTTGTTGACAGAACGCAAACGTTTGCCAAAACCATCTATTTATTTATAACGGAGTGTTTTCAGCGTTTAGATGTTGCTTTGCGTAATAAGTTTCAAAACACCCAAATTCACGCAAGACCCGTTATCACAAAAGACAAGTGCGTTGTGTGATCGCGCGAGCTGAACTAATCAAAACGATTGAGTAGATAGTTTTGGTGGAAATATACGGTTTTGGGAGGTTGCCATATCGTTGTCGTTATGCAAATTAGGTCACCATTTTGACAACTATGTTTAATAGCGCCCACTCCTCGCTAGTATACAGTGTTTATAGTGGATCCTCCGACCAGGCGGCTGTTATGTTATGCCTGTCGAGCAGTCAGTTGATGTCGGGCGGTTGTGTATATATGCAAGTTGCACGGTAAACTTCACTTGCGCGATTCAGGATTTGTCGCTTCGTATAAGTTCTTATGTAGCTCGATAGATGTCGTGTTCGAAATGATCGGAACAACTAAGAAAATTACACAATATGATAGTATGTTTCAGTATTACAGTCGCCGTGTAGTGTGTTCGTTCTGAAATAGTCTTTGTGCCATTGAGATATAGTTTAGTTTTCTTAGTTGTTCCGATCATATTGAACATTTTGTATGTCCCGATATATTTGATACTGTACGAGTAAGTAGTTTCTACATCTTTTAATTTCCATCCAGCTTCTCATTATGTAACCATTCAACGCAGTCGCACAGGCTAACAACCAGCGAGGTCCCGTGAGCAATACCAACGCGGCAACGCAGCAAACTCCTCAGCAGAAGTACACAGCTGACAGCAGCACCGAGTCCACAGTAATACAGTGTGATAGAGACGCTCAAGCCGTTGACGGAAGATATACAAGTGTTTATAAAGTAAGCCATACCGTATTACTATTCTGTCGCACGTTCGTTATCAAGCTGTGTCTTCTTAGTGGGGCACTTGTGAGAGTGGTCGTTGTAATAAGGGTTGTGTGCTCGTTGGGTTCTCGTCGGTATCGTTCTCTTTTCTGAGCGTCACGGCTTTCAAAATGCTTCACCAGTTTTAACGATTAGTAGCATTACGAGAGCACTGTACCATTGTGGTCTGGGTAGCTTTTACAATAAAATCAGTCCAGCGAATTGTAGATCAGCCACGAGCTCGTCTTCCTTCAACTTGACCCTGGATAACCAGCCTTTCCAGGGAGACCTAATTTCTGGTTATATGGCCAAAGAACTTCAGTATCGAGGTAGGTAGCGGGGAAGAAATGGTCAAGTGTAGCCCAGACCAGATGATGAAGATGCATGAAATGGCCTTTGTCCAGCAGTGAACAGCATGGGGCTGATGATACTGAATTCAATACTCAATACTCAATACATTTATTGCACTCCACAAGTTAAATAGATGATAACAATAATATAAGAAGAAACATGTGTGGGCCTTGTCAGGCACGGCAAATGTAGAAGAGAGGAGGAACTTGTATTTAAGACTAAATAATATATACTTTGTAATATTATAAGTTTGTATTATTTTTGCTATTTATATTATTATAGTTATTTCGTATTATTTAATAAAATATTTGAATTTTAGAAACTATATTAGGATTAATAAGATTAATTTTATATTGTATTGTATTTTTAATTTGTTATTTATTAATTAATTTATTTTTTTAAATCAATTTTAATAAGTGTGTTTTTTAATTATTATTTTTGGTATTTTATTTATAGGTATATTTTATTTATATTATATTATTAGAATTAATATTTTTAGAATTCGTTAATTGGGTAACGTTTTATTTTATTATATTATATTTTGTAATTGTTTTATCATTTAAATATTCATTTATATTATAGTAAGATTTATTTATTAAAAATAATTTTAGTTTTTTTATAAATAGATTGTATATTTGTTCATCTTTAAGATATTGTGGTAGTTTATTATATATTTTTATCGACATCACGTACGGACTAGATGAGTGCATGCTTAGATTAGAGGTTGGTAGGTTTAGTCTATTTCTATGACGTAATGTATATTTTGTTTGTTTATCCTGGCGTCTAGCGTATGAGTCTGGGTATTTACGAACTAATTTACATAATTCAACGATGTACATACAGGGTAATGTTAAGATTTTGTGTTTTTGGAAGTGTTCCTTACAGCTTTCCGTTTGTTCTATGTTTACTAAGATTCTAATAAGTTTCTTTTGAAGTATAAACAAGCTAGGTGCGTCGGTACTACTTCCCCATAGGATAATGCCGTAACTGAGCCAAGAATGCGCATACGCATAGTAGGCGGCGAGCGCAGTGTTAAGATCTGTTGTCTTCTTTATTTCGCGAAAAGCATACGAGAATTAGAGAAGAGAATTCCGTATTATAAATAAATAATATATATATAATCAACCCATATACCGTCCCACTGCTGAGCACGGGTTCCTCTCAGTATGGGAGGGATTAGGCTATAGTCCATCACACTGGCCTAATGCGGGTTGGCAGACTTCACATGCCGTTAAGAAAATCTCTCAGGCATGCAGGTTTCCTCACGATGTTTTCCTTCACCGTTAAAGCGAGTGATAATTACGTACATGATTTCGAAAAGTCAGAGGTGCGAGCCTTGGATTCGAACTCGAGACCTTTGACTTGGCAGTCCAGTGGTCACACACCTAGGCTATCACGTGCTGAATTCCCCATTATTGCGCAATATTCGTCTTCCTATCGTATCGACAGCAAATGTTAAGGGAAGACTAAAAGAAAGACATTGACTTGACTTAAGATCGCAAGTCTCCTGGGTGGGGCAGAGGGCGTCCACAGTAACTCCATCTGGATCGATATTGAGACGATATTACTTCGGTTAGATTTTTTAAAAGTATTTTCTTTTTTCAAGATATGAGATTTTGTTTTAGTCAATGCATTGCAACATGCGGCCCACGTCACCTCCAGTACAGTTGACCGAATTTCCACCACAAAGACCTGATGTTCTACCTGGTAAGAGACATTTAGAACCCATCTTAATAACTTTCCGTAACAACAGTGACTGCTTCCAGTCTACTTTAGAACCTGGTGGCAGTTGAACTCCGTGGCAATGTTGACATCCCTAGAAGTCTCCTCCTCTTTGAGTCGTTCTCCTCACTACTGAGGGTCGTGATCTCCATGCAAAACCTAGACTCTAAAGATAGCAATGATAGTAGCAATTTTATTACTTAGTTTACATTACCAATAACAGTCACTATAGTCTGCGCGGAACTAGTTCGCCGCGCCTCAGGTAGGGACAGGGGTGAGGTGGCGGGTTACTGTAAACGAAAACAAGCGCTGCCACCCCTCCGTCCCGCCGCTCACATACCTAAGGCGCGGCCAACTAGTTCCGAGCAGACTATACAGTACTGACATATTGTTAGTTACGGGTTACCCATAGGGATTTCTATATAAACTTCTTTCAGACTTGAAAAGTTTATGTTATTTTTTCAAATAAACTAATATATCTTTTTGTGTAGGCTACCTTCTTGTAGGCTTAAAGGCCAGTAATATTCAGCAGTGGGATAGACTTAGATTCTATAATTTATTTTTATTGTACAAAGTAACAAACTGTTCTGTGTATAACTTGTTACCGTGTGAGTTAAGGTCCGGCTACACGCTCCATCTTGCCTGAGAGCATGCCTGCACAAACCAGTTTGCGCAGGTAAGCGTGTGCGTGTGGATGGCAAGACTATAGCTCGCGCAGTTCCCAGTGTTCTGTCTATTTGTCATGACTGCACAGGCAAGACGGAGCGTGTAGCCGCCATTAAGAGTTCACAAATAATCTTATTCTGCTCATCACATCCAGGTCACGGTAACTTCCAAGTAGGTGGCACTGGAAGCGGAGCTACATACAGTCCTATTAGAGCCAGTTCTCCTAGCAGCACCTTCAGAGGAGCCATGTCCTGGCCTGACAGAGGTAAGTGATGAGTATTCAAACATTTCAGAACATTTTCGGTTATAGTTAAAGGAAACCTTCAAAAGGCTGACGATTTTTGGGGATTAGACCTAGGAGTGTGGGATTCTCACACTTAAATTACCCTGGGCACCATCAGCATCAGCACTTGCAGGCGGGCACTGTTTTCTCTTAAGATATCATTCCAGAGCCCCCCTTGTGACGCCTACTTAGGCACGTTCCTGGGGAGACTGTAATGAGATCTCTCTTGGACCTCACTATGCACGGCAGCAAGTGACCACTGAACTGCCGTCTTCTCCGGGGTAACACGATTGGCAAACAGTCCCCTCTCTGGACACCGACGCCCCCAAACCTTACAAGGATTATCGTCATCATTACGTGCCATTAAGCTCATCATCTTGACTCTCCCAGTCTTCGCCATATCATACTATCTTTGGGAACTTATTTCGCAGGATCAGTCTACAGCCCTCGACCTTCGTACGAGGTGGATGCATTCGCGAACTCCTTGAGAAAATACCCTTGCGTATCGCCAGACAGATCATCGGAGATTATGGAGAGACTCATCAACTATACCCAAACTAAAGGATGTAAGTAGTTTCTTTCTATCATTCTGCCAGAGGCCACTACGTATGTATGAAAGGCAGGCTGGACTTATAAGTCTGCATATGATGAATCTTAATAAGATTTACATTAGCAAATTGCTGAGGATTTGCTATGAATTCTTTTTATTTATTTATTTTATTATATACTAGTTTTCCGCCAGCGGCTTCGCCCGCTATCCCACGGGAACCATACATTTTACCGGGATAAAAAGTAGCCTATGTGCTATTCCAGACTATAATCTATCTCTGTGCCAAATTTCATTCGGATCCGCTCAGTAGTTTTTGCGTGATCTCTCACGCTTTGTTTGTGAGGATGGATGGATGGATGGACTCTCGTCCATCCATCCATCCATCCTCACAAACTTTCACATTTATAATATTAGTAGGATTAGTAGGAAGTAGGATAGTAGGATAGGATATCCACTGTGGGAACGGTATAGAATACAATTCCTTAGTACCATTACCATTCAGATTGACATCTCGTAAGAAAACCCTGTCTGTGGTAAGAGTTCTTGGTGTTTACTGGCTTCAAAAGCTTAAAAAAAACAAACACCTTCGTATATGTACTGACTTTGCCAGTTTCCGCTTTCGGTTACTTGGATTTCGGCAGGCTGCAGTCTGTAGAGACAGTACAGTACAGACTGTTTAGAGGTAACGTATCAGCAACTCGTGTGGCAGAAAATATTCACTTCCAAACTTTTTCCTGTATCCCTTTACAAGAAATGTCAAATTTTGATTTTGATTTTTGAATCATGATGCTGATTCCCTTTTTTCTTTCTTTCCAGTATCGAAAACCTTCACCCGCAATCAGTCTTCTCCTACTCGCTTCTATGAACAGGCTTCGCACCATACCTTGGAGCCCAAGGCCACCTACACGAGGACTTCTAGGGCTTATGAACCAGAAGTCACCATTCGCACAAAGAAGAACGATGATGCTCCCACCAGAGATAGGAAGAATGAGCATCATGAGAGGGCCTCGAGAAGTTTCGATGTCAGATGTATGAGGGATATGTCGAAACGATTGAGAGACACTGTGAAGGCTTCGACTTATGTAAGTGGATTTTCATTGTATGGTCCATTTTCATAAATAGTTGCTAGCATTAAACGGTGGTAAAGCTGTGATAACCTAGGGTAATGACCACTGGACTGCCAAGTCAAAGGTCTTGAGTCCGAAACCACAGAATAAATAATAACAGAGTGGCCACTCTCCGCCCCTCCCTAACGTCAGATACCTCAGGTCCCCCGCATTGTGCCGGTGTTCTTGCCGGACGGACTGCCTACAAACCCTACGCACTCTCAGGCATACATTTGCATTTGCACGTGTACAAACGTAATTTTGACAAGTTTGACATTTGGTATTGTAGTGTGCAGCGGTATCGGAAAGTTTGTATGGAGGTGTGTCCGAAACCAAGGCACGCACCTCAGACTTTTCGAAATCATGTGCGTAATTATCACTCGCTTTAACAGTGAAGAAAAACTTCGTAAGGAAACCTGCATGTCTGTGAGATTTTTTCGTCGGCATGTGAAGTCTATCAACCCGAATTAGGCCAGCGTGGTGGATTATGGCCTAATCCCTCTCACGCTGAGAGGAGACCCGTGCCCAGAAGTTGGGACTGTTCATAGGTTGATGATGAATAAACGCTGAAGGGTAAAATCTAGAAGAGAGGGTTTTAAACCTCTTGGCGGCTTAAGAAGTCTACTATCCTGCCTTAAGCAAGGCCTTATCACCAGAATATGAGGAAACCTACTGAGCGTAAGCAAAAAAGGTGGACCAGTACAGGGGTGCAATCGTAATCTTGGTCACGGTGCCAGTATCGCTTAAACCGGCACTTCATTGCTGCCTAAACCCACAAACCCACCACTGGGCCGCAATACTGCTATTTTATTATGACAAGTGGCTTTAATTGTTGATTTTGTCAGATTTTGTCAGCACTTGTGCTATTTAGGGCCTGTTTCACGACCTTCTGATAAGTTCCCGATAAATTACTTGGCAGATAATTTCATACGAATTTTGTTCCAATTTCGAAGATATCCGGCGGTTGGCGGCTATCCAGAGGTGGTATAGGCCCTCTGTGTCATTGAACAACCATTCTGATACAATCAATTATAAGTATATAATTGAAGAGACACAATTGAACTATAGTCCGCGTGGAACTTGGCCGCGCCTAGGTAGGGATGGGGGTTAGGCGGTGGGTTACTGTGAACGAAAACAAGCGCCCCCGCCCCTCCGTCCCACCGCACGCAGGCGACTCCGCCACTCACATACCTAAGGCGCGGCAAACTGGGTCGAGTGTAGCATATAACTAATTTTACACTGTCCTTAATGTTTGCAGCCATACAACCACCCAATATGTCCAACAATAAAGGAAAATAACGACTATCTAACTTATCCATCAGAACACCAGAATGTAAGTAGATTTTTTTTTACCTTAGATAGGCTTGCGCTTGACCACACCTCGCGTGATGTTAAGCAACGATGTGGTTTACGATGAAGGGCAGTTGCCTAGAAGAAACCGATTCGTGCTCGTCTGGAAGACCCAAATTATAAGTCTCGGGGAACAAACATTTACCAGCTTTTACAAGTTACCAGCGGAGATATTTCCGATTCGGTGCAACCTTCAAGAAGCGAGCCTATTCTTTTCTTAAGGGCCGGTAACGCATTTGCAACCTCTCCGGTGTTGTGGTTGTCAATGGGTTACGGTGATCACTTACCATCAGCTTGCTCGCATGCCTCCCTTTTCTACAAAACAATAAATTGTAGTTATAAGTAAAAATACCTGTGATTCTTTTTGGTTTCAGAGTTCAAATTCAGTCAACATGGAAATCCAAGGTATGGCAGCAGCATATTTTTCAGTTCAAATTGTATTTTCTCAGGTTGTGGGGTCCAATCATGAAGGGAATTTCATAGCCGTGACTATAACTTAAATAGTTACACAACTTAAATTCATTTCCATATCAGTTTTTTGTGTTCACAGCGGCTGTGAAGATGATATCCAAAGAAGTAGCTACTGTGCAACGGGATGTACTCACGAGAAAGACTGTAAATAATGTTTATTAAGAGACCGGTTCACAAACATTTTTAATAAGATTATTGTAAACCGATCTCTTGGCCTTCTTTATGTAGAAACCCCGCCGACTCGGTGTGACGAACGAGCTATGACAATTTGCAATACAATAAAAAATAGTAAAAAAGTCAAGGATCTGTGATCTGATTTAAAACCATATAAGTACCTAAATGATATGTATTTATTTATCTTTGTTTTCAATAATAATAAATATAGCACAGATATTGTATAAAACAGCGATCATTTCCAAGTATTAAGATATAGTCTTTAAAATTTATATTAATATACTAGATAAAGAGGTGTATTGACAAACTACAATGTTGAAGTGAAGGATATATAATTTCTTTATTCTTCTCATCAGCCTACCCTCATACCAATTCACTTGGGGTCGGTGCAGTGCCATTTTTTCCATTTATCTCTATTAGCCGTCATCTCGTCATTCAATTTCTTTATATCCCTTCTCACATAGCCCATCCATCTTTTCCATAATTTCTTCATTCTAAAATTAAATATTACTTTCAATGTTTTTTTAATGATCGCATTGCTTTTCAGTATTATCATAGTTTCCTAAATCTCTATTTCAGGTTGCTGTACCAGATTCCCCTGTATCATCTGCCGGCGAAGACAACGTGGAAGGTGAATGCTACTTCGTTCCAAACCTGGATACAAACACATCACTCAAATCCATACAAACTGCATTCTGTGTCTCTGACTTTAACTTGAAACCTAAAAAATCTGTCCAAACTGTTTGTAGCACTATAGATATTAATAGACACCATGATAAATTAACGGTAGGTAGGAAAAGTAAATCCCAAGAACAAATAAAAGTAACAAAAGATGATCTGAAGAGAAGTCTCTTAGAACTTATTGAAGAAGTATCGAATTCTGAAAAATCTAAGAAAATTATTCGCGATGAACTGATCAAAAAACTGTTCGACACTGATAGAGGCGACAGAGATGATACTAAAAGTGAAAGTGGGAGTATCAAACGTGATAAGTGTCACAAATACGTTTCAACTTTTTGTCCTAGTGGTTGCGATTATGTAGGAGACTTTCAGGAGCTGGTAGGTAAGCTTAGACACTGCTATGGGGACACAAAACAAATATTAAGATCGGAAGTAAAGCCATTTAGAATATCTGAGTACAGGCAACTTGATTTTGTTTTAAAGGACTGGATTAATAATTTTAATTTAAAAACAAAAGACGCAGTCAAATACCCAGACAGAGCTGAAATTTTATGTAATGTTGAAGATAAAATAAAAGAGCTTTTCAAAAATAGGACTAAGCAAGATTTTGATTTGAAAGCGGGCATAGTGAAGATCTTAGAGGCAATACCCATGGAAGTAAATAAGAGCTATAAGAAAAAAATATACTTACATAAACTTGTTGATGTGTTACTGAAGAGGATGAGAAATGTAGTTATGTGCCAACAAAATGCAAGGAACAGAAGAAAGGTCCCCGGCAATAGATCCAAGAAAATCTTAACTGAGGATGATATAAGAGATTTTTTAAGAACACATTTATTCGATTTCTTTAATGAGTTGAATTTAGACATTGGTAATGATATGTTGGACGACTTAGAAAACGAGTTGATAGATGTACTGGTTGACTCAATCGATTGCATACGATCTGGGCATGTTGACGATGCCAGCGAAGAAATGGAATTGATACTCCAAGATTTAAGCCAATTAACTAGCAAACAAGCAAATTATATAGCCCAAATACTTCTACAAGACTTCCACGACATCTTAAATAATTGCAATTTCAAACAAACTTATATGATTCTCCACAGTAATGTTAATAATTCAGGTCAGTCCACGAATGCTACTAACGATACGGACTTTAGTATCGGAGTTGTTACGGAGGAAGATTTGAATGCAAACTTGGATCATTATACAAATCAACTTTGTCAACGTATCAACGAATGGTTGGATGGTTTAAACTTACCACAAATTCATGACAGAGGGTTCCGGGAAGTTGTTGTCAATGATTTAGCAGGAGACATCGTAGATAGACATAAATATGTAGAACTGAATCCCAATTTCAAAGGAACAGAAGAAGATGAATTAGAAGCGTTGAAATATCAGATATTTAAATGGGTAAATAAGTTAGTTGGTGAAGAAAACCAAGAAACTATAAGTAATGCGCCTCAGCTGATGCGGAAGATTAAAAGTGTTCCAGTTCCGATGCTAACTAGCCCTCAAAGTAGGAAAACGGATGGTTCAGCCCAGAATCAGCCTTCCGATCCTATGCGGCCATGTGAAGGCGAAACAGGACCCAACACTTGCGCAGAAGAAAATTCAAAGCTGCGTCCACCTCCTAAACCATCATGCTGTTTTAAAGATCCAAAAGACGACACATGTTGCAAAAAAAGTACAGGACGATGCTGCAGCAAAGAAACATGTAAAAACCTTAAAAATCAGGGCAAAGAAACTGAACCAGAGCTAAGTGATCAAGATGCTAAATCCACACAAAGTCCTTCAGACCCACAATCACCAGCAGCTCAGGGTACCCAAGGGCATGCTGGATCACCAAGCAAAACGCCTGCAGGCCGGGCATCTACAGGCCAAGCACCTATAGGCCGGGCATCGCCAGGTCAGACACCTACAGACCGGGCATCGCCAGGCCAGACACCTACAGACCGGGCATCGCCAGGCCAGACCCCTAAAGGCCGGGCACCAACAGGCCATGTACCTACAGGCCAGGCAACTCCAGGCCAGGCATATACTGGCCAAGCACCTACAGGCCGGGCATCTGCAGGACAGACACCTACAGGCCGGGCACCGCCAGGCCAGACACCTACAGGCCAGGCACCACCAGGCCAGACACCTACAGGCCGAGCACCGCCAGGCCAGTCACCGCCAGGCTCGACACCTACAGGCCGTGCACCGCCAGGCCAGGCACCTACAGGCCGTGCACCGCCAGGCCAGGCACCTACAGGCCATGCAACTCCAGGCCAGACACCTACAGGCCGGGCACCTACAGGCCAGGCATATACTGGCCAAGCACCTGGAGGACAGGGCTATACCGGTCAAGCACCTACAGGACAGGGTTATACTGGCCAAGCTCCTACAGACCAGTTATATGCTGGCCAAGTTCCTACAGGCCAGGCGTCTACTGGCCGCTCACCTACAGGTCAGACGTATACCGGCCAAGCACCTACAGGCCAGGCATATACTGGCCAAGCACCTACAGGCCCGTCATATATCGGACAAGTACCTACAGGACATCCATATACCGGCGAAGTACCTACAGGCCCGGGATATACTGGTCAAATACCAACAGGACAAGCACCTGCCGGGCAAATGCCCACAGACCAAACACCCAAAGGCCGCACATCGATAGGCCAGGCACCTAAGGGTCAGACACTCACAAAACAAACACCTACTGGCCAGGCACCTAAGGCCCAGACACTTCCAAGACAGCCTACTGGTCAGACACCTAAAGGCTACACCGCCACAGGCCATACCCCTGCTGGTAAGATACCTGCCGGTCAGGCTCCTGCAGGTCAGACACCTATAGGCCATGAAAGTCCTTATGCACAAGCTCAAGAAGGATCTTATTTACCCATAGATCAGGGTAGTCCCTACTCCCAAGCACCTCAAAGAGGCCCTCTACATCCAGGGACTTATTCAACTCCAGGACAGGCTAGTCCTCACTCTCAAGCCCCACATGGAGGTTTAGGAGGCCCTGGGCCTGGTGGCTCTGTAGGCCCTGGAGGTTTAGGACATCCAGGGGCCTATTCACCCACAGGGCAAATTAGCCCTCACCACCAAGCACCTCTAGAAGGCTCAGGACACCCAGGTTATTATTCACCTACAGGGCAGGCACAAGCAAACCAAGGGCATGGTAGTGTTTATTCAAAAGCACCTCAGGGTAGCCCAGGTCCTCCACCTTATTCAACTGCAGGTCATATTAGTCCTCAGTCTCAAGCATCTCGAGGAGCCCAAAGTCATCCAGGATCTTATGCACCCTCTGGTCAAGCAAATCCACATTCGCATATATCTCAGGGAAGTCAAGGTGTACCTAGTTCTTTCTCACCGGCGGATCAGAGCAGCCAAATGCCTCAAGGCACATATGACCCGAGTGGTCAAGGTTTTAGTACAACCCTTCCATATGGACAGTTTCCAACACATGCTCAAGGCCCTAATTTCCAGAATGCAACTCAAGGCAACCATATACCTCCGGGATATTTTCAAAATGCCCAAAGTGGTAAAATGCCATATCAAGGTCAAAGTTACGGTCCACCGTACGGTCAAGGTTCACCAATTCCAAGATCTCAGGACCCTAACCAGCAGTGGAGTAGCCCATCATCTTTTTCTCCTGGAATACCTAGTTCTACATTACGCGATCCAGATGGAAATTTTACCCAACCCATATACGGAACTGCAAGTGGGAGACCAGCTTCGGCAGGAATGAGCCCTGGGGGAATGGTTACCAGGTACCCTGATATGGGACAGTCAATGTACGACCCAAGTCAATCAATGTATGGAATGGGACCAGACGGTATGGCACCACAAAGATTTGCGATGGCTCCTGACCCTATGAGAGGTAATGCATATTCACCTTACTATCAGTCACAGATGGCCGGTCCCGCTAGAGGCGGATATCAAGACAGTTTAGCACAAATGCCACCGTCTCTCAAACAAATAAACGATGATTATGACGAATACCTGAAACGGTGGGTCCAGCAAATACCAATACCAGTAAATAAACCATCTGAAGAGCAATCAGCAGAAAAGTCTAGATTAGGCGTTTATAATGGTATATGGAAAGGCGTCACTAAAATGAAATTGGACCCTGATATTTTTAATGATCCTTATATCTACCAAGATGTGTTTGATGATGAGATAGAAGCGTTACTTAAAAAAGTTCCGAAGTCTCAGGAGTTGGAAGCTAGCAAGGAAGTGTTAAAGGCTCAGTTGCTTAACAAAACAATGGCCATGAATAACCAGATCAGATCAACAAATGCGCCAGCTACCTTCAAACAACAGCTTATAGAAACTATCGAATACAATTTACCCAAAAGGACGCACACCGTTAATGAAGCTGATCCAGCACAGCAACAAGAGGAAGTCGAAAAAATTAAGTTGGCAGAATACTATATACTATACACAAGATTCAAAGATGAAGACAGCTTAAAAGCGAATGTTAATAAAAAATCTTTCTTGAAGAAACTTGATGAACTCTTAAATACGATAAGAAAAACAAACGGTATTGATATGGAACCTAATGCATACGCTAACGACATTATAAATTCTTTAGACAAAGTCCCAGTACCAAACATGCATTATATGAGAGATGAGGCCGACGATATTTTGCTCGGACTAGAAGTTGAAAATTGGATTTCAGACCTTCCGTTACAACCTGACAACACTCTTCCCTTAGAGAATAGAAGAATAAGAGATGAAATAACAATGAAAATTCAAGACATAGGATCAAATGTTAGCTATGCTGATAACGCCTTCGCGAGAATATTGAAGACAGAATTGCCAAAGTTTTTGGAAAAAATACCTATACAGCCAGGCACTAACATTGACTTCATGATAGAAGAACTGGCGAACAGAATCAGAAATTTATCAAAATATATACGACAGAAATCAGTTTCATTTGAGGATCAGTTAGGTTATGATGAATTTAGCAGAAATATGCCAGCTTCTTCAAGCTTTCATCAACTGACTGGACCTATGGGTTGGGGAAGTTACCAAAGCCCTGGGCCCGAAAACGACCAATGGCATTCTCTGCAAACAACAATGGCACCACCAGGCATGCTCAATTGGTCTCACGGCCCTCAAAATATACCAGGAATGTACCCAGGTGATGTCTGTAATTCACATCCAGTCCCGATCCATACAATTGGTCCGGGGTCTTATGGAGGACAAGGTGGAGCTTATACACAAGGCAGTCCAGTAGGTGATGCGTCTTCGGGAAAATCCTGCTGTCCTAATGCAGCCTGTACAAACAGGTCGCATACACTTCTTCAAGGGCCTCAAGGGTCTCAAGGTCCTCCAGGGTCTCAAGGGCCTCTAGGGTCTCAAGGGCCTCCAGGGTCTCAAGGACATCAAGGACCATATTCACACACAGCTCCACATGGCCAAGTGTCATTGGGACCTTATAACCAAGGTTTTCCTGCCGTTCAAGGTGCTCAAATTCCATATAACCAAGGTTTTGGTTCACCTTCTTATGGCCAGGGCAGTTCAGGAGGTAAATTTCCAGGTGGGGCTCAAGCTGGCCAAGTACTTCAAGATTCATATGGCCAAGGGCACCCAGCTCCGTACAACAAAACTCTCGGTCCTACTTTAATGCCTTTTGGTGAAGTTCCGAAAAATTTTCATGGTGGTCCTGTACCACCAGACCAGATCCATTCTCAAGGTCCACAAGGGCCTTATAGCTCCGAGTTCCGAAATATTCAAGGTAGTCCACACACCCAAGATCAAAGTTTTGGCCAGGCTCCTTATGGCCGTGGGTCTCCAGAGGTCCAAGGTTATCAAGAACCAAACGCCTCTCATCTTGGCCAAATCCCCCAAGGATCTATGGCTGCTCATCCTGGCCAAGTATCCCAAGGATCAAATGCCTATGATGGCCTAGTTTCTGGTCAAATTCCCCAAGGCCTAAACGCTACATTTCCCGGCCAAGACCCCCGAGGACCAAGCGGCTATGCTAGCCAAGGACCTCAAGGTCTAAATGCTACACATCCAAACTATGTCACTAAAGGACCAGACGGAACTTACCTTGGCCAGACTTCCCAAGGACCTTATGGGCAAACTTTACCAAACACACAAGGTCAAGTTCAACGTGCCATTCCATACGATAAAGATCAAGGTTTTGGCCCTTCTGAGACTGGCTATGGCCAAATTCCATCGAATTTTCAAGGCAGCTCAATACCAGCGAGCCAATTGCCTTATCAAGGGCTAAATGCACCACAGGCAGGTCAAATTCTACCTGGATATTTTGGGCAAGGCAGTCCACACACTGGTCAAGCTATTCCTCCAGAATACTATCAAGAGCATTTAAAAGATCAACCTTCATATTCTGATGCAAGTGCAGGAGTTCAGTCAAGAATGCAAGCGTCAAGACAAAACCAGACAGCACAAAGTTCTGGTCCCGTATCTGCCGCCAGTCAGGTGCCAGATAGAACAGACCCAACACGGATAGAAAATATACACGAAATGCCTGGAGGTGGCTTAGGAATACTTGGCATAAGCCAAGAACCTGGCCCTGGTACACGAGCCGTAACTCCTCAAACAGCACACCCATCTCAATATATAGGTTCCGGGGTTGAACGGTCAACAGCAGTAGCAGCCGACTCCCCTCCAGGTTTCTACAAATCTACAGATGGTAAAGGTATACAACAAGTAATAGATCAAAACAGAAACCAACAGCCCGATACTAATCAACCAATGAGTTGCTCAACTGCTGCGGGAACAATTAGCCCAATTGGGCAGTCTACTCATCATCAGTTAATGAGTCGTGCGTGCCCACAAAGACCTTCCAAAAAAAGCCGTGATGGACCAAGGTATGTTTCGGACGGTGTTAGGAAGGCACTAGAGGTAGATGAGACTGATACTAGTACAGATAAAGAAAGAGATGCATGTCGGTGCTTGAGGCGCCCAAGAAGATGCAGGGCACGGAAACAAAACGAAGATGACCAAGGAGAGTACCGTTCCTGCGTTCCTCTGCTACGTTATCCGTGTTATTATTAATATTTTGTGAAGAAGAGATCTGGTCCTTCAGAATTCTTCCACGAAGGCAAATATGGTACAAGCAACCCTTGGAATATCTAACAAATTACTAATATAATTACTTATATTTAAGTCTAGGTGTCTGTGTGATTATTATTGGATAAAAATCTATTGCAAGGAGAACATGGTGTCTGGCTTGTATGGCTGTTTTCTTTTACTTTCACAAGTTCGTCCTCTGCAGCACCAATAACCAACCTCTTTAAGCGGTCGAGAGTAGCACTCATATTATCTACTTTTTTGTGCCTAATGTTACCCTCTCCTGAAGTGAAACAAAACAAACAATTACACAATTAACATATTTTTTAACTTCATTCATAGAATAATGAAAAACATCTTCATCAAATTTACTTTTTAGATGAACGTAAAATTGTGACCATCATTTTTTAATTTCAAATAAGTATCGATATATTATTATAAAATTTTGACAATGAATTACAACTATAGAATACACAGCAATAAGCATTGAAGAAACATATGATTAACTGGGAACATGATTATCATTTTTCATAAGTCAAAACACACTAAACATAATTTATTTGTTTACTTTCTTTATTTATTTCAATAAACCAGCCAAAACTAAATTGTATTATTATTTTACGTAATTTTCTTTCGAGAGTTGTTGTTGCTCTAAGGTTTTCTACTTTGGTAAGTAATTTTTATACTCGATATTAACTTTTTATTTATGTTACAGATAAACAGCTGACCCGTTGTAATTGCGGAACTGTTAGTATTCATCTATAAATATTTATCAAATACAACATTTGGCCAAATACAAACAATGAAAGTAGATTATGTATTCTTTTTCAGACACGGAAAGAGAAATCGACTAAAGAACTTAAAATTCCCTCCAGGAGGCCTTTCGATATTAATGAAAAAGAGATATTTAACATCAAATCTGTGCAAACTGCTTTTAGTTCCATAGATATTAAGACAACGAAATGCAAGTACTGTGAAATAAGAAGCAAATCTCAAGAGGAACTCACAAAGATAACTAAAAAGCAGGAAGTAATCAAAAGAAAAGATCTTGGGCGAGGAGACCTACAGCAGAATGTAACAGAGTGGTTTGAGATACACAGCGATAAAGTTAAAGTGAAGTTATGGGGAGACAAAATGCAGAAGTTAGCAGAGAAGTTAAAGAAGCCTGGGGGCGAAGAAAAGCTTCGAATTAAAATTGAAAAGTACTTGAAGCAGGTACCAGAACAATTTTCTGAAGGTGACGATGATAGACTGGAGTATAGGAAACAAATACCCAATGACATCATACGAAAATTAAAAAAGATGTATATGAATCCACCAGAAGCAAACTTAAGTGTGTACAGAATGGAATTATCTAAATACTGCAGTAGATACAAAATGGAGAACTTCAGGAAGGTAATAATGAATTGGGTAAAAAGCTTAAATATAAAGAAAAGAGATTTCTTAGGAAGGCATGTTAAAAAGGACGAAGTGTTCAAGTATATAGCCGATAAATTGGAGCCTCTAGTTTTCGATAGACCGCAATCTGATTCCGAGTATAAAATTGCATTGAAATCTAATATTAAAGATGTCCTAGATGACTTGCCTTTAGCTGTTGGTAGCGAAGACAAGGAAAACTATGTCAGTAAAGTAACAGAAGCTCTAATTAATGAGATATATAATATTGAAAGAAAAGTTCCGAGTACCTATATACAACCAACAATAAAAGAAATAAAAGAATTCGTCAAAGACGAAATCACATTTTTCTTAGAGAAATCCCGAGTAGCTATAAGTACTAAAAGAATGGAGTACCTTGAAACGGAATTAGTTGACCTTTTATTAGATCTGACAGATATAGTTGATATAGACAATTACGTTGTAGAAGATGTAACAACTATTTTAAAAGAAATTGGAAAACTACCAGAGTATAAAGCGAAGTATTTTACTAACTTACTCTTAAGGGATTATAAGGAGTTTTTCTTTCGTGAAAGTTTCTTCAATGAGAGAGGTAAATCAGATCATCTTCCAGCTACATATTCCGTTTTTCAAAACGGTACCGGCATGGTAGATTTAAATGTAGCGACAAGCTTTGATGTCTACAAACAAAGGCTTGCGGAAGAAATTACCAAATGGTTATCAAAAGTAAATACTGTCAATGACGAAAACATAGAATTGATTGTGAAAGACTTAGTGAGTAGTATAGTAGATAGACATAGATATTTAGTATTAAATCCAAACATCCAAGAGGATGACACTGAAAGAACAGAAAATTTAAAATATCAGATATTAAACTGGACAACTAAGTTTTTTGGTGACGAAAACACAACTGTATTAGAAAATGCCGATGAGCTAATGAATATAATAAATAACATACCTAAACCCCTATTAGCAGGCACTAGTAATGATCAATGCATACCATCGCTAAATAGTGATACAATAAATGATACTAAGCTATACATTGAAATACTAACTCAGGAAATTTATGACTGGTTTCATGAGTTACCAATGGATCTTCAGATGTCCCAGGACGGTAGATTAAATACACAATTAATGAAAAATGTAGCTGAAGCTATTGAAAAAGGACTTGACAGAAAAGACCCTGAAGTAATTGCCAAGGAAGTAGGAAGATGGACTGAAAAAGTATTTGACACTAAATTAAGTAAGAGTGACATTGAAAAATTAAAATACAGGATAAAAAGTGTGCCATATTTAAATGAAAACGTAGAGAAAGATCCTAAGCAAGAAAAAGTACTAATTCGATCATATGAGGACATTGTCGATGAATGGATAGACACTATTCCAATGGAGTCTAAAAAAGAAGGAATTTTTATAAATAATAGAAATGAATTTATACATGAATTAGCTGTAAAGATATGCCATATAAAATCAAGATTAAATCACTTGTCAGCTGAAGCAATAGAAAATAAATTACAAGAGAAAATATCCGTTTGGATGAAAAAGCTACCAATGAAAGCTGATAAACAAAATGAAAGAGATAAATATGCTGGTAAACTTGTACAGAATATACAAGAACGGGACACTAATGAATTAACAGAAAAACAATCGATGCAAACGAATCAAGAATCTGGTGTTGATCAGTTAGAAGGTGTTATACTCGAATGGCTGAAGAAAAACATAAACTTACAAGGTGAAGAATATCAGGAAGAAATAATGAAAGAAATCGCAAATAAAATTGATTCAGCGATATGTAATAGACTCTCTTATCCAAATGAAGATATTAAAGAGTATATTAGGATGCTTGATCCAGAACAAAATGATGAATTTATACAAAACACAGCTTTAAAGCTCAAGTATTACTTACAAGAACTAAATATGTTCGGAGATATTAACTCTCATGATGCGGAAGCTGACATTTTAATTAGTCATATAGAAGTTTGGTTAAACAATCTACCCCTAGCTGTTGCAGATGCCACGCGCTTTGAGAGTCAGAAAATCGATTTTATTGAAAGCATGATGCGAATAAAAACTTCAGATGTAAACAAAGCAGTTTTGAAAAAGGAAATATTGACATTTATGAAAGCTCTTCCGATCGATCGCTACAAGAAAAGTGATAAAAGGTTTTTGGACAGAGAAGCATCTAAGCTAATACTTAGTTTGACCGTAGAGTCTGCTGCAGATATTGCTAATAAATCCCCACTAAAAACCAATGAAATAATTAGTAACACAATCAAAGATTGGACGAACAATTTGCCTCTTAAATATGTATATTGTCCTAGGGAGCTGCGTTCCTTCATCGACGACATGAGTTTAGTCATTTCTACGCTTTTACTAGATCCAGACCATAGGATGATAGAGCAAAGTGATGCGAGACTACACAGAGAAATCACCAAATTTCTGAGAAGATTTCCGTTACAAGAGGAATATAGTACTGAAAGTGAGATATCACAAATGGCAGAAGAACTTACTAGAACTTTAGAAGATCTAAATTTGTTCAAAGACAAGAATAAATCCCCGGTGAACAATGTTACTGTTTATGGTGTATCGTTAGAAAACTCTAGTATTACAGATAATGACTTCAGTATTCGAAGTATACAAGAAAGCGATATTAACGCAAATTTGAACACATATACAAGACAATTAGTACAACAAATAAGTATATGGTTTGATAACTTAGATCTACCTGATAGTCAAAGGGAAGGTTTCAAAGGAGTTGTCATCAATGATTTAGCCGGAGATATAGTAGATAGACACAAGTATTTAGAATTAAATCCTGACTGCAAAGGATCGAAAGAAGATGAGTTAGAACATTTAAAGTATCAGATATTTAAATGGATTAACAAATTAGTTGGTGAAGAAAACGTTCAAACTATTTCTAATGCGGAAGATTTGATGAAAAGGGTGCAAGGAATACCCGTGCCAATGTTGGTGAGGCCTCAAGATAAGCGTCAAACACTTCAGTCCACAGGTGGTGGTCACAAGAGTCAGCAGAGAAGTGTAAGTCAACCGGTCAATCCAGGGGGTAATTCAGTACTAGTACAAAGAGTAGACCAATCGACAACATCCCCCTCACCAGTTGGTGAGCTTAGTTTAAGAGGATCACTTCCCACTCCAGAAACACCACAATCAGCAACTTCTAGTAACATAAGTGGTCCTGTTGCTTCACTTAATCCGACACCGTCCAACTGCTGCACCCGTGATCCACCCCCTCCTCTGCCTCCACCAGAAGAAGGGACTAAAGAAGCTATATACGATAAGTATCAAAAGATTTTCCGAGCTAAATGTGACTCTTTACCAATAGACTCATCAACGCCCGACAATGCGAAGCTAGCTGAACTAGCGAAAACTGGTATTTACAATGGAATTGTTAAGACATTTTTTAAATTGAAATCAGATCCAGATATTGAAAACGACTATGGGTATTTTGAATTTATGCTAGAAGAGAAGATAGAAGAGATGTTAGACATTTTGCCGCAAACAGAAGAATTAAAGAATAGGAGACATGCTTGGAAACTTGATATCTTAGCCAATGCAATTGATATGCTAGATCAATTACATACACTTTCAGATAGGCCATCTTTTAGGCAGCGAGTTAGAAATAAATTTAATAGAAAGTTTGCCAGAGATCTGGAATTAGAGGAATGCTTCTTACTTCAGCAAGGATTCTTAGCTGAAGTCGCAGACGCTTATATACTAGAAACAAATTATAAAGAAAAAGATCCAATAAAAGCTAATATTTACAGAAACAGATTGATGAAGAAAGTTGATGATTTATCAAACCATTTATCTAAAGAACACAATGTAGGGTTTAGATTTTTCAAAAAGGCCCAGTTAGCACGCATTGCCATGAAGGTATTAGAACAAGTACCAATACCGGATAACGATATTTTACAAAGTGAAGCAGAAGAAATACAACTTGCAGATGAGGTTGAGAGATGGTACAAGGAATTGCCAACCAAACCCTATGTCAACGACACTGATGCAGTTCTAAGAAAAAGAATGATGGATTTACTAGCGAAGAAGTTATATGACATTCATAGACAGATAAAAGATCCATCTAAGGAAGCCAAGATGAAGCATGAGATGAGTCAGTTTCTAGAAAAGCGAGCAAAATTACAGCAGGATCAAGATTTGAACATTAATTTCATGGTTGACCAACTGAATAATAGGATAAAGAACAATTGGTTGCAAGAACCTCTGGATTACAGTACATTTGAGAAAGAAAAGCCGTTGAGTTCCACATTCGCGCAAGTTGATAATCATGATTTTTTAGCCCCATTGATGGATGCTGCAATTAACACTGTACCTATGCCAGGACAAGATTACCAAGGGCAAGTTGATCATAGTTCGCTTAGAGACCAATCAATGTTACCATCAAACCAAGAAAATTATGGTTATTTTGCTCCACCGGGACACAGTACAGGTTATGCATCACCAAAGGCAAATTATGGAGGAAATGGTAACAAAAGTTCAATGGGGCAAAGTCAAAGATATATTTCTAAGTCCCGACAGGAATCCGGTCAAGGAGGTTCGCCACCGAACACAAGTGCTTATGCAGATGATGTAAGAATGAGGCATCAAGTGCCAAGTCAAAGTATGGCCACAAATACAAGACCTGTTCTTTATGGAACTGGTATAGTTATGAGCCAAGCCGGTCCGAGTGTGGAGTATGCACCACAAGGAGGGGCATCACCGAGAAATATGCAGTTAGGGTCAAGCCAAGTTGGACCAAAGCAGAGTCCTATAGCTATGCAAAGTCAGCCAAGATCAAACATGTCTCAAGCACGTTCTCCACAGTATGGACCTCAATTCGCTGGTAGCCAAGCAGGCCCAGGTCAACTTTTTGTATCTAAGCAAGGTCCACCAATACAGAGTATGGGATATACTTCACCAAAAAACATGCACGGGGCATTACAAACTAGCCAAGTAGCGTCCAATCCTAGAATGCAAAATATTGACCAAAATCTTGATCCACATTTTGTGGGTCAAATGGGGCCACAGGGGCAATATTTTGATCCTAATATGCCCGGACCTTATGGAGGGCAAGAGCAGGTACCATTTCAAAATTATCCTACTCAAGGTATGCCTCCTACAGATATTCCAGGGTATCCAGGTAGCCGTGGGAGGAATTCTCCCCCTCCTGGGGGGATTGATGTGCTAGAAGGAGATTATCGATTAAGATGCAGATGTTTGGAAGCCTATCGTCGGAGAAAAAGATGTTTTGAGTACGACGACCGGTATTCTAGGTTCAGGCCGTATAAATGTCCCTATTAAATTTTGTGCGTGTGTGTGTATTGTGATGTTATTTTTGTTACTTATCAATATATTAATTTAAAACTATTATTTGTGTTTTGATTTATGTAAAAGTAAACAGTTTAGGAGTTGAGCTACAAGTACTTTCATGTTTCATTTTTCTACCACTAGAAATTGAGAGAAAACGAGCGCCTCGTGTTGAATCGGCTCCCGCTGACAAGAAAAAAGTTGTGTTCGATCGAAGACACTATAGTCTGTTTTTTAATCTCAGAGACTAAAGTGACATTTCGTGGGATACCAGTTTTTTGCAATTCTTAAATAGTAATGTGCCCCTATCGAAGATTATCGCTAATAAATTGAAGTGTCGGTTTTTTTATATTGAGTTATCCTGAAAAAAAAAATAGTAGGTCTTATTTAAAACGTAATAGTCATGGGTGGGATTAGTTACAGTTTTTAAGGACTAAATAACGACAGCGAAACCAACATAATCTTCTAAAACTTTTTTATAGCTATTGATATAGTTTCCTTATACTTATTACTTCGTTGGAACATAAGACTAAATTTATTAAAGTTGTTTCTTAGTTTTTTCTTGTTATGTAATTTTACTTCATTTGGTACTAAAAAACTCTACGACGACTTACCTTTCATAGACTGTATTGTGCATTCGGACAATTTTAATTAATTTGGGCTTTAATAATACGATTTGGGATAAAAAACGTTTAATTTAATCGTCTAAAAGTTACGATTCAACAAACCGGTATCGTAGGTACAACACTACACAAAAAAGCTGGTATCATTATTTGTAATTTTGACAGTTGCATGTGTCAATCTAGTCTCTGAGATTAAAAAACGGACTATACAAATATTTAAATCAATGGGTGTTTGGTAGAAGAAAAAAAAGAGCGCTAGCTAGCAAGCGCTTTTTTCTGCCAAACAACCATAGACATCGTTTACATATTTTTATCATACATCATACCATAGATTTATAATATACTCCACATCATACACAGTTTTACGCTAGTTTCCCACAGGTGTGCCCACCTGTGGTAATTTTGCGTGTCACAAACACAATATTTACCGCCTGCAAAGCAACCTGTTTTCAACGTTTTCTCTCTCAACAATCAAATACCCGAAGCTGGTGATTAGAAAAGTTTATTTCAAATACAACACCACAACAAATATAGGACAGTACAACAACATGCACATAATTACTGTCTAAAGTACAGATAGCTTGGGTATGGGCAGTGCAGGCCACAGCACTTAGAACACCTATTCAAATTACTCGCTTCTTCGCTACTGGACACGTGACGGTGGCAATTCCTGGAATGGCCCCTTGTAAATTTCGGGACTATCCTCTCCTTACACTTGCATTTCACCCTTTCTTCTCTCTTCTCCCTCTCCATCATCATCGGCTCATCAATCCCTTCATCTAAAATCACACGCCTCATACAAGGCGTTCCCCAGAAACTATCTTCTTCTGGGAACTTGGCATAAGACCAGTCGTAATTTTCGTTTCGTTTCTTCGGTCTCGCATGACATAAATCATCTAAGGAACCTAATTCAATTACGCGTTCCTTTCTGTACGGCCTGCTGCTCGAGCAAGGAGTTTGGTCTTGAAGACCATCTCGCTTCGGCATTCGACAATCGTTTTGTCTAAATGAGAAGCCGGGCGAGTTAAGTGGTGACGACTGGTGATGAGGAGCAAAAGGGGAGGATAGTGGGCTCATGCAAGGACTTGGTGGACATGGGGATCGAGAGCAGGGTATAGACCCATGAGAAGACCTATCTTGAGGCACGTAGAAAGGCCTTTCTGGAGACCATTGAGGGTAGCGTTGTGATTGTTGAGGGGTTTTGGACCCCACGCATGGAAAATTATGATCGCAGGGCATTCTTTGTTGATTAAAGTTTGGCTGTTGGTTGGGGGGAGTGCTGGCTTGGTGGTACGGAGGAGTGTCGACCTGTGGGTAGGGGGATGTGCAGGCTTGATGGTATGGAGATGTCCCGGCATGAGCATAAGAGGGTGTATTGGGCTTTTTGTATGGGGACGGCCGTTGCTGTTTACGGGGGGCTGAGGTAGGCTGTTGCGATTCCGATTCTTGTAGGTTATCAGGAGTGTCCCAGTAATATTGTTTTATTATTATCTGTAACAGAGAGGGTCTCGTGGCTAAGTTATAACAACGCTAATCAACCGATCTGCAAAGTGATTACTTGCTACTGCTACGCTTGCTTAGGTTACGTCTGTGGATCGGTGACCATTCTTAACACATCGGGACCCCTCCGTACCTCGGAGAGTACATAAAGCCGTCAGTCCCGTTTCTCATACGAACACGTTAGATTATTAGAATCGTCAGTGGCAGTCAGAAACCCAAAAAGCCTGACAAGCAGTCTATCCTTCGAATATCGGTATTGCCCAGAAATTGGGTTGCGGAGGTCTTATGGTAGACGTTTCGTGTAAAATACTGATATTCAGCCGCATCTGGTTAGACTGGAAGGACTCCAACATGGTTGGGGAAAAGGCTAGGAAGGTGGATGATTATTATTATCTGTAACAGAATATAGCAAATACGATAAATTACTGGAATAACTTGATTTTTATCCTTGATCAGTTAATAAATCAGAAGTTTTTTTCTACCAGTATTAGCCAAGTCTATGAATGTTACTTCCAAAGCAAATACCATTTTCTATTTATTACTACTACTACTATTTTTATCCGACTGCCGAAGGAGGGTTATGTGTTTGACGTGTATGTATGTATGTATGGCCGTTCCTATGTCCGACTCAACTACTCAACGGCTCAACCGATTTAGATAAATGATACAACATTAGATTCGTCTTGAGTGGCACGAGCGTCACGGTGCGGTTTAATGTGTGAGCTGATTTTGAAAATAATCTTTAGGTGTATAATTTTTCATTTGAAATGATCATTTAGATTCTATCGAGTGATTCTATGATGATTTACAAACTAAAAAGTAGGAAATAAAAAATCAATTATTAAATGAAACAAAAACCCCGGCTGCGTAAAAAGTAGGTACTAATTAAAAATATAAAATCAAGCTCTGTGATGTTGGACTGGACCATATAAATTGCAGGCGGGACAAGCTATTTGTTCTTATACAAAATTGTTTCTTTGCTTGTCCTGCATACAATATATTGTCCAACATCACAGAGCTTTTTTTATCTTTATTTTTAATGAAGGAAAAAAAAATACTTGTAATCTTCGCATAGAAAATGATTAAAAAATACAAAAAGATAGTTAATAGGTAAGGCGGTATCATACGACATCGAACTAGCTGTAAAGTTAGTCGTGTCGGTTGTGAAGCATTCACAATAGATGTCGCTACGTCACCTTTAAGACGTAAATTAGAATGTGAAGGAAGATTTCGACTGGCGAGCAGGGCGAGCGGTGGCTTAGTGGTCAGAGCGTCTGGTGTACCGAACCAGAAGGCGCAGATTCGAAACCTGCCCGCCCGCCGATTTTTTCCTTCATTAAAAATAACTTGTAATCTTCGCATGGAAAATGCTTAAAAAATACAAAAAGATAACACATAGAGCTTGTTTTTAGATTTTTAGTTATACTATTATTTGTTTTAGAATAAGATATAACAGCAGTGTTACATCTTGTTCTAAAAACGCGAGTAACTCTTTCGTGAATTAGCGATAAACGTTTGCGTATCTATCAAAATATTTTCAACCGACTTGACTATTTTCAACCGACAAAAAAAGGAGGAGGTTCTCAATTCGACTGTATGTTTTTTTTAATGTTTGTTACCTCAGAACTTTCGACTTGGTGAACCGATTTTGATGATTCTTTTTTTATTCGAAAGCTGGTGCTCACAGATTGGTCCCATATATATAAATTTATCGAAATCCGGTGAGCAGTTGTAAAAATATCGACGGAAATTTAAAAAAATGGATATATGATATTATTTAGTGCAGATAAATAATATAATAGTCCTCCCCATAAAATATAATAGGTACAAAATAAAATACATCTATATTCGACAAAAAAAATAATTAAATAAATTATTTTTAAGTAAAAAACAAACCGCCTATATATGATTTCTAACAAATTTGGATGTGGTGCCAAACTACTAATTTAATTTAAATATGACTTTCGTCGATTGTTTGTTAGGCACCGCCTCCAAATAAGTTAGAAATCATAATGTAAATATGTACCTGTTATTTTTTGCTTTTTAGTTCCTAGGTGTTTGTTTTTTGTTTAAAAATAATTTATGTATGGCAGACCAGTGTAACGTCCTATAGCAATCACTTCAGGAACTTACATTTTACATGTAAATAGACGGCTAGGCTTGCGTCTCCCGATTGAACTAGGGATAAAGAATACAACTCACATGTGGTTGAACTTCTCCACGGCCAGCCTCTGGGGGAATGCAACTTGGAATAGTTCTCCTCTCCGGATAAGTGGACTGGTTTGAAGGGATAACTGGCACCCCAGGGCATGGCCTTGGGGTTTGATTGTTTGCAGCTGGACAGAGATCATCAGGGCTAGCATGTCCTGTACTAAAGCTCTCTGGTCTAAGTTCTGTTTGACTTCCTGTGTCGACCGGCCGAGGGCCCACGCCCGCATTGCGCTTATGTGATTTTAATAACGACGTTATACATCTAGGGGCTAAACACGTTCTCTGTCTGATTCGATCCAAATGATCAACATCTTCTGGACTCAAAGTGCAGGGAGGGTATTGGGGTCTCGCTTTCATTGCAGCTTTTCGTTTTTCTAATAAAGATTTGTAGTACGGACATACTGCAGGTGTTTCTCCCGATATGCCCTCAGTGATGCTTACCCTAGCAGCTCCAGGACTACGTGGAGTGCTTACATTGCCATCAGCATCTATATCAACAATAGAGCTTTCACTGAACTTTCTAGACTTTTCTGTTGCTTTTAACTGTTCAATTAACTTATCAGCAAATTCTGGCGCATTATTTTCTTCACCGGATGTCAACGGCATCCTTTTAAGGAATTTTAATATTTCTTTGTGCATCAAAGGGGCATTGTCGGTGTTATCAAGTTCTGTCTCAATTTCAAATAGTTTTTTAGCCAGCACATAGACCATTTTGTTTCTTGTTAAGAGCTCGGCAGGGCTTTGCGGTTCTAGCGGTAATGTTTTCATCCACGTATTTATTTCATGTCTCATTCTAACTTGTTCTACTTCATATCGCATAGATTCATTTGCAGGCAAGGGTACATTTTTCAAAGCATTATACAGATCATGGTTTAGTTTTTGACTATTCAATGGCGTACCATGTTTATTTAGGTAATCTTTACAAAATATATTTAACTCGCTTGATATCTTATTCTTTAAATTGGCTTTTAAGTCTTCATTGCTTCCCGAATAGTGTAAATTAATGAATGCGTCAGCAACTTGGTCTTTCATTATATCCAAACTTGCTTGTTCGTCTTCTGACAAATTTCGTGAATCAGGTAAAACTTTTGTCATGGTATTTCGTAAATTCTGCTTATATGTTTGTCCTTCTGTTTCATCATGAGCTCTACGATGAGCTTCTTTTATTTTTTCAATAAGATCTTCTTTCATTGTTGGAAAGTCTGGATTCGTAATATTGAGATCATCAAACAATGTATGCAGTTCATCTCTTAAAACATCCTCATAAAGTTTATCATCATTAAATATTTCTGGATCAACGTTCATTTCACCTATTTTATGGATTAAATTGTATGCTATATTGTTTTTTATATTTTTTATTTTTTCTGCGATTTCTGCTGTAACATCTATTTGTAAATTGTCCAACCAATCGTCGATATAGTCACTCAAACCGTTTAAACTTATACCGTAGCCAGGTTGCTTGGCTTTTTGGGGAACATACACAACTTTGTCTATTAGTTCTTCAACTTTTTCATTGAGAAGATCTTCGTTATTTTTCAGGTCTAAGTCTATAGGCATTTCTAGCATGGACTTATAGGCTTCTTGTTTCATTTTTTCAAAATCTCCCAGAGGCACTATATTCTTTAACTTCGATACAAATTCTTTTTTCTTATTATCAATATCTAATTCCTCTTCGGAATCAGTAATGTTTATTGGTAATGAGTGCATCCAATTGTTGACACTGACTGCTATATCAGCTTCTAGTCTTTTGGTATCTGAAATTTGTTTAACATATAATTTTATTTCTAGCAAATACTTATTCAAATGGATAAAAAAGTGCAATTACTACATTATGATTATGTCATTTACGTAAAAAGCTTAATACTAAATGAATGAAAGCGGCTGATTCATAGGTAGGTGCGTCTATTATCAAGGTAAAAAATCATGAGTCATTTTTTTATTGTTACTGAGGATTTCTTTACAACTCTCATTTTCCTTCGTGTTTTTTTTACACTGCTGAAGATCACAACCTCATAAAATATTTTTCCAAGTAGTGTGAACGATTCTGTCCATGCTGATTAATACAGACTTCATTATAGTGTCTTAAGCTTTGACTGCTGAAAACAGGCTATTGACATTTTGTAATTTATATTTTACTTACATAGTTTTTTAATCCATAGAATATTGGTTGTTTTACTTTCAATATTGTCCACTATTTTATTCATTGGTGTATTTTTTTTACATTAACAGAGGGGAATGTGTTAATTTATATGAGCCTAGTCTAGGTTGTGAAATGATTTATTTACTATGTTTTCATAAAATTGTACCGATGAACTGTAGGTTAAATTATGGAATCAGATACTAAATTGGTAGTCAGCAAACCGGTCCCTATGAGCCTTGTATACGCGCCGTTTGGAGAACTCCATATAATAGCGCAATTGGAAAACCGCAGGAAGATTATTCCACACATCTCAGAGGTACGCAGACGAACATTACGCGACGCTCTATCATTCTTGGAGACCCAGGCCTCCAAAATGTGGGGATGATTACTGTTAAATTATTATAAGCCCGTGGTCATGCCATGGTCTACCTATGGCCGTAACTATGGGTGCTATAAAAGATTAATAAGTAGCATAAATCCAACCCGGTCAAAATGTGCAATTGTAGTTTTATTTTAATGACATACTTAAACTGATTTTGAATTCAACCAATTTTTCAATTTCCATCTTTTTAGATTTTAAAATTAAATATTTGTAACATTACCTTCTGGGGAAATTTCGTCATCACTATCTTTGAGAGAAATGCCTAAATCTTGAGCATACTTTTCAGCTAACTGGCTTTCCATCAATCTCCTTTTCTCGTCTGACATTGGACAACCTTCAAAAACATTACCAAGTTCCCTAAGCATTGCGTCTATGAAATCTTTCTTTTTCATTTCTATTCCAGATTTTCCTATGTAGGGCCTGCCTTTTTCTCGAATGTTGGCTACCTCTTTTGCTACACTAACAAGCTCACGAGTTATTTCATCAGCGTCTTCTCCAACCATATGAGTATATTGTTTAATAATATCAAGAACATTTTTCGTGACTGCATCAAAGTCCCCGTTTCGTATAGCCAATTCTTCTAACGCTGACATAAGATCGGTTTCTAATGCTTCTCTTTCTTCACCAATGATGTTGTGAGCGTCTAAAATTTCTTGTACATTGTCATGAAGAGGGATAATTAGATTATCATATTCTGCAGCTGTCATGGCTTGACTTCCATCGTCTGTTTTAAACAAATACTCTTTTATCCAAATTGTAGTCTAGCCGATTACTTCGCTATCAGAAAAAAACTAAATCATTTCTGAATAACGAAGTTATACCGGCAACTAAAACCGATTCATATTTTTTTTTGTATGTAGCTCTGAATAACTATGTATTATTATTAAAGTTTTAGTATTTTTTTTAAGTAGATGTAAAGGTCGCGAATAATAAGATGATTTTTGTTCTACTTTTTAATTGTATTTTTTTTTAGTTTTTTAACGATTTTGTTTACTTCTTTAACCCATTCATTACAATATTATTGATTTAAAGTATTTGTTAAGCCTTGTTTTTATTTAGTTTTTGTTTAGTCTGTTTTCATTTTATTATTTATTATCTGTCAATACTCAAGTTTATATAAAATATAGTGCATAAAATTCTAACTAATGAATTAGATAGGTGCATATATACTACCTGAAGAAACCTTTGTTAAATATCCTTAATCTAATAATTCTACACAACTACCACCTGTATCAGAATCTTCTCGCGGCACAAATCCTGGGGGAACAATCATCATTGGTACTTCGATTTCATTAATTTTCATCAACAACTCTTCAGCTTCATCGATGATTGGAGTCAATTCGTCAACCATTACTTGCTTATTCATTCTTCTGTACAACTGATACTTCAGATTATCCAAGTCTTCTTCAAAAGTAGGTTTCGCTTTTGGACTGATTTGAAAGTACTTTTTCCTGTCCACTATATCACCTGTAAGCTGCCTGACCATTTTGTTTTTGACAGCACGTTCTACGTTTAGGGGTTCTTTGTTAATCCAAGAATTGATAACGGCGCCTATGTTGTTTGTGTACTCTAATTCAGCATTATCTGTCGTCGTTTCAGGATTTTCTGTAACATCACTGTGAAAATTAATACGTCCGCCTTTTTTCGAATTATTTCCATTTTTATTGGCTGCATTTCCTGGATTTTGTATCGGAGTGGAATGCTGCGCTGGCTTAAAATGTTTTTTTAAGTTTGGACCTTGGAAGACATAACCTCCTGGGTCATTTGGTGGGATCTGGGTAGATTTATCTATTTGAGTTTCATCCGTTTCATCATAAATATTAGTCAATGTATCTTTTAAATCAGTTTTCTGACTTCCTGGTAGGGGTAATTTTTCAATAACGTCGTCGAGATTTCTTGACAGCCTTTCTTTTCTTATACGTTTATCTTTTAATATAGATTCATCTAACTCTTTTTCTAATGTTCTAGCTAGATTAAGTTTGAAGTACTTAATGTTATCTTTAGACATTGATGAATTATCAAGACTCTGGTTAATATCATTTTGTATCAGTTTTTTTATGACACCTAAGTCTTCCTTTACCAGCAACGTTGATTTATCTATATCTTTTTCCATAATGTTAAGTAATTTATTCTTAACATCATTTTTTTTATCTGGTGTTAGTTGTGAACCCTTAATAATATCACTAAGACTTTTAAAGAGGGTGTGTTTTATTTGACTTTTGATTATAGAAGGCGTATGATCTCTAGGTACATTTACAAGATCAATCTTAACCGAGGTAGTGTCATCTAGTTCTCGCGTCCCAGTAATGGGTTTAAGATCCGGCCCTACTTTACTCTTTCTTTCTAATTTTAATTTTACAGGAATCTCTACCATCTCTATTTCTGTATCTTTGGTGAATTTGTATTTAGTTCCTTCTATAGTACTGAATTTTTTTTTGTACCCATCTTTTGAGTCCAGAACCTTTGTAATCAATGACATTTCTCTTGCTCTACCAACAAGCTTGCTAGATACATCTTCGGCTTCAAACGGAGATAGACTTGTTGACTGGAGTATACTTTTCCTGACGTTTCTTCTTGCAGTGTCCGTGTCACCTCCTCTTGACGCTAATTCTTCTAGCGCATTAACTATAACTGTCTCCAATTCTTGTCTATTTTCTTCAATATTATGTACGTCGAGGACATCAGCTACTTCTTCTTTCAACGGTTCCTCCATCTTTTCGATTGGTTTAGCGGGACCGGTACTTCTTCTACGACCATGTGACGTATCGTCACTTCTTCTACGACCATAGGACGTATCGTCGCTTCTTCTCCTTTTAGTTCGTCTTCGTCCTGTTTTAGAAGAGAGAGTGATAATAATGACATATGGATATATTAATTTATTAGTAACAGTAATCATGTCTTCGTCACTAAATAGTAGTTCTTTATTAAATAGTCACATTAAAGAAATAAAGGTCAGCAGACAAGTGTAATCTGAGATTCGAACTGACGAACAATGATTAAAAACTAAATTTATGGAAACGACATAAGCTTTTGAAAATTTGGCGTTCATTTAATATAAGTAATATCTGATGTATTTTCTATATTTTATCGAGTCGAATTTTAGATTGCGACTTGTCTTAACGTTTAGAGAAAAATTGATAAAGTTAAAGGGTAAAACGGAACAGACAGGAAGCCAAGTTAAATAAGGCTTATAAAATTATTAGTGTCCTGTTTTTATATCGACAGATTTGCTTAATTTTTTTATTAATTGATTGAGGCTTAATATGTAATTTTTTGTCAATCTTTAATTGCAAAATTGAGCAAAGCTATTGAGTTGATATAGCATTTATGTTAGTTTGTGTTCCTTGTGTTACTGATTGTGAGTGATTCATATTTGTGTTTGCCCTCTTATCAGTCAGATTTCGAGGTGGAAGATGCATTTCGAAATATTAAGAGACTAGAGACACCATACCCTTTCTTATTCCGTGAAGAAGAGATTCAGTAGCAAAATACCTGAAAAAACTAAAATTCAGATTTAGACACCTAAAAACAAGGCAGATACAAATGAAGATAAATTAAACAAGTACAACAAGGAAAGAGAACCGACTAAAGACTAAACAAACGGGTTAAACTGATTCTGGGTGACAGAAACGAGAGGCAGAAAGTGACTGTTCTAGGATGCTGAACAGCTACATTCAAATCTTTCAATTCCATTTGAATTCATTGAACATATAACAGTTTTTTCAACAACAACAAAAGCGGAATTTTAGCCATGTTGTATAAATATTAGTCATATTTTGACCTAGTGAAGATTCTTCAGCGGATCCAGCTTATTTTCGGACTGTGATGCAGTGAAAGATATAAATGTTATCACATGCTTTATCGTTCCCTGATGCAAGTACCCATCTTATTTCCAATTGCAGTGATCTCCGTGCCCTTCAGAAAATGAATCCTTATTGACCGCTTAATTTAGTTTTTCTTCTATGGCACTCTTAACGGGGTATCCTCGAACCGGGCGGGTAATTTTTTGAACCATTCGCCTGCTGACTCTTGATAATAATACTATAGGCTTGCGTTTGACCACTATTTCTTCTGATGCTAAGTGATGCTGATCGGGTATGGATAACGATAGACTTAAAGTACCTCTCTTACGTATGACACCATCATACGTAACTAAGAACCCAGACTCAAAAAAGAATAGATTCAAGGTACTCCAATAAAAAACGACGTGTGGAGGGGTCTCCGAGTGACCATTCGTAGAGAATAAATAGCACTATTAACTATGCTGCAATATGGTGTTGTATTCCCTGCAACCGTACATTATATTAAATATTTACCTACAACAATAATAATATACATAAATTAGTATATAGTTAGAATACGAGTATTACGGCATATACAATTGGTTCAGGTATTTATCAATTTTACTTGTCTAACGGTAATATAATAAATACGCTATCCGAGTTTACTTCCAGTCATGTAGACATAATTAATTAATAGTTACTTATAAACGAGTAATTCACTTAACATGAAGAACTTTACAGGAATTGGATTATCGATATTCATGGCTTTGGGCCTCATCACGTCAAATTCATCACTCATTAAGCAGAGTTAATTTCATACTTTATATGAAAACATTTACTGTTTAAAGTAGGTTCAGAAGTTTGTCTTTTATTGAGTTTATTTTATCTTAGATCGTATTCTTGTATCTTTAACTTTATAATTTTATTTACCATCAATTGTATTTTGTATTACGTATTTGGTAACTAAAAAAGTATACGGTTTCTAAACACTGTCCATAATCGATTTTACGATGTTTTTGTCCATGTAACATAACTTATTTATTTTTTAAGCAACGCTACTGAAGAATATTCCATTACTCGTTATTTGCTTAACATAATTGTTTAGCATTGACTTAATTTTATTCTGCAGAGCTACATATTTGTGAAACCCGAAATACTTTAGTCATCTTTTACGCTACTTGACCTTTATGACGCCGCCATTGTGGTAGACTAGTCGGCACTGCAATATCTCCAATCTTCTTCAATAATTCTTTGGTTCCTCGCATAATTTGGCCCATATCCTGAGGAGGAACCTTTTTACTTAATCTCCTAAAAACCTGATACTTTAAATTCTCCAGTTCCTCTTGATCAGAAGTTTTTGCTTCAGGATGTACTCGTAAATATTTATGTCTATCCATTATATCGCTGATGAGATCGTCCAACAGTTCTGCTTTGACTTTCCGGTCTAGCTCTACTGGCAGATTATCTAGCCAGGCCTTAATCACATTAGTTAATTTATCGGTATATTCTTTTCCCGCACTCTTTTCTTGTGCACTCTGGATACTTTTATCTTTTGATTTACGCTTTGTTGGAGTGGATGTTTTACCAGGAACAAAATGTTTATCACTTTTCGGAGCACCAGGTAAGGTTTTATCATTCCAGTCTATATTTTGACTGTCCTTAAAATAATCTTTGTTCAATGCTTCTGCTAGTTGTAATTTTAACGTTTTCTTCTTGTTGGCTGGTATCGAGGATGCATCTATTATGTTTTTGGTATCTTTCAAAATCTCGCGTTTTACCTCATCAAAATCTTTTTTTTGAGTTAGTGGTGACTTGTCTATGTCTTGTTCTAGTTTAGTTTTTAACTTTGATTTTAAACTGCCTTTAATAGCTTTGGGTATGGCGGATTGGTCAATGACATCGTTGATAGCTTTACTCATTGAGTCTTTCATTATTTTCTTTATGATTGAAGGTTTGTCAATTTCACGGGCTTGGAAAGCAAATTTTTCCTGTAGGACTTCGTTAATAGCATCCTCATTATTGGTATCGTATGGTACTCCATCGATTGTATAAATCAACGAGTCTTTTATTTGCAACTGTTCCGGACTAGTTATAAATTCTTCAGGAGACATTTCAGTTACTCTTCGTCTTGTGATATCAAATTGGCTCATTCTTTCTTTGTTGAACAAATCAGAGTCATTTGCTTTAGCGACTAGTGCCATTTCTCGCGCTCGGTCAATCAGTTTATTTGATAAATTGTTTGCTTCTTCCTCAGATAAATTTGTGTCTTGCATAATTTTCTTTGTGACATTTCTTTTAACAGTTTCAATATCACCACCTCTAACAACTAAATCTTGTAATTCACCAACAATATTCTCTTCTATTTTTGGTATGTAGGAAGGATCTATTTGCTGTTTACTCAAAACATCCTGGATTTCTTCTTTTAAAGACTTATCGACTTCTAATTTGGGCAATAATGTTTGTTCTGGCATACTCTTCCTTGTGGTTTTTAAGGTTTCCTTGGCTTTAATTTTGTCACGCAAAGTACTCATATTTTCATCAACCATACCCGTCAAATCATTTTTCAATATATTTTTTTCATCTTCTGGCAAAGGTAGTTCGTCTAGTATTTTACCAATACCAGCTTTTAGATCATTTTGGCCACTAACAGAAAGTGGAAGCTTCAAATTATCAGCTGCCATGTCCTTTAATTTTTTTTTTAGTTCCAATTTTTTTTCTTCAGGGATCTGCGCATTATCGATAGACTTTTCGATTCCCTGAAGAATTTTTTCTCGTGTACGATCCTCTAATTTTTCAATATCTTTCGCATCACTTTGTTTTATATTATGTTTCAGTAACTTAATATTTTTATCCACTATACCAGTTAACTCCTTTTTCAATTTCCTTATCTCATCTTTTGTTAAAGATAACTCGTTTAGTAGGTCATTTATACCCTCTTTGAGAGCGCCTTGAGTCTTGCCGGAATATGGTTGGCTAAAATTTTTCATTACCATGTCTTTCAATTTTTTTTTCAATTCTGTCTTCTTTTCTTGAGAGATTGATGAATTTTCAATGGACTTTTCAAGATCTCGTAAAATATCATCCTGAGCTTGTGATTCAATTTTTTGTATTTGTTCAGCTTCGATTTTTCTTTCTCTTTCATCTCTCAATGACTCGACATTTTTATCAAGCATACTTGTCAAACCCTTTTTCAATTTATTTTTTTCATCTTGTGATACTGGTAGCTCTTCTAGTATGTTATAAATGCCATCTTTTAAGGCTTGCTGTGCTTCATCTGTTAACGGTTGATTTAAATTTTCAGCTGCCATACTTTGTAATTTCTTTCTTAATTCCTGCTTTTTCTCTTCAGGTATCGATGACTCTTCAATGGTCTTTTCAATGCCTTGCAAAATATTTGCCTTGGTGTTAGCTTGTTCAATTTCAGCTTGACGTTGCAAAACTTTTTTAGACTTCAAAACTTCTGTTGCTTTTATGTCATCATGCAAAGTTCTGACGTTATCATCGACTATATCAATTAGTTTCTTTTTCAATTTGATTTTTTGGTCCTGTGGTAAAGGTAGTTCATCTAAAATTGCGTTTATGCCATCTATAAGGGCACTCTGTACTTCATCAGTAAAACGTTGGTTAAAATTCTTAACGGCCATATCTATAAGCTTCCGTTTTAATTCTAATTTCTTTTCCTGCGAGATTGGTGCATCTTCAATGGACTTTTCAAGTCCCCGTAAAATATTATCTTGAGCGCGGGTCTCCATTTTTTTCAATTGATCCTCTTCTTTTTGTTTCACGTCATATCTTAGAGACCTGACGTTTGTGTCAACCATATCAGTTAATTTAGTTTTCAATTTGTCCTTCTGTTCTGTCGGTATAGGAAGTTCATCCAGAATGGTGTTTATGCCATCTCTGAGTGCGCCTTGTACTTCATCAGTAAAAGGTTGATTAAAATTCTTAGCTGCCATGTCTTTTAGTTTCTTTTTCAACTCAATTTTTTTTTCCTCTGAGATTGGCGAATCTTCTATGGATTTCTCGATTCCGCGAAGAATATTATCTTGAGTGCGTGTTTCTATTTCTTTTTGCTTCATATCATCTCTAAAAGATTCAATATTTTGTTCGACGACATGTGTCAGGCCCTTTTTCAATTTATTTTTTTCATCTTGTGATACTGGTAACTCTTCTAGTATGTTATAAATGCCATCTTTTAAGGCCTGCTGTGCTTCATCAGTTAAAGGTTTACTTAAATTTTCTACGGCCATACTTTGTAATTTCTTTCTTAATTCCCGCTTTTTCTCTTCAGGTATCGATGACTCTTCAATGGTCTTTTCAATGCCTTGCAAAATATTTTCTTTGGTCTTAGATTGTTCAACTTCAGCTTGACGTTGCAAAACTTTTTTAGACTTCAAAACTTCTGTTGCTTTTATGTCATCACGCAAAGTTCTTACGTTTTCATCGACTATATCAATAAGTTCTTTTTTCAAATTGATTTTCTGGTCCTGTGGTAAAGGTAGTTCATCTAAAATTTCGTTTATGCCATCTATAAGGGCACTCTGTACTTCATCAGTAAAACGTTGGTTAAAATTCTTAACGGCCATATCTATAAGTTTCCGTTTTAATTCTAATTTCTTTTCCTGCGAGATTGGTGCATGATCAATGGACTTTTCAAGTCCCCGTAAAATATTATCTTGTGTGCGGGTCTCCATTTTTTTCAATTGATCCTCTTCTTTTTGTTTCACGTCATCTCTTAGGGACTCAACGTTTGTGTCAACCATGTCAGTTAATTTAGTTTTCAATTTGTCCTTCTGTTCTTTTGGTATTGGAAGTTCGTCCAGAATATTGTTTATGCCATCTCTAAGTGCGCCTTGTACTTCATCAGTAAAAGGTTGATTAAAATTCTTAGCTGCCATGTCTTTTAGTTTCTTTTTCAACTCAATTTTTTTTTCCTCTGAGATTGGCGAATCTTCTATGGATTTCTCGATTCCTCGGAGAATGTTATCTTGAGCGCGTGTTTCTATTTCTTTTTGCTTCATATCATCTCTTAAGGATTCAATGTTTTGCTCAACGACATGTGTCAGGCCCTTTTTCAATTTATTTTTTTCATCTTGTGATACTGGTAGTTCTTCTAGTATGTTATAAATGCCATCTTTTAAGGCCTGCTGCGCTTCATCGGTTAAAGGTTTATCTAAATTTTCAGCTGCCATACTTTGTAATTTCTTTCTTAATTCCCGCTTTTTCTCTTCAGGTATAGATGACTCTTCAATAGTTTTTTCAATTCCTTGCAAAATGTTCTCCTTCGTTTCGTCGACTGCTGTTTGAGGCATCGCAGATTTTTTTGTTATGGATATTTCTTTGGCTTTAATTATATCAGCTTGTAGGGATTTTACATTTGTATCAACCATATCAGTCAATTCATTCTTTAATTGATCTTTCTTGTCTTTTGCTAACGGCAATTCATCTAAGATATTATTAATGCCCTCTTTGAGTGCATTCTGAACGTCGGCGGACATCGGCTGATCAAAATTTTTAAAAGCCATATCCTTTAATTTTTGCTTCAGTTCCAACTTTTTTTCGTTAGAAATTGGTGCATTCTCGATAGACTCTTCGATTCCATATAATATTTTATCTCTTGTGCGATTCTCTAGTTTTTCAACTTGCTTGGCATATCTTTGCTTCTTATTAACTTTTAGTGACTCTATATTTTTATCTACTACACCAGTTAATTCCTTTTTCAATATCTTTATCTCATCTTTTGTTAAAGATAGCTCGTTTAATACGTCATTTATCCCATCTTTGAGTGCGTTTTGAACATCGTCGGAACAAAGTTGGCCGAAGTTTTTCATTACCATGTCTTTCAATTTTTTTTTTAATTGTATCTTCTTTTCTTGCGCGATTGATGAATTTTCAATGGACTTTTCAAGATCTCGTAAAATATCATCTTCAACTTGTGATTCCATTTTTTGTATTTGTGCAGCTTCGATTTTTCTTTCTCTTTCATCTCTCAATGACTCGACATTTTTATCAACCATACTTGTTAAACCCTTTTTTAATTTCTTTTTCTCATCTTGTGACACTGGTAACTCTTCCAGTATGGTATTAATGCCATCTTTTAATGCTTGCTGTGCTTCATCAGTTAACGGTTGATTTAAATTTTCAGCTGCCATACTTTGTAATTTCTTTCTTAATTCCTGCTTTTTCTCTTCAGGAATCGATGATTCTTCAATAGTTTTCTCAATCCCCTGCAAAATGTTTGCCTTTGTCTTTGATTCTTCGATTTCAGATTGGGGCACCGAACGTCTTTTGAATTTTAATTCTTCTTTTGTTTTAATTTCATCACGCAAAGTTCTTACGTTTTCATCCACTACATCAATTAATTCATTTTTCAATTTGATTTTTTGATCTTGTGGTAAAGGCAGTTCATCTAAAATTTCATTTATGCCATCTATAAGGGCACTCTGTACTTCATCAGTAAAACGTTGGTTAAAATTCTTAACGGCCATATCTATAAGCTTCCGTTTTAATTCTAATTTCTTTTCCTGCGAGATTGGTGCATGTTCAATGGACTTTTCAAGTCCCCGTAAAATATTATCTTGTGTGCGGGTCTCCATTTTTTTCAATTGATCCTCTTCTTTTTGTTTCACGTCATCTCTTAGGGACTCAACGTTTGTGTCAACCATGTCAGTTAATTTAGTTTTCAATTTGTCCTTCTGTTCTTTCGGTATAGGAAGTTCATCCAGAATGGTGTTTATGCCATCTCTGAGTGCGCCTTGTACTTCATCAGTAAAAGGTTGATTAAAATTCTTAGCTGCCATGTCTTTTAGTTTCTTTTTCAACTCAATTTTTTTTTCCTCTGAGATTGGCGAATCTTCTATGGATTTCTCGATTCCACGAAGAATGTTATCTTGAGCGCGTGTTTCTATTTCTTTTTGCTTCATATCATCTCTTAAAGATTCAATATTTTGCTCAACGACATCTGTGAGGCCCTTTTTCAATTTATTTTTTTCATCTTGTGATACTGGTAGCTCTTCTAGTATGTTATAAATGCCATCTTTTAAGGCTTGCTGTGCTTCATCAGTTAAAGGTTTACTTAAATTTTCTGCGGCCATACTTTGTAATTTCTTTCTTAATTCCCGCTTTTTCTCTTCAGGTATCGATGACTCTTCAATGGTCTTTTCAATACCTTGCAAAATGTTTTCCTTGGTCTTAGATTGTTCAACTTCAGCTTGACGTTGCAAAACTTTTTTAGACTTCAAAACTTCTGTTGCTTTTATGTCATCATGCAAAGTTCTTACGTTTTCATCGACTATATCAATTAATTCTTTTTTCAATTTGATTTTTTGGTCCTGTGGTAAAGGTAGTTCATCTAAAATTGCGTTTATGCCATCTATAAGGGCACTCTGTACTTCATCAGTAAAACGTTGGTTAAAATTCTTAACGGCCATATCTATAAGCTTCTGTTTTAATTCTAATTTCTTTTCCTGCGAGATTGGTGCATCTTCAATGGCGTTTTGAAGTCCCCGTAAAATATTATCTTGTGTGCGGGTCTCCATTTTTTTCAATTGATCCTCTTCTTTTTGTTTCACGTCATCTCTTAGGGACTCAACGTTTGTGTCAACCATGTCAGTTAATTTAGTTTTCAATTTGTCCTTCTGTTCTTTCGGTATAGGAAGTTCATCCAGAATGGTGTTTATGCCATCTCTGAGTGCGCCTTGTACTTCATCAGTAAAAGGTTGATTAAAATTCTTAGCTGCCATGTCTTTTAGTTTCTTTTTCAACTCAATTTTTTTTTCCTCTGAGATTGGCGAATCTTCTATGGATTTCTCGATTCCACGGAGAATGTTATCTTGAGCGCGTGTTTCTATTTCTTTTTGCTTCATATCATCTCTTAAGGATTCAATGTTTTGCTCAACGACATGTGTCAGGCCCTTTTTCAATTTATTTTTTTCATCTTGTGATACTGGTAGCTCTTCTAGTATGTTATAAATGCCATCTTTTAAGGCCTGCTGCGCTTCATCGGTTAAAGGTTTATCTAAATTTTCAGCTGCCATACTTTGTAATTTCTTTCTTAATTCCCGCTTTTTCTCTTCAGGTATAGATGACTCTTCAATAGTTTTTTCAATTCCTTGCAAAATGTTCTCCTTCGTTTCGTCGACTGCTGTTTGAGGCATCGCAGATTTTTTTGTTATGGATATTTCTTTGGCTTTAATTATATCAGCTTGTAGAGATTTTAAATTTGTATCAACCATATCAGTCAATTCATTCTTTAATTGATCTTTCTTGTCTTTTGCTAACGGCAATTCATCTAAGATATTATTAATGCCCTCTTTGAGTGCATTCTGAACGTCGGCGGACATCGGCTGATCAAAATTTTTAGCAGCCATATCCTTTAATTTTTGCTTCAGTTCCAACTTTTTTTCGTTAGAAATTGGTGCATTCTCGATAGACTCTTCGATTCCATATAATATTTTATTTCTTGTGCGATTCTCTAGTTTTTCAACTTGCCTGGCATATCTTTGCTTCTTATTATCTTTTAGTGACTCTATATTTTTATCTACTACACCAGTTAATTCCTTTTTCAATATCTTTATCTCATCTTTTGTTAAAGATAGCTCGTTTAATACGTCATTTATCCCATCTTTGAGTGCGTTTTGAACATCGTCGGAACCAAGTTGGCCGAAGTTTTTCATTACCATGTCTTTCAATTTTTTTTTTAATTGCATCTTCTTTTCTTGCGCGATTGATGAATTTTCAATGGACTTTTCAAGATCTCGTAAAATATCATCTTCAGCTTGTGATTCCATTTTTTGTATTTGTGCAGCTTCGATTTTTCTTTCTCTTTCATCTCTCAATGACTCGACATTTTTATCAACTATACTTGTTAAACCCTTTTTTAATTTGTTTTTCTCATCTTGTGACACTGGTAACTCTTCCAGTATGGTATTAATGCCATCTTTTAATGCTCGCTGTGCTTCATCAGTAAACGGTTGATTTAAATTTTCGGCTGCCATACTTTGTAATTTCTTTCTTAATTCCTGCTTTTTCTCTTCAGGTATCGATGACTCTTCAATAGTTTTCTCAATCCCCTGCAAAATGTTTGCCTTTGTCTTTGATTCTTCGATTTCAGATTGGGGCACCGAACGTCTTTTGAATTTTAATTCTTCTTTTGTTTTAATGTCATCACGCAAAGTTCTTACGTTTTCATCCACTACATCAATTAATTCATTTTTCAATTTGATTTTTTGATCTTGTGGTAAAGGCAGTTCATCTAAAATTTCGTTTATGCCATCTATAAGGGCACTCTGTACTTCATCAGTAAAACGTTGGTTAAAATTCTTAACGGCCATATCTATAAGCTTCTGTTTTAATTCTAATTTCTTTTCCTGCGAGATTGGTGCATCTTTAATGGCGTTTTCAAGTCCCCGTAAAATATTATCTTGTGTGCGGGTCTCCATTTTTTTCAATTGATCCTCTTCTTTTTGTTTCACGTCATCTCTTAGGGACTCAACGTTTGTGTCAACCATGTCAGTTAATTTAGTTTTCAATTTGTCCTTCTGTTCTTTCGGTATTGGAAGTTCGTCCAGAATGTTGTTTATGCCATCTCTAAGTGCGCCTTGTATTTCATCAGTAAAAGGTTGATTAAAATTCTTAGCTGCCATGTCTTTTAGTTTCTTTTTCAACTCATTTTTTTTTTCCTCTGAGATTGGCGAATCTTCTATGGATTTCTCAATTCCACGGAGAATGTTATCTTGAGCGCGTGTTTCTATTTCTTTTTGCTTCATATCATCTCTTAAAGATTCAATATTTTGCTCAACGACATGTGTCAGGCCCTTTTTCAATTTATTTTTTTCATCTTGTGATACCGGTAGCTCTTCTAGTATGTTATAAATGCCATCTTTTAAGGCTTGCTGTGCTTCATCAGTTAAAGGTTTACTTAAATTTTCTGCGGCCATACTTTGTAATTTCTTTCTTAATTCCCGCTTTTTCTCTTCAGGTATCGATGACTCTTCAATGGTCTTTTCAATGCCTTGCAAAATGTTTTCCTTGGTCTTAGATTGTTCAACTTCAGCTTGACGTTGCAAAACTTTTTTAGACTTCAAAACTTCTGTTGCTTTTATGTCATCATGCAAAGTTCTTACGTTTTCATCGACTATATCAATTAATTCTTTTTTCAATTTGATTTTTTGGTCCTGTGGTAAAGGTAGTTCATCTAAAATTGCGTTTATGCCATCTATAAGGGCACTCTGTACTTCATCAGTAAAACGTTGGTTAAAATTCTTAACGGCCATATCTATAAGCTTCTGTTTTAATTCTAATTTCTTTTCCTGCGAGATTGGTGCATCTTTAATGGCGTTTTCAAGTCCCCGTAAAATATTATCTTGTGTGCGGGTCTCCATTTTTTTCAATTGATCCTCTTCTTTTTGTTTCACCTCATCTCTTAGGGACTCAACGTTTGTGTCAACCATGTCAGTTAATTTAGTTTTCAATTTGTCCTTCTGTTCTTTCGGTATAGGAAGTTCATCCAGAATGGTGTTTATGCCATCTCTGAGTGCGCCTTGTACTTCATCAGTAAAAGGTTGATTAAAATTCTTAGCTGCCATGTCTTTTAGTTTCTTTTTCAACTCATTTTTTTTTTCCTCTGGGATTGGCGAATCTTCTATGGATTTCTCGATTCCACGAAGAATGTTATCTTGAGCGCGTGTTTCTATTTCTTTTTGCTTCATATCATCTCTTAACGATTCAATATTTTGCTCAACGATATGTGTCAGGCCCTTTTTCAATTTATTTTTTTCATCTTGTGATACCGGTAGCTCTTCTAGTATGTTATAAATGCCATCTTTTAAGGCTTGCTGTGCTTCATCAGTTAAAGGTTTACTTAAATTTTCTGCGGCCATACTTTGTAATTTCTTTCTTAATTCCCGCTTTTTCTCTTCAGGTATCGATGATTCTTCAATAGTTTTCTCAATCCCCTGCAAAATGTTTGCCTTTGTCTTTGATTCTTCGATTTCAGATTGGGGCACCGAACGTCTTTTGAATTTTAATTCTTCTTTTGTTTTAATTTCATCACGCAAAGTTCTTACGTTTTCATCCACTACATCAATTAATTCATTTTTCAATTTGATTTTTTGATCTTGTGGTAAAGGCAGTTCATCTAAAATTTCATTTATGCCATCTATAAGGGCACTCTGTACTTCATCAGTAAAACGTTGGTTAAAATTCTTAACGGCCATATCTATAAGCTTCCGTTTTAATTCTAATTTCTTTTCCTGCGAGATTGGTGCATGTTCAATGGACTTTTCAAGTCCCCGTAAAATATTATCTTGTGTGCGGGTCTCCATTTTTTTCAATTGATCCTCTTCTTTTTGTTTCACGTCATCTCTTAGGGACTCAACGTTTGTGTCAACCATGTCAGTTAATTTAGTTTTCAATTTGTCCTTCTGTTCTTTCGGTATAGGAAGTTCATCCAGAATGGTGTTTATGCCATCTCTGAGTGCGCCTTGTACTTCATCAGTAAAAGGTTGATTAAAATTCTTAGCTGCCATGTCTTTTAGTTTCTTTTTCAACTCAATTTTTTTTTCCTCTGAGATTGGCGAATCTTCTATGGATTTCTCGATTCCACGAAGAATGTTATCTTGAGCGCGTGTTTCTATTTCTTTTTGCTTCATATCATCTCTTAAAGATTCAATATTTTGCTCAACGACATCTGTGAGGCCCTTTTTCAATTTATTTTTTTCATCTTGTGATACTGGTAGCTCTTCTAGTATGTTATAAATGCCATCTTTTAAGGCTTGCTGTGCTTCATCAGTTAAAGGTTTACTTAAATTTTCTGCGGCCATACTTTGTAATTTCTTTCTTAATTCCCGCTTTTTCTCTTCAGGTATCGATGACTCTTCAATGGTCTTTTCAATACCTTGCAAAATGTTTTCCTTGGTCTTAGATTGTTCAACTTCAGCTTGACGTTGCAAAACTTTTTTAGACTTCAAAACTTCTGTTGCTTTTATGTCATCATGCAAAGTTCTTACGTTTTCATCGACTATATCAATTAATTCTTTTTTCAATTTGATTTTTTGGTCCTGTGGTAAAGGTAGTTCATCTAAAATTGCGTTTATGCCATCTATAAGGGCACTCTGTACTTCATCAGTAAAACGTTGGTTAAAATTCTTAACGGCCATATCTATAAGCTTCTGTTTTAATTCTAATTTCTTTTCCTGCGAGATTGGTGCATCTTCAATGGCGTTTTGAAGTCCCCGTAAAATATTATCTTGTGTGCGGGTCTCCATTTTTTTCAATTGATCCTCTTCTTTTTGTTTCACGTCATCTCTTAGGGACTCAACGTTTGTGTCAACCATGTCAGTTAATTTAGTTTTCAATTTGTCCTTCTGTTCTTTTGGTATTGGAAGTTCGTCCAGAATATTGTTTATGCCATCTCTAAGTGCGCCTTGTACTTCATCAGTAAAAGGTTGATTAAAATTCTTAGCTGCCATGTCTTTTAGTTTCTTTTTCAACTCAATTTTTTTTTCCTCTGAGATTGGCGAATCTTCTATGGATTTCTCTATTCCTCGGAGAATGTTATCTTGAGCGCGTGTTTCTATTTCTTTTTGCTTCATATCATCTCTTAAGGATTCAATGTTTTGCTCAACGACATGTGTCAGGCCCTTTTTCAATTTATTTTTTTCATCTTGTGATACTGGTAGCTCTTCTAGTATGTTATAAATGCCATCTTTTAAGGCTTGCTGCGCTTCATCGGTTAAAGGTTTATCTAAATTTTCAGCTGCCATACTTTGTAATTTCTTTCTTAATTCCCGCTTTTTCTCTTCAGGTATAGATGACTCTTCAATAGTTTTTTCAATTCCTTGCAAAATGTTCTCCTTCGTTTCGTCGACTGCTGTTTGAGGCATCGCAGATTTTTTTGTTATGGATATTTCTTTGGCTTTAATTATATCAGCTTGTAGGGATTTTACATTTGTATCAACCATATCAGTCAATTCATTCTTTAATTGATCTTTCTTGTCTTTTGCTAACGGCAATTCATCTAAGATATTATTAATGCCCTCTTTGAGTGCATTCTGAACGTCGGCGGACATCGGCTGATCAAAATTTTTAGCAGCCATATCCTTTAATTTTTGCTTCAGTTCCAACTTTTTTTCGTTAGAAATTGGTGCATTCTCGATAGACTCTTCGATTCCATATAATATTTTATTTCTTGTGCGATTCTCTAGTTTTTCAACTTGCCTGGCATATCTTTGCTTCTTATTATCTTTTAGTGACTCTATATTTTTATCTACTACACCAGTTAATTCCTTTTTCAATATCTTTATCTCATCTTTTGTTAAAGATAGCTCGTTTAATACGTCATTTATCCCATCTTTGAGTGCGTTTTGAACATCGTCGGAACCAAGTTGGCCGAAGTTTTTCATTACCATGTCTTTCAATTTTTTTTTTAATTGCATCTTCTTTTCTTGCGCGATTGATGAATTTTCAATGGACTTTTCAAGATCTCGCAAAATATCATCTTCAGCTTGTGATTCCATTTTTTGTATTTGTGCAGCTTCGATTTTTCTTTCTCTTTCATCTCTCAATGACTCGACATTTTTATCAACCATACTTGTTAAACCCTTTTTTAATTTATTTTTCTCATCTTGTGACACTGGTAACTCTTCCAGTATGGTATTAATGCCATCTTTTAATGCTTGCTGTGCTTCATCAGTTAACGGTTGATTTAAATTTTCAGCTGCCATACTTTGTAATTTCTTTCTTAATTCCTGCTTTTTCTCTTCAGGAATCGATGATTCTTCAATAGTTTTCTCAATCCCCTGCAAAATGTTTGCCTTTGTCTTTGATTCTTCGATTTCAGATTGGGGCACCGAACGCCTTTTGAATTTTAATTCTTCTTTTGTCTTAATGTCATCACGCAAAGTTCTTACGTTTTCATCGACTATATCAATTAATTCTTTTTTCAATTTGATTTTTTGGTCCTGTGGTAAAGGTAGTTCATCTAAAATTGCGTTTATGCCATCTATAAGGGCACTCTGTACTTCATCAGTAAAACGTTGGTTAAAATTCTTAACGGCCATATCTATGAGCTTCCGTTTTAATTCTAATTTCTTTTCCTGCGAGATTGGTGCATCTTCAATGGACTTTTCAAGTCCCCGTAAAATATTATCTTGTGTGCGGGTCTCCATTTTTTTCAATTGATCCTCTTCTTTTTGTTTCACGTCATCTCTTAGGGACTCAACGTTTGTGTCAACCATGTCAGTTAATTTAGTTTTCAATTTGTCCTTCTGTTCTTTCGGTATAGGAAGTTCATCCAGAATGGTGTTTATGCCATCTCTGAGTGCGCCTTGTACTTCATCAGTAAAAGGTTGATTAAAATTCTTAGCTGCCATGTCTTTCAGTTTCTTTCTCAACTCAATTTTTTTTTCCTCTGAGATTGGCGAATCTTCTATAGATTGCTCGATTCCTCGGAGAATGTTATCTTGAGCGCGTGTTTCTATTTCTTTTTGCTTCATATCATCTCTTAAAGATTCAATATTTTGCTCAACGACATGTGTCAGGCCCTTTTTCAATTTATTTTTTTCATCTTGTGATACTGGTAGCTCTTCTAGTATGTTATTAATGCCATCTTTTAAGGCTTGCTGTGCTTCATCAGTTAAAGGTTTATTTAAATTTTCTGCGGCCATGCTTTGTAATTTCTTTCTTAATTCTCGCTTTTTCTCTTCAGGTATCGATGACTCTTCAATGGTCTTTTCAATACCTTGCAAAATGTTTTCCTTGGTCTTAGATTGTTCAACTTCAGCTTGACGTTGCAAAACTTTTTTAGACTTCAAAACTTCTGTTGCTTTTATGTCATCACGCAAAGTTCTTACGTTTTCATCGACTATATCAATTAGTTCTTTTTTTAATTTGATTTTTTGGTCCGGTGGTAAATGCAGTTCATCTAAAATTTCATTTATGCCATCTATAAGGGCACTCTGTACTTCATCAGTAAAACGTTGGTTAAAATTCTTAACGGCCATATCTATAAGCTTCCGTTTTAATTCTAATTTCTTTTCCTGCGAGATTGGTGCATGTTCAATGGACTTTTCAAGTCCCCGTAAAATATTATCTTGTGTGCGGGTCTCCATTTTTTTCAATTGATCCTCTTCTTTTTGTTTCACGTCATCTCTTAGGGACTCAACGTTTGTGTCAACCATGTCAGTTAATTTAGTTTTCAATTTGTCCTTCTGTTCTTTCGGTATAGGAAGTTCGTCCAGAATATTGTTTATACCATCTCTAAGTGCGCTTTGTACTTCATCAGTAAAAGGTTGATTAAAATTCTTAGCTGCCATGTCTTTCAGTTTCTTTCTCAACTCAATTTTTTTTTCCTCTGAGATTGGCGAATCTTCTATGGATTGCTCGATTCCTCGGAGAATGTTATCTTGAGCGCGTGTTTCTATTTCTTTTTGCTTCATATCATCTCTTAAAGATTCAATATTTTGCTCAACGACATGTGTCAGGCCCTTTTTCAATTTATTTTTTTCATCCTGTGATACTGGTAGCTCTTCTAGTATGTTATTAATGCCATCTTTTAAGGCTTGCTGTGCTTCATCAGTTAAAGGTTTATTTAAATTTTCTGCGGCCATGCTTTGTAATTTCTTTCTTAATTCTCGCTTTTTCTCTTCAGGTATCGATGATTCTTCAATAGTTTTCTCAATCCCCTGCAAAATGTTTGCCTTGGTCTTAGATTGTTCAACTTCAGCTTGACGTTGCAAAACTTTTTTAGACTTCAAAACTTCTGTTGCTTTTATGTCATCACGCAAAGTTCTTACGTTTTCATCGACTATATCAATTAATTCTTTTTTTAATTTGATTTTTTGGTCCGGTGGTAAATGCAGTTCATCTAAAATTTCATTTATGCCATCTATAAGGGCACTCTGTACTTCATCAGTAAAACGTTGGTTAAAATTCTTAACGGCCATAGCTATAAGCTTCTGTTTTAATTCTAATTTCTTTTCCTGCGAGATTGGTGCATGTTCAATGGACTTTTCAAGTCCCCGTAAAATATTATCTTGTGTGCGGGTCTCCATTTTTTTCAATTGATCCTCTTCTTTTTGTTTCACGTCATCTCTTAGGGACTCAACGTTTGTGTCAACCATGTCAGTTAATTTAGTTTTCAATTTGTCCTTCTGTTCTTTCGGTATAGGAAGTTCATCCAGAATGTTGTTTATGCCATCTCTAAGTGCGCCTTGTACTTCATCAGTAAAAGGTTGATTAAAATTCTTAGCCGCCATGTCTTTTAGTTTCCTTTTCAACTCAATTTTTTTTTCCTCTGAGATTGGCGAATCTTCTATGGATTTCTCGATTCCACGGAGAATGTTATCTTGAGCGCGTGTTTCTATTTCTTTTTGCTTCATATCATCTCTTAAAGATTCAATATTTTGCTCAACGACATGTGTCAGGCCCTTTTTCAATTTATTTTTTTCATCCTGTGATACTGGTAGCTCTTCTAGTATGTTATTAATGCCATCTTTTAAGGCTTGCTGTGCTTCATCAGTTAAAGGTTTATTTAAATTTTCTGCGGCCATGCTTTGTAATTTCTTTCTTAATTCTCGCTTTTTCTCTTCAGGTATCGATGACTCTTCAATGGTCTTTTCAATGCCTTGCAAAATATTTTCCTTGGTCTTAGATTGTTCAACTTCAGCTTGACGTTGCAAAACTTTTTTAGACTTCAAAACTTCTGTTGCTTTTATGTCATCACGCAAAGTTCTTACGTTTTCATCGACTATGTCAATTAGTTCTTTTTTCAATTTGATTTTTTGGTCCTGTGGTAAAGGCAGTTCATCTAAAATTTCGTTTATGCCATCTATAAGGGCACTCTGTACTTCATCAGTAAAACGTTGGTTAAAATTCTTAACGGCCATATCTATAAGCTTCTGTTTTAATTCTAATTTCTTATCCTGCGAGATTGGTGCATCTTCAATGGACTTTTCAAGTCCTCGTAATATATTATCTTGTGTGCGGGTCTCCATTTTTTTCAATTGATCCTCTTCTTTTTGTTTCACGTCATCCCGTAAAGACTCAATATTTGCGTCAACCATTTCAGTTAATTCAATTTTAAATTTATTCTTCTGTTCCCTTGGTAAAGAAAATTCATCCAGAATGTCATTTATGCCATCCCTAAGTGCGCTTTGTACTTTATCAGTAAAAGGTTGATTAAAATTCTTAGATGCCATTGCTTTGAGCTTCTTTTTCAATTCTGACTTTTTTTCAGTAGAGATCGGTGAATCTACGATGATTTTCTCGATTCCTCGTAAAATTTTATTTAGAGTACGAGTTTCTATTTCTTTCTGTTTCGTGTCGTCTTTGAAAGACTCAACATTTTCATCAACGACACTTGTCAAATTCTTTTGTAGCCTTTTTTTTTCTTCTTCAGAAACTGGCAATTCGTCCAGTATATTATTGATACCTTCTTTTAAGGCCTTTTGTACGTCATCAGAGATTGGTTTATTTAAATTTTCAGCAGCCATACTTTGTAACTTCTTTTTTAATTCCATCTTTTTCTCCTCCGGTATTGGTGATTCTTCAATAGTCCTCTCAAGCCCTTCCAATATGTTTGCTTTAATTTTAGACTCCTCGTCTTTCTTTTTGCGTATTCTTTCTTTTTTTATCGCGGTTTCTTTTTCTTCAGTACGTATAGTTTCTATAGCCTCATCTAGTATATTAGTCAATTTATTTTTTAATTCGTTTTTGTCGTCTATTGGTAAAGATAATTCTTCAAGCATGTTGCTTAATTCTTTTTTTAATTTATCTTCAACATCATCAGATAGTGGTTTGATTAAGTTTTCAACAGCCATTTTCTTTAATTTATTTCGTAAGTCTTTCTTTTTCTCTTCAGGTATTGATGAAGCCTCGATGCTTTTCTGCATTTCTTCCAAAAGATTATTTACAGTATTTTCTCTTAATTTGAAATCTTGTTCTTCATTTTGCAATTTATCGAAATTGTTGGAGACAATATTTGACATACGCTGTTTAAATTCAACTTGTTTCTCTTTTGTCATTTTTGAGTCATCAATCATACTACTTAATCTGTCTTGAATAGTTTCTTTTACGTCATCAGACATAGGTCGTACCATATTTTTTATGAGAGCTCCTCTCACTTTCTTTTTTAATAAATTCTTTTTTTCTCTAGATATTGGTGATCTCTCGATTATTTTACTAATACGATCTGTTATAGTTTTCTTAATTTCATCCGTACCTCTACCCTGATTTAATAATGAGTCTAGATCATCTGTTAGTGTTTTAGTTATTTGGGTCTTTAAGCCCGTTTTTTTGTCTTCGGGTATTGTCATATCTTCAATTACTTTCAAGATGTCTTGTTTCATGTCCTGCTTGACCTCATCTGACAAGGGTTTGTATAAAGCGTCATTCAATATAAATTTTACATCTTTTTTTAGGTCTTGTTTATCGATATCATCAATTTCGAAACTATCGATAAATTTGTCAATATCATTCGATATTTCATTGTTAATATCAATTTTTTCTTCGCTATCCTCTTCAGTCAGTGACATAACCAAATTTTGACCCACTATATTAGTTATCTTTTCCCTTAACATACTTTTTTCGTTTTCTGGAATAGAAGACTTGTCAAGTATTTTGTTCATTTCTTTTTTTATTGTTTCTTGTATTTTATCAGTCATTTTTTGATCTAGATTCTCAGCAAGTGCAGCTTTGACTTTCTGTATCAAATTATTCTTTTTGGCTCTTGATATTTGCAGATCATTAATGACTCGAGCTATATCTCGTACAATAGCATCTTTTATCACACCAATATCTTTACCTTGAATCGTTAATTGATCAAAATCGTTGGCTAAAATGTCACCTAATTTAGATTTAATTTCAGATAATTGATCTTTTGGAATATTTGAATTATCTATAATATTAAAAATATCATCTTCAATGTTTGTTTTTATTTCATCGGAAAGTGGTTTGTATAACGTTTTTGCTAGCATTTTTTCTATTTGATTCTTTATCTCTTTCTTTTCATTTAAACCCACAGGTAGTTTGTTAATTATGCGATTCACATCCTTTGTTAATGTATTTTTATAATCGTCTATTTTTAATTTTTCTGTTGGTTGTTCGTCCAAATTGTTATTCAACACTTTTATCATTTTGGTTTTAAGATAATTTTTAGCATCCTTTCCTATCGATGAATTCTCAATTTCATCGTAAAGTTCTTGTTTTATTTGATCTTTTATATCAGACAGTTGTTCACCCAGGTTATTTTTTAATCTATCCTGTAGTAGCTTTCTTAAATCACCCTTTTTCTTTTCCGATAGCGGGGCATCGTCTATAATATCATTAAGCTCGTCTTCAATTGTGTCTTTTAAATCCTCTGTAAATTTTCGTGGAGTTGACACCCCAGTCAAAGTTCTTGTAAGTTTTTTCTTTAAACCGCTACTTTCACCTTCTGGTGCAGCATCACCAACAATATTAGAAACATCATCTATAATTGCTTTTTTTTGTTCATCCGACAGTGACGTGTCTAAATTCTTGGCTATCATGCCTTTTAATTTACTATTCAAGTGTTTCTTTTGTTCTCTATCAATCGGTGATTTTTCAATTGCACTGGTAATATCTTTTACAATTTTACTTTTTATTTTATTCATATCTTTTCTTAAGTCAAACAAAGCATTATCAAAGTCCTTAGTCACGGTAGCACTAACTTTGTTTTTTAATACATCCCTCCTATCAGTAGGTAACGGTAAAACATCAAATTTATCGATAATTTTTTCTTTTACCATTTCATTTCCTTTGTCAGACAGTCGTTGATCTTCGTACTCTTTGAGTATATCTTTTACTTTTTGCTTCAAATCTTCCTTTTCATCTGTATCTAATGAAGATTCCTCAATAACATCACTTACATTGTGCTCTACTTTACTTTGTATATCGCCGATTTTTTTGCGCTTAGGTGAAAAAATATTTAAGACTTTAGATGCAGCATTCGATAATTTGTTTTTTAAGTAAGTCATTATATCATCATCTTCGGAAATTAGTGGCTCTTCAATAATATCGTTTATTCCTTTTTGTATTGTTTCTTCTACGTCATCAGGTAAAGGCTTATTTAGATTTCTATCTAGAGCGCGTCTTACCTGTCCCATCACATCTTTCTTTTTATTCTTGTCTATTGGAAGATCTTTAACTATATTTCTGATATCTTTTGCTATTCTTTGTTTGACATCACTTCCATCTTTACGAAGTTTTGTCAGTGATTTATCAAAATGCCTAATTAGCACGTCACTAAGTTGCATTTTAATATCCATTTTACTTTCATTTGTTATGCTTGTATCATCATCAATAACATTATCTATATCCTCTAATAATATATCTTTAACATCTTCTTGCTTTTTTTCAGATTCTAATAAGGAATTATCTAAATTTTGAGTTACTATATCTGCTAACATGTTTTTAAGTTCTTCCTGTTGATCTTTCGCTATCGGCGACGCACCAATAATATCGTCAATTTCTTTTAATATTTTCCCTTTTACTTTTTCTTTGTATTGTCTCTTTGATGGCCAAAGTCGAAGCAATTCCATGAGTTCTTCAATATGCTGAGCTAAGATATCAGGATCTAAAGAAAGGTCTGAATCAGCTAGACATGCAATTATGTCATTTTGATAATGCTCATTCCCCTGTAGTTTAGCTTCTCTTATTTTATTTGTTAGTTCTTGAGCCAGTTTCTTGAATTTTCGTGAATGTAATTCACCAATGCCTGGTATACCTTGCAGCCAATCAATAACGTCTTCAGCAAGTTCATCTTGATCGAGATTTTCTATTTCATTTTCTTTAACAGTATTCGCTAGTTGGTCCATCAAATCTTCAATAAGTTCGTCCAATGTATCAAGCGCAATATCAATATCTTCCATGAATTTATGAACTTCTTCCCTCATTTTCTTTGCTATAGTCTCATCATCAATACCTTGAGCTTGTAATTTATTTAACTTTTTAGCCAGAGCTTCGATTAATTTTGGATCTCGCTTTAATTCTCTCATATTGTCCCTAAGCGAACTGAGTTCATTTAACCAGTCAGTTATATTTTGTTCAAATTCATCTTTTAAATCAGTTCTATCTTCTGATAAATCTACATTTTTAGGTATACTTACTATTTTTGCAGCCAATTTGTTAGCCATTCGTTTTAATGCCAAGTCCTTGTTACCTTTAATACTTATGGGTAATTTTTCAAGCATTTCAATAATTTCTCTTCTTAAGATTTTAGTATAAAAATGATCACATTGTGGTCTTTCAGCAGCTAGAGCTTTAATGTTGTTGGCAATATTATCAATTATGACATCAATATCCGCATTTCTATCTTCAAAGTCGATATCTTTTATCCACAATTTGACAGCGTCTTTAAATCTATCAGGTTTTCGTGGTATATTAATAATTTTCTCGAGAAGCTGGTCAGCTAAATCTTGTTTGAACTGTTTTTTATCATGTTTGTCCTTACCAGGATACCATATCGGAAAATCGATGATGAAATTGTTGATTTCTTCTCTAGCGTTATCATCGAAGTTCTCATCATCAGGTAATTTTTTCAACTTATTCCCTAATTCTGTGATCATATGTAGCCTTTTACTTTTATTATATGAGCTCTCGACACTGTGTATTGGAACATCTTTAAGCCAATCAGATATTTCTTCATCGATTCTTTTATTGTAATACGCTTGATCTTCTGGACTATACCGACCCACTGGCGGTATCTTTGCTTCTACCTGTTTACAATCACATTTCGGAGGGCTCTGTGAAGATCTATCAATGGTGTTGGGACAGCAATGGCAATACTTTGAGCTAATAGGCTGCTGAATAGGTTCGAAATCGACGCGCGGGGTATTGGTAGAGGCGTCGGGCATGCAACTACATTGTGATGACTTGGTACAATGACTGTTGATATCGTCATCGCGTTTGGACGTCTGAAAGAGAAAAAAGAAATGCATACTCATGAGTTACACAACATCTCAACGCGATAGAATTTTTGTATGGTTCTCGATAAACTACAGCTTTTATTTCTTAGCAATACTCGTAGATCACAGATGCACTTGGTTAGTATAATTCGTGTTTATGTGGATGCTATGACGGATAAACAATACCGGTATTCCAAACCGGAGGCCGCAGGTTAGATACCAGTCCGCGGTTATTTATTTCTTTAATAAAATGTATAACTTTTGAATTGCATAGTTTAAAGCGCACAGTTTTATATTCATAATTATGTTTCTTGTTGTTAGGGATCTCTGCGTGCTATAGCTCTTATACATATACATCCAAATCCACCAGTCTATGAACCAGTATAACTAACAACATTACATACCATCACGCCTGCATCGCCCGAAAGGTTTGGCAAAGGTCCCATATAATAGTGGGCTAGTCAATTTCCATTAACTGGGAACAAATCCAAACTCCTGAGGTGCTACTATGAATTTAATAGATAAACCCAAAAAGACTGATTGACATTGAACCCAAAACATCGAGCTTAACCGCAGTTTGCAGAAGATTCAACTTACACAAGATTCTATAAATTAAAATTATCGTTTAAGCAAACTAATTACAATAATTTATCAATACTTCTATTTTTGGTCACTATATTTATTTTTAAACGGCCATTAACCTGCAAGTGCTCTTGGCTATCAGTTTTAAAATTATAATCTACACAAAACATATTTGCACTGGGTCTAAGATGAGCTTTGAATACTAATACTGGCAACAATTGACTAAGTCTGTAAAGATTTATAAATTAATATGACATTAATGAATCTAATAAAATTGAAATAAAGCACACTTATTTGATAAATATAATATAACAATAACAATAAATGCAGCAATACTCACGGATGAAGGCATTGCGCAGCCACTAATAGACGCTAGGATGCGAGACAGAATCGGCACGGAGGCTGCGTAGTGAAACATTATCAACATAATAGTAGACATATTGCGTAGTAGAAGAGCAAATAATTAAACGCACAAACACACATTGCGCTTAACGATAACATTTGCCGCTTAAAATGTTAAAAAATATTCGAACTTTTATTCTAAACACAGTACATAATCAATAAATACTGAATTTAAACAAACTCCCAGAAAAAACCTACCTAAAAACTTTACCAGACGGATTGTCTAAAAAAGAAGGAAAGAAGAATCAACATTATGATTCAGACAACTCTAGAACGAAAAATAACGAAGCGGACAGCACTACTGAAGACCTTATTAAATCATCTGAAGCTTCCGACCACAGTGTATGTTGTGTGATGTGAACTTGTAAGACGCCTTTGATGAGTAGTGAATACCTATTGATCGTGTGTATCAATTACGTATATTGTATGATGTCATATTTGTGTGTGTCATAAATAATAAAAACAATAGTTACCTTGATCTTCTTCATCATTCATCTGCAAACAAGAGACACTAAGGTTAGGATTCGGAGTGCCACAAGGCTTTATAATGGGACCACTATAGGTAGGATCACTTTCAAATTAATTGAGACTGACGAATAATATTTCATATGTATCTAATTATTTCATTGAAATAAATGAATTGTAAAATGATCATAATCTGGTATTTAAAAAATTACATTGGACACAGCAAGACACTACTTGATTTGCCAGGGAAAATAATTTTACACAGGCCATGTTGGCCATTGGTGCTGCATAAGAAAAGACTAGATCAGGGTTCTGCAACCTGTTTTCTGCATGAGCCTCCTCGAATTAGAAATAAATTATGATTATTTTTATATTCCCGTGACAATATACAAAAACATTTTTGTTTTTATCAAAATTTCATAGTACGCGCGCGCAGAGAGATGATAAGAGATAATCCCTCTACACCCTGTTAGGAAGGCGAGCCTATCTGGTTGGGAAATCCTGGGCTATGATGACACTTACCATGGACTCCGGATTCCTGACGGGGCAGTTCTTCTTATGCTGGTTGTAGCGGTTCTTCAGCTTCGGACACACTTGGAATACCTGGACAAATTACTATTATATCTTAGAGGGAGGTACAATTCTGCTGCTATACGTCTAGGTACCAAGGCATTGCTAAATATTCTGCCATTATTATCCTCAACCAACCCTATACCACTGCTGGGTAATGGCCTTCCTAAAACCATGTTTCGATCAACCATCGTGAAATACGACTTTTACAATATCTTCGACCCATCTCATTACTGGACTGGACGACTAATGCTTCGCTTGCCTCCTCTTCGCAATCACTCAGTCCTACTACACCTTCCCTCATCACGCCCGGTACCCTGCCCTATTCTACCGCTAAGTAGCGTATAAAAATTACTATCGTGTAATCGTTGCTCGTGACCGGGTGCTGTCTGTCTGGTCAGCTCTTACTGCAATGGCTATCTTCCTTTTTTTAATTTATAATCCTTACACATCAAACTGCAATACATTCGACACTCACAGTAACAATATTTTTTTTCTAAGTTTCTTGCCAGTTCTTCTCCATAAGTCCCACTCTTTTGGAACCGTGCAACTAGTTTGACTTTTCAAATAAAATATTTTGAATTTGAATATTAATAAGGGTAATTTAACCAGTAACATTGGGTATATAACACTTATCAACTGACTGGTTTTTAAGAGGTTCGAGTCTAATCTCTGTCTTAACACTTTTCACCCCTAAACTACTCAACAGATTTCAATAGAACTTAGGCCCTTTGTCTCAAAATGATCTTCGGATTGCCAGTAAAACTGTTTATATATATTGAAATAAGTAAAATTACTTTTTACGGATTTTATTATCTCGTTATATTATTAAATTTAGATCCTGACGTTTCGGACCCTTTACAGCGTTCATGGTCACGGGCAGACTAAGCTGGTTGGCGTCCGTAACAGTTACCTTCTCCCACCGATTATTCACACGATTGTCACAGATCAGATTCAAAGCATACCGTATCCTTCGGTCTTGTAGTTTTATGATTGGAATTGGATTTAATGATAAAAAAAAGTTTTTGAAATAAAACTTTGTCTAATATTCGCGTGTGTCAGAAACCAGTATACTTTCACATGTAGTTTTCATACGATTCTAATAGCAAAAATTGGTGATAGTAATTGTGTAAAGTTCTCGCCAAACTTAATGTCCAGCTTGAAGTTGGTAAGAGCTAACTTCAACCCGGCCGTAAAAATCGGAGACAGAAATATATTGGACTGCAATAAATAAAAACGAAAGCTCAAGTCATAGGTTGTCTTTTTAAATGATTATAATCCAACATGCTTCTCTCTACGGCCGGGTTGAAGTTAGCTCGTGCCAACTTCTAGGTGGACAATGAGTTTAGCGAGAAATGTACTCAACTAAACGCCAAATAGTAAGTTCTAGAATACTCACAACAGGTCTCTCATTGTACATCTCTCTGATAGTACTCCGTATATATCTGGAGACATCGTTCAGACGGACATCTCGGAAGGAGCGAGAGGGTCGTTCTGTGCGGATCGGGCGTTCGGGACGCGTGGGACGTTCGGCTCGGACGGGCCGCTCGGAGCGTTCGAGTCGGTCCGATCGTTGGTACGAGCTTCCTGCCTTCAGATAGTCGTAACTCGTGTTGAATGGCGCGTCTCTGTACCTGCAGTTTATAAAAATCAGGGCCTGTTTTACTACCTCTGGATACCCAATAACCACCGGATAGATGAAAAAAATGAACAAAGGAGGTCATCGAAATCGGCCCAAATGATGTACCGAAGGTACACTTATGGGAAAAAATACCCTGTATAACGCTGGTTAAAACTCTAGTCGTACTTTTGTAAATGTTGACTGGGGGATGAGAAAAATCACGCCATTTTGGCACACTAATATCTGTTTCGTAATGATTTCATGGTAAAAACTGTCAACTTGACTATCTGCTGTCAGTGTGAGTTTTGGAATGTCAAACGCATGCCATTACGTCACATTATTATCAGTTTCATAGTGATTTCATGGAAGACCCAGACGAAGTTTTATAGAGCAAGTCAAAGACTATATAACCTATGGAGCAAGTGAGGAGCGAGTCGTATCAAGAGGTAAAACGAAAGGCAGAAGATTGAGAACAGTGGCGATTGCTCCCCCGACAAGAGCTGGGCTCTTAAATTTAAGAAGTGATTTCATGGTGAAAACTGTCAACTTGACAGCTGTCATGTACCTCCGGTACAAATTTGGGCTGAGTTGTATGGGCTTTTGATGACCTCCTTTGTATGAAATTAGCAATTCCTAGTAACAGCTCGGAGTCTAGATTTGTGCCTGGTTGATGGCAACAGGCATGCCCCTATTTTATGGGACCTATCATACAGGCGAAATGTGAGTGTACATAAGTACGCCTCTGCCTACCCCTTCGGGGAATACAGGCGTGATGGTATGTTATGGTATGAAATTATCTGCAAAGGACAGGAGGTGGTAAAAAGTCCCTTAGGCTTCTGGTCGAACCAGATGAAGCTGAATAGTTATCAGATCATTGCACTCGAAGCAACTGCCATCAAATATTTGCAACCCAATTTCTGGCCAATACCGATACCATAAGGATAAACTGGCGATCTGACACGTTAGCTTTCTTCTTAGTCGTTCCCTCACTGCTGAGGATCGTGACTCTGTTTCAGTCTTTCGACTGCATGCTTCCATTTCTTGAGATCAGCCGCTTGATGTAGTGCGGCGCTGACGGGTATCTCCAGGTGTTCGGTTATCTGATCCGTCCAACGCTTCCCTACCCAGGTCGAGCAGTGTTATTGGGTATCTCTAAGAGATTCTCAGTAGTATCTCGGAGATTGGATTTTTGCCTGGTTAGTGGCAATAAGCTCCCCATAACATTGGACCTAAAGGCGAACTGTCGGTGTACAGTAAGAGGCCTTAAGTCCATTATCATGTCAAGGATCGTATTTGCCTGCACGTTACTGCGCGTAACATAAACTTATACTTAGTGATTTGAAATTTAATACCATTATCTTAATACGCCGTCTCGACATCACAGCACTGAATGATCATAACATCGCTCTCTTTCCGACTAGATAATTATGAAAGAGTACGATATACGAGGTCGTCTATGTATGCAAAATGTTTGTTATAGAAAAAGGTCGTTAGTGAAACTTGTTTCATGCGATAGACTTGTAAAAATTGTAATAGATTTATGACCGCGACCGTACATTAGTACTACTAAGCGTGGTTTTCTTATCATCACTGATGCTTACTTGATATTCCTGCTCTCACTGACTGGAGAGTACAGCTTGAAGTTCCTGGACCTCCGCTGGTAGGCCAGCCGTCCCACTGGGCTGGGCCCATCCTCGCTACTCTGCCTCCTAGTGTACGTCTGCTGATGTTTGGACACCTTGGTAATATCGCTGGTGTCGAGGGATTGGTCCTTGTGGAGAGATCTCATGCTTTTTGTTGGACGCGAGGATCTGGGAGCTGTATTTGGAAAATTGTGAGAGGATGAGGAGGGAGAAGTCTGCTTCTGTACGTCGTTAATGGTCCTACACGGGTCTCCTCTCAGTATGAGAGGGGTTAGGCTATAGTCCACCACGCTGGCCTAGTGCTGGCTGGCAAAACTTCACACGCCACTGAAGATCTGACAGGCATGCAGGTTTCCTTACGATGTTTTCCTCCACCGTTGTAAGTGAGTGTTAATAAAGTATTATTGTCTGCGCGTAACTAGTTGGCCGCGCCTTAGGCATGTGGGCGGCGGGACGGAGTGGCGGGGCCCTTGCTTTTGTTCACAGTAACCCGCCGCCTCACCCCCGTCCCTACCTAAGGCGCGGCGAACTAGTTCCGCGTGGACTATAATACGCACATGATTATGAAGAGTCAGAGGTGCATGCCTTGGATTCGAACTCGAGACCTTCGACTTGGTATTCCCATAAAAAGACGAGCAATAATTACAATTCGGAAGGAGACATGACGCCCCGTATTCCTTCATTGCCCTAATAGTTGACTGCATGGTGTTAGATTTGTTCAAAATAACAGGCTTAGCAAAAAAAAACAAAAGTTAAAAACGTTTAAAGTTTTTAGTGGGAATTGAGTGGGGATGCTCTGTCTCTTTCCGACTTAGGCACACGCACCTGTTGACGTCACAGTCCGATAGATTACGCTCCGATTTTTTATTGTTATTGATAATCGGCTCTATTTATGGTCAACTAGCTTAATCCACAGTAAACTAGCTTATTCATATTCATTTTGCGGTGCAGTGATTCGCGCCTACGTTCAGCCCGGCCAAAAATATTGGGGATAATGTACTCACAGTTTTTAGACTGAGTATACTTGATCAGCTTTTCGATGAGGTCGCTGGACACAGTCCTTACGGGCGCCATGCTGGGGTACTTTCGTAACGAGTGCACGAAATCCTCCGTGCCCCGGTTCGATTTGCCGCAGTACGCAGAGTCTGTTGAGAATATGCTAAATGTACAACTTATGAACTTAATGTACAATGGTTGAAGCGAAAGTGGTGTGCCAGGATCGGAGCAAGTGGAAATCTATAATCTACGTATTGCAATAGAAAACGTGAAGAATGGAATATTCTTTACAAAATTTCATTGTGTTATGTTCAATAATTCAATAATGCAGTACTCCATCAAAAATGTTATTTATTCATTCAACCCGTTAAATCCTTTTTCGCAACAAAAGATAGCCTAATGTCCCCTTCCAAGGTGTAATCTACCTGTGTGCCAAATTTCATCAAAATCAGTTGGGATTACCTCGATCCCCCCATGTCTGGCCCCCTCCATAATGTCTGGTTGCTCGAGCCGACATGGCTCTCACCTGACCGCTGCCAGTACCACCAACTTCGAAGTTCCCTTGACCTGTAAATCGACCATCTTAGAACCATCTTGGAACGACTGAATGAAGAGCTGAAGATCGGGGTCTGTGGCATTCACAAAAAGACAGGTTCAGCAGTGGATGAATACGGGCTGATGATGATGTAAATCGTCAATCTTGGCCTTTGACCGCTTTTCACCCTTATTACTGAGAGCATAAGCAGTGATAGCATAAGGATTTAGGGAGCATTAGGGATAGGCTGGCCAAAGCACCTCTCACGCGAGCAATTCGTACTGTTAACGAAATTCAGAATAGGTTGGACATTTTTTCGTGTTACTTTAGTGAACTTGCAAAAGAAAACTTATATATAATATGTTACGAAAGCAACAATTAGTGTAATTTTATGTTGATTGTTTCTTTTATTGTTTTATTTTTTACCGTAAACCTACTAAAGTTAATTTTGTGTAAAGATTACTTTGTTATAATTATAAGGTTATATTGTTTTAGTTATAAGTAATTTTGTGTAATTGTTAGTAATTGTATTATTTAAAATAGTTAATATTATAAGTAGGCTTAGCTATCGCATTAGGTTTCTAAACCTGTAATGATAGATTAAGAGTTTTTAAATAAATAAATAAATTGACTGACCACTGGATTACCAAGATGTAGGTCTCTTGCTTTGAATCCAATATGACTTTCGCTTACAACTGTGAAGAAAATCATCGTGTGGAAACCTGAAATTTTCTCGACAGCGTTTAAAGTCTACCAACTCGCACTAGACCAGCGTGGTGGACTAAAGCCTAACCCGGTAACCCCTATTATTCTGAGAGGATACTCGTGGCCAGCAGTGGGACAGATAATAGGCTGATGATGATAACTCCCTTTCATTCGCAGGTCGAGGAGTCTTATTGAAATTTCCTATTAAATTCTCCGTAGCATGTAGGCATCCAGTTAATATTAATAGGCTCGCCCTTGTTACATGGGACCTTAGCATATCTGCGAACTACACAGTTTGCAGAAATGCTAATCTCATGTGCACATTAATACCTTTCGAGGTATACAGGCGAATAATAACAATAAAACAACAATAAATAAATAATTATCTAAAAAAAATTTTTTTTCATAAATAAATATTAGTCATCATCATATAAATATACTTTTATATAAATACATACATACAATCGCGCATACGTCCCTTTGGGGTTGACAGAGACTAAATAAGTATAATTTAAATAGTGTCCTCCTCTCTTCTAAGTTGCCGTGCCCTGCAGGGTCCATAATGTAGCTTTTGTGATGATTGAACATCGAACATGATTATTTATGGAGTGCAATAAAAATATTGAGTATTAAGTAATACTATGTAATAAATAAATAAATATCCTGGGACATTTTTTACACAGCACCATCTAGTCCCAAACTACTGTGTACTATGGGTACTAGACAATGGATATAATACTTATATACTTTTTTTTGTTGTAAATACATACTTATAATACATAGGAAACACCCAGACAAACACAAACCCTTAAGTACATCACAATAAATGTTTGTGTCCTGTGGGAATCGTACCCACGACCTCGTGATCAGCAGTCCGGTACTCGAACCACTAGACCACAGACATCGTCTGTTTAGAAACAATAATGACAATCACTCACTACGATTAGGTTCCTTTCTTTGAGGTGGAAATTCGGACACACGCTCTGGCGGTGATGTAGGAGTCATTCTGCAGTGTGCCAGCTGCAACCAGGATAATGAAATTAATATTCAATAGAACCACTCTATCAATCAATCGGGTGCTGTCTGTTGGGACTGGCCAGCTCTTACTGCTACGGCTATTTTATTTTCTTTTCTATTTTATTAATCCTTACACATCAAACTGCAATAGACTCATATTTACACAACAAAAAAATGTTACTGTCTCACAATCTTTTTTAAAAGAGTGACTATGGAGTTTCTTGCCGGCTCTTCTCCATAAGTCCTACTTTTTTGGAACCGAGCAACTAGTTTGACTGTTCAAAAGTGCCTATTTATATGGTCTATTTGAAATAAAATATTTTGAATTTGAATCAATCAATCATTTTATTTACACACAGGTTACAAAGGGTGTACAGTTTTATTATAATGGTAGAATTCATCCGTATTCCACCATTTGTAATGCAAATTTAAAGTTAGGTTAGTCTTAGGCTAAGATTCAGAGACGAGGCTAAGCATAAACTTATGCTTCCGTATGTCAAATTGTAATACAAATTTGACATACGGAAGCCTTACTTTACGCTGAGCATCGTCTCTGAATGTTAGCCTTAGAATCTTAGGGACAATATTGTTAATAATTTTTAGTTTTATAATTATGTCGTTGTTTACATAAATTCAGAATAAAATACAGTAATAATCCCTGATTTAGTGGTCCAAATTATTTATCAATATTAATGTCATAATATTATCTTTAAAATATTCGTCTGTTGTGTAATATGCATATGCCTTTGCTCTGGTCCCATACCGTGCGCTTCCAGAGGAATTTCCTTCTACGTACGCTCAGGTTGTGGAATCAGCTTCCTGCTGAGATTTTCCCAAGAGACTACAGCATGGGGTTCCCTCAAAAAGGGTGTGAAAAGATTTTTACAGGGTCGGCAACCCGCGAGCGATAATTCCTGGTGTTGCAAGCATCCATAGGCTACGGTAACCGCTTACGATCCGGCTGGGTTCAGGCTTACCCCTGTGGCGCCAGTAGGCGGCGCTTGGTCATCCACACGCGCCTAAGGCAAGGAGCGAATACAGGCCTCGCCCCGATGAGAATCTTGTTCTAACTGATCCCATAGCCATAAGAAACCAAGGGTAGACAAATGCGGTTTTTACATACACACCTTGCCGCTCCCCTAGGCGGAAGGCATCCATGAGGGTTTTCTACATCAAAAAAGGCTCATTCCTATGGCATACCCGCGTAATTTTCCTAGCATGACCATACCTACGCCGCCAGTTATCGGGACGTATGATAAGGCACATAGACGATTTAAAAGTACCTGCTACCCTTTATGGGGTCAAGTTAGGTTAAGGGTATTCTCCGGTGGTAGGTCTGACTAGCTGGTGAGCACACTTGTCTTACGAGTCTGTCGTAAAGCACCTTAGTATATTTCTTTTGCGCATGAGAGCCAGTTTCCTTCGGTTGCTTTACATACGGTAAAGGCTTTTGAGCATCAACAATGAATTAGCAATAAATAAATAATAATGTTGTTTAATGGGGCCTCCCATTAGACAACTTTGCTCAGGAGTGGGACAAAGTGGGCTTGTAAAAAAAAATTGAAAAACAGCAATCGTAGCCTAGCTATGGAGACAGGGAGAAGTAGTGATAGCCTAGGGGCATGACCACTGAACTGCCAAGTCAAAAGTTTCGAGTTCGAATCCAAGGCAGGCACTTCTGACTTTTCGAAATCATGGTGCGTAATTATCAGTCGTTTTAACGGTGAAGGAAAACATGGTGAGGAAACCTGCATGCCTGAGAGATTTTCTGGACGGCATGTGAAGTCTGCCATCCCGCATTAGGCTAGCGTGGTGGACTATGGCCTAATCCCTCTCATACTGAGGGGAGACCCGTGACCAGCAATGGGACAGTACATGGGTTGATGACGATGAATCGCAGCCTATAGACGCCAGCAACATCAGTAGTAACACTAGCGTATATACATAGACCTCAGTTGGAAAATGCAATAGGCTCGCCCCCTATTACACAGGACCTAAACAAAAAAATTCAGTTGCTATGGTCCAACATTCGCTGGACCCCTACAGAGTAGGCATACCTTGTAACTGCTGGCATACCGCCCGTCACATATCTGAACACCGGTAGTGGCCCTCGTCACAGACTCAGTGCAGGTCTCAACTGTAGACCTCTGTGCCTGCGGGGGCATCGGCGTAGGCGCTGTCGGCATTGCTTGCATCGCAGGCATCGTCTGCATCGAAGGTACCGAAGGCATCGTCTGCATCCCAGGCGCTGTCGGCATCGAAGGCGCCGTGGGCGTTGTGTTTATATCTAGAAAGTTGCTAAGTTATGTGCGTCTGTGTTGCGTATCATGTTTGATTCTATTGGCTAAGTGTTCAACCTCAATTCCTGGATGGAACAATAGTTTGGGAGTTTTTGGCTACTACGAGAAAAGCCAAGCATAGGGCAAGGTTTTTAAGAGGTTTTTTAGATGTTGTTATTTTTTTTTGAAAATGCTAAATATCTAGCAGGGTTCTAACCTGCGTCCCGGTTAATTTCTGGAAGCTGGACCCTCTCGAAGGGGGCTTTCCCTCGCCTCTTACTCAAAGACGCCTCTGTGGGGACCAATGTCTAGTCTTCCTAAGTCAGCCACCCACAGGCCATAACTGATGCAGTACTCACGTATCCTAGGTTTGGGAGACCTCCTCCGTTCCGTCTCCTGCCTAGGCCTGTTCATGACCGTGAGGGTCACTCCAGCATCATTCAACCCCTGAACAATCGCCACCATACCCTCACCGTCCCCTTCCATGCTGTACTTAGTTCATTGGGAGGGGTATATACTGAAATGAAAAGTAACACGAAATTACTTTATGTATTTTTTAAGCATTAACCATGCTAAGATTAGTCGTTATTTTTTAATGGAGGAAAAAATCTACTCATAAAAAAGTTACTCCTTTAAATTGTCATTGGATGCAATTTACATATTTATATTTTCAAGATACATGGCAGTTTTTAAAAATACTGTAATGCCCTTGGCCATCTTTAAACAAAAAAAAATTAAGAGTCGAACTTTTGTGATTAGAACTGAGCAGAAACCCCTTGATTTTGATACCCCTTGATACCCCTTGATTTTAGAGGTATCTAAATTTTGTCTTTGGACGTCCCTTGTCCGGCCACCCTGTACAATATTATGTAGACTTACGGTCATTTTGAGTAGCCTCAGCAGCGAATAGCATAGGTCAGGCCTGTAGCAGCCGTGCCAATCATCACCGAGGGGTATTGGCCTGAAAAATATCATCATCTTCATCATCAAATCATCAGGGCCGTCTGGGAGTAACAGGGCTTGGAGCTCTTCCAAAAAAATGTGAATGATTTCGACCTTTTTATTGCCAGAGGTCCCGGGACCTTTCGCAATTTTAGTTGTCTTGAGTCCCGGGACCTTTCGCAATTTTAGTTCGTCGTTTTAGTAGTCTCGAGTTCCGGGATATGAGACACGAGATGAGTTAAGGTTGTCGAAATTGTTATGTAATAATTTTTATTGTAAATAATTGCAGGAGCCTGGCGCTACCTGTTAGTTTAATGAGTAATACTTGGTCGTCTATGTAACTGCTGTGTACACAATACAATAAATGCATTTGGGTTTATGTGATGTTTGGATTTTAATTGTGTCTGTATCAGTTAAGTCAGTCTGTGAACGATAAGATACTAGGAATACTAGATAATAGTACCTAAAGTTAGTTCTGACATCAACAACATCGTTACATCAATATGTAATGAACGAAATATACATGAAAATGAAACTGTAAACCAGGGTTCGAGTGGGGACCTGGTGTCCTGTAACACATGTACCTACCTCAGGCTCCAGCGATCCACAACCGTAGGTTTATAGATTGTCAGCCATAGCTTAAGATACCTATTCTATTGCGGTTTCGGTGAGGAAATGAATAAATTTTATTATATTTAATATAACGCGATAAAATCCAAAAATATCCATCGAAATAAGTAGTTTTATTTCAGTAGTAAAAATATTAATTTGTATTATTTTTCATTTTTATTTTTATTTGAATCTGAGTGTGATTAAAATAAATAAACAAAGCAATTGTTAAGACTGAAATTAGCGTTATTAAGATTAATTTTCTGTTAAATAAATTGCCTTATAAGCTTCACCAGAAATTAACTGAATTAAAATCATTCAAAATAAGTTAGCCCTTTTAAAAAAACAAAACAATTTTTTCTTAAGTCTAAGGCCTGGGAAATCTCGGGACTTTGACTGTGGGCTCTCGCTTGTCCCAGGACTTAAATTATCGATAATTCCTAAACCCTTCGTGAGGAAATCTGCACGCCTGAGAGATTTTCTCAACGGCGTTTGAAGTCTGCAATGACGCACTAGACCAGTGCCTAATTGCCTAAAGCCTAACCCCTCTCATTCTGAGAGGAGACCCGTGCCCAATTGTGGGACATTTTCATAATATGGTTTGATGATGAGACTTGGGCAAGTCATTCATTGTGAGATTGACAGAGGAAACTTTGACAGATAACCTAAATTAGATCTAAACCAGTGAATATAAAATACAAATACTTACATTATAAAAATTCGATCAAATTTACATAAAACAATATTATTGAAAAATACACGCAATTTTATAAAAATATAATAATAATTTTATAAAAAATTAATTTAGAATTTTGGCAGCACCAATATCATTCAGACAGCTGTTGAGTCTTCTTTTTAAATATCTGTCAAAGAGTTTAATTACTCTTTAATAAGTATATAAACTTTTTTAAACACCATAAAGAATTTAGCTTGACATTATGAGCAACCATGAAACTATGTGGTATATCGATTTGTTCCTTGCAAAGATATGTAAATAAACAACTTTTACTATGGGATACACCCTGTAAATCCAAATAATGGGTATTGGAGGCTGTGCCAAACAAATTTATATTTATTCCTGTTGTTTATTTGGCACCGAGTCCAATACCAATATTTTTTTTGGTTTTTAGTTTCTAGGTATTTTTGAAGGCGGTTTGTTTTTTTTTTTTTATTACCCGACTGCCGAAGGAGGAGGGTTATGTGTTTGACGCGTATGTATGTATGTCCGTTCCTGTGTCCGGTCGTAACTACTCAACGGCTCAACCGAATTACATAAATTACACCTCATTAGATTCGTCTTGATGGCACGACTGTCACTGGGTACATGAAATTAAAAAAAAAACAATATGGCGGATTTTATACGCTTTAATGTGCGAACTGATTTTGAAAATGATCTTGAGTTGTATCAATTTATATTTTAAATCATGATTTAGGATCTATCTAGTGATTCTATAATGATTTATAAACTAAAAAGAAGGAAATAAAATCAATTATTAAAAGAAACAAAAAACCCGACTGCGTAAAAAGTACTAACTATAAATCTACTTTTTACGCAGTCGGGTTTTTTGTTTCTTTTAAAAATTATTTATATTAATCACGTAAAGTGACATTTATTCAACTGAAACAAGTAGGTATAAAAACTTGCTTAGGTACTAAGAGAACAAATAACCTAACCTAAATTAAAAATTTAGAAAACCCCCGACACGAAATGTTATTTGCCATTTTGTGGTGGCGGCCATCTTGGATTTCAAATTTATCATAGTGTATAGTATTCTACTAGTTAAGCCCTTTCATTTGATACCCATATTGACGGAGTTGTGAAAAAATATGTAATCCGCTGTCTTGTAGCGGCGGCCATCTCGGACCGATTTTCATCAAACATAGCTAAGAACACTCCCGACTAATTCACCTTTCAAATAAAAAAAACAAAATCAAAATCGGTCCATCCGTTAGGGAGCTACGATGCCACAGACAGACACACACACACACACACACAGACACGTCAAACTTATAACACCCCGTCGTTTTTGCGTCGGGGGTTAAAAAAAGTAAAAAGTAATTTGGGAACATGGCATCTTTCTTTCCTCGGCGGATGGTGTTTCCTTCATCTCGATTTTCAAGCCATCGAAACACTGTAGTTTCGATCAGTAGCGAAGTTTTCAGGTTGCTTTTTTATATCTACTACTAGGTGTCCCGGCAAACGTTGTTTTGCCATATAGGGGTGGGTCATTTTAGGGGGATGAAAAATAGATGTTGGCCGATTCTCATAGATACCGGATAAGCACACAAAATTTCATACAAATCGGTCCAGCCGTTTCGGAGGAGTATGGCAACTAAAACTGTGACACGAGAATTTTATATAATTATCTATATGTATAAATAAAAATGAATTGTTGTTCGTTAGTCTGATTAAAACTCGAGAACGGCTGGGCCGATTCGGCTAATTTTAGTCTTGAAATATTCGTGAAAGTCCAGGGAAGGTTTAAACGGTAAGAAAACTTTTATTGGCGGTATGAAATTCACCGGGTCAGCTAGTTAGATATAAAAATAAGTCGGGTTTTCCTTCCTGACGCTATAACTCCAGAACGCACGAACCGATTTCCACGGTTTTGCATTCGTTGGAAAGGTCTCGGGCTCCGTGAGGTTTATAGCAAAGAAAATTCAGGAAAAATTTCAACAGAAAAGCGGGTTAAAAAGGTTATCAAGACCACGCGGGCGAAGCCGCTGGCGGAAAGCTAGTATACCTATAAAACTTAGATAGGCTTGCACTTGACCACAACTCGCCTGATGTTAAGCAACGATGTGGTCTACGATGGAGCGCGCTTATCTAGAAGAAACCAATTCACTTTTGTCTTGACGACACCCAAATTATAAGTGTCGGGGAACAAAGATTTCTTCTTAATCAGGCACTCTTGTCATAGTGGTGTGCTCGCTGGGTTCTCTTCTCTTCTCTTCTGAGCGTCACGGTTTTCGAAATGCTTATCCACTTTTGACGTTTGTTTTTTTATTTGTCTGTCTGTCTTTCCGTCGCACTTTTACACCAAAACTACTAAACCGATTTAAATGAAATTTAGTATACATATAGTCTAGAGCCTGAGTTAGGACATAGGCTACTTTTTAATGCGAAATAAATTATTTTTAAACAAAAAACAAACCGCCTCCAAAAAACACCTGGGAACTAAAAAGCAAAAAATAACATGTAAGTACATTATGATTTTTTACTAATTTGGAGTCGGTGCCAAACAGACATTCAACATCATCCTGCTCTTATCCCTATTCACTTGGGGTCGGCGCAGTATGTCTTTTTCTTCCATACATCTCTATTAGCCGTCATCTCATCATTCACTTCCTTTGTGGTCATATCCTTTCTCACACAGTCCATCCATCTTTTCTTTGGTCTTCCTCTTCCCTTATATCCATCCACATTCATGCTTAAAACCTTTTTGGTAACATGCTCTTCGCTTCTACGCATCACATATCCATACCACGCTAAGCGGTTACTGCACAACATTTTAGTAACCGGTGCTACTTTCAAACTACCTCTTATATACTCATTCCTGACCCTGTCCATTCTTGTAACTCCACACATTCCTCGTAGCATTCTCATCTCAGCTGCATGCAATTGCCTTTCATGCATCCCTTTTGTAGCCCAACATTCAGACTCATACAAGACGGCAGGTCTTATCATGCTTTTGTATATTTTCCCCTTTAGTTTAAGGGGAATTCGGGGGTCGCACACAGACATTCCACAAAAGTCATATTTAAATTAAATTAGTAGTTCGGTCCCTGTCGCGTTACCGGTCACACACCTGGGAACTAAACAAATTTGGAGGCGGTTAAATTAAAAGAGTGGCACCACCTCCAAATTAGTTAAAAACATAATGTAAATATGTACATAATATTTTTTGCTTTTTAGTTCCCGGGTGTTTTTTGGAGGCGGTTTGTTTTTTGTTTAAAAATAATTTATTTTTAAAAGTTTTAGTGGAATATAGATGTATTTTGTTTTGTACCCATTATAGTATATGGGGAGGCTAACTAAACGCACTGCCCGGGACAGACAGCGAGGTTTCGGAGTAAACCATAATATCATCTATGTATACATTTTTTTAAATTTTCGTCTAAATTTTTACAACCGCTCACCGGATTTCGATAAAATTTGTATGGGACCAATCTGTAACCACCAGCTTTCTAATAAAATAATAATCATCAAAATCGGTTCATCCAGTCAAAAGTTCTCAGGTAACAAACATTAAAAAAGTCGAATTGAGAACCTCCTCTTTTTTTTAAATCGGTTTAAAAAGGGTTATAAGGCGTTGAAAGAGGGGATGAAAGTTATAAGAAATACTCAGAACCTAACCTTAACCTTTTCCCCGCTGTCGGAAAGCTAGTTATTATTATTTACTTAATATCTGATGGAACACCGTGAGGAACTCTGCTTACTTGAGAGATTTTCAACAGAATTCATAATCAGTACAGGCAAACATTGAAATGTTTATATTACTTGACAATTCCGTGGGGTTTCATGATGAGCTGGTTAACTGAATGAAGGTTGACACGTTTCTGTATAACATTTAACTGGCCAGTTACAGATATAAATATGTAATACATACATATTACTTACCGAAATTACTACTGAAAAAAAGAAAAATGATTTATTCAGCACAATTTTTTACTTACTAACTATACTTTTACAATCTAATATAAATTGCACTGAAACGGCGCTGGTTCAGCATAAGCCAGACGGAATGCCTGGCGCTGGTTTTCAACCAGACCTATAGTGACCCACGGATGAAATCCAGTTTGTAAAAATAAAATAATATTACTTAAATATAATAACACTTAAATTAAAAAAAAAATAGGTACCTAAATTATCATGTGATAGCAAAAATGAAATATAAAGATACTCAGTGTGTGTGTGTGTGTTGATTGTAGTGTGCAGTGTGATGTACTTAGTGTTCGTGGCCGTGAAGTGGCTATTAATACAACAGCCACCGCCACCGGGTTCTCGGAAATTGAGATAATGGCGACGGCGAGGCGCGGCGATATCATGTGCGATTGATTGGGGATATAAAATGGGTACGTTGTATACAGGAATATTTTTTATTCAGTGCGCAAACTTCGTCAATTGAAACTTAAACGACTTTTATTAAACACCAATTTGTTATTTTGATATGTCTTAGTACAAATTGTCAAAGTTATCGTTAACGAAAGATGTTTACATTGAAACTGATTTTATGTTTACTCGCTAGCGCACGGCAAAGCGCGCGCGCCTTAGTACCTACCTACATGAGCTGTGCGCTCGTTCGATCCGCCCGCATAGGCATGGCGCGCGGTGACTATCTGAATAGATAAGTGTCCATATTTTGCTGATTTCAAGCCGGATAAAAATTAAAAAAAAAGTTTTTAAATAATAGTGGGAATGTGTTCTATTACTGATACTGAACTACCAAAATTTTTTTGCGCACTGCTTATAAAGTATTCCTGTATAATATATATTTAAACTGCGCAACGCAAATATCAATGTGCACCTGAGTTTACATTGAATAATTACATTCTATTGTACATAATATATTCATTCGGTTCCCTGACTCCAAAATGAGTCAGCCATGTGACTGTGTGTCACTACAATTCGGTGAATAATTTAAGAAATGAAACATGAAAGTTTATCTCATATGTCTCGGGTATAAAAACGAGACGCTTTGTTAATATAGAACCATTGCAACTACCGCCTATTCGCCGGGTAACACGTCATGTGCAGTGTTAAAATATATTCAAAATGTTTTTTACTTTTAACTCTGGTGGCGTTAATGTCGACTTCAATCAAAATTAATGTGGACGTGGAGGACTATTGCACTTGTATTCCTTTACTGTTCAGACCTCCTTATACGACGTTCGTACCCGCACAACGGATACAGATATATGGTGAGACGTTACAAGCTACTCGTCATCACATCATACCGTTCAGCACTTTAAGCACATTTATGAACTTGATCCTGACTGAAAGTCCCTTCGAAAGCGGACTCGGGGCGTATTTGGCGATAAATGTTCGTGAGATATACCGTTACTTTGAAGAAAACGCAGAAGCAGGTGCCATTCCACGGGTAATGCGACAAGGACCGAACCCGACTGTGTTGATCTTGCGCGGCGGGACACCAGTCACTTTTGGAGGCAGATCTCCATCATTCGATGCAGATCACAGAATGCTCGCCGCATTTACTTGGCTACCTGGTAACCTGTTCTATGGACCACCTCCCAGCAGGCGCTCAGATGACCCAAGAGATAACTTCGAAACAGGCGCCATAAACATCGTAGGCGGCGAAGCATATAGACTTCTACGGCGTATATACGATAATATGCAGAATTATATAAATGACCGGAACCAGCGAACTGCAACTAATTACGATACAATCATAGCCGATCTGACCACAGTTGCATCAGCAAGAAGTAGACCATACGAATTCAATCAGAATGAATGGGTAGTGTCCGGCGTCAGAAATAGAAGAAAACTATTTAGAATATCAGGAAACATGGCAACACTTGAAGAAATAACGACTACGACTACCCAACGACCCCCGCACGACGAATTTAAGAGAGATGTGGGAATTCCTCTTTTTGAAGACGATGATTACCTTCAAGCCTCTGAGCTGGTATGCGACGAATATGTGATACATTTAGAACCGAAATTCAGTACTGCTTACGTTCAAATGCCTTTAGATGCCGTCGTGCTGCCTCTATTCGTATATTCAACAGAAAAGGGACAATTCCTTTATGGACAAAATCAGAAAACGAGGAGTTGGATCATCATGAGTCTAGATGATTATGGAAGAGTGTTCAGAGTAACAGATCAAGGCGCATGGAATAATTATTACGATGTTCAGATTCACCTCGAAATCGATGGCAAACATTATTTATTAAATCACATGTTGGATACTCGATATTATTTCATACGAGAGTTGACCGCTGATGGGAAAATAATAGAAGCAAAAACTGAAGACGGCTATCTTCCTTTAAGTTACGGATCCATGTTTTACATACACGTAGACGGGGAGCACTATTTGTTCGGACAGGCCCAGAGGTATCAAACCTGGATCATAAAGAAACTGAACCCTGGTGGTACTACAGGAGAAATTATTTTTTCCGGTAAATGGGACTTCTTTTACGATAAAATAGTACCGTTCAAAATAGGTGACACCCAATATGTGATGGCACATGATAGTTCATGGCGTAATAGAAGATTTATGATTCGTGAAATAAACGGAGATAATATACAAACATTAGGTGTTGAAAAGTATTGGAGCACTTTAAATGGTCCTTACATTGTGATATTCCCGTTTACACTAGCTGGTCACACATACATCTTTGGACATTCTCCTGACGTAGAACGTTACTTCACTCGTAAAGTTTTTGGCGATGATGTGGAAGAGAACCATCTCGATTACAAGATTACCGAAGCTGTACCGTTCGAGGTAAACAGTTATCAATACTTTTATGGAAAAATCAAGGGAAAATCGTATTGGTACCAGTTTCATTTTGATTTTAATTATGTTTTTGCTGAAAATGTTTGTAAACCAATTTTAAGAAACCATTGTAAACTCGATCTATATTGATTACTAGTTTTCATTTTCTCAGTTTATTGTACAGTCACGAGGAAAGATATAAGAGCACTTACAGAAGTGCTAAAGCGATTTTTTCATTAATGAACGATTACAACTTTGAGATAACACCATTAGCAATATTATTGGTTCGTAAATACTGTGTTCGTAATATCACAAAGTTTCTATCAGTACTTTGGAAGAAAATTGCTTTTGAATTTTCCCAACTATACCTAATTATTACATATACTTATTTCTGCTCGTCACTGTACAATGTACAAGTTATTATAAAACTAATTTGTGTTAATCTTTGTTCTTTTATGTGAACAACTAAGCATTTATAGGTAGTTTCTTTTATTTTTCTCTCGTTTATCTTCATGTAGGTATTGAAATAAAAACTCTTATTCCAAAAAGATTTTGTTTTATTTAGACTAGCTTATGCCCGTAACTTCGTTCGCGTAGAAGTCGAAAATAATTCTAATAGCATTTTTAATTATTTTATTACGTTATTAATGTTGTTGTTACATTATGTTAAAATGTTTGAATACTTATAAAATATACCAATCTTTATTATTACAGATTTAAAGGTTAAATAAGCATGAAATTAAAAACAAGTTTGTTACATACTTACATTTTATTTTGATGTAAGTTACATGGGGGTATTATCTATTGTCTTTTTACAACGAAATCGAAACAGTACACACACATAAACAATATTTTTTGTTTTTCCTTCGGTTGCTAGAATTTACAGGCTACTCTGTGCGCTTACTCTGGAGTATGCCACATACTCTGCCCGCGGGAGAAGCAGCTTTCCCTCAAGTCTTGTCCCGCTACCATAAGAGTTTGACCTTGAGCTTTGTTTGTGGTCATTGTGAAGCAGACTTTGATGGGAAACTGCATCCTCTTGAATTCAAAGGGGTAATTTGATGGTGTTAGGGGAATCCTAGGAATAAATACAGACTCTCCTCAGAACAACAGATCAGTGTAGTCGCCTCGATTATATTGCGATGCAATGTGCGAATGTTTTCGCTTGAAATCTGGTGCCATTTCATAATTTTGCTGGATTTACATTTCGCAGCAACATAATTGACGCCTCAACCCTCAATTTTAATGTTATGTGTTGCACCATTGGTTTAAGAACTGTCCGACAGTAACATCTCTCCTCAAATGGATTCTCATATTTTTGGTAAGGCTCACTTTTGTTACTGAAGGCCACGAATGAGACCGCTTTTTTCAGATGTTACTCGAATCATAACAGCCAAAGATATCTGCAGCTTTTGGCTAAGGACTCACGAAGCGGTTTTCACCCGTGCCCGCCGCGGTGGCGGAATGGAGTTTTATTTTCAAAACTCACGAGACTGGAGTTTTGTGCGGTTACGCAGCCGTCGCGGTTGCGATTATCGCTCGCAAACTTGGCGGTTGATAATCGCAAGACGGGCGGTTAAACGATCAGTTGAGTTCCAAACCGTCAAAGTCACTGCAAAATGTCGTCGGATTTCTAACCTCCCCCCGCGCCCCGCTGTCCACTCGCGGTCGTCCGCCAACCGATCGCAGAACGCGCGGGTGCAACCCGCCGCGGCTACGGGACCGCGACCCGCGCCCGCCGGTACAAGATGACTGCCGGTGCAGCGGGACCCGCAAAAAATCGCGCACACCGCAGGCGTAAAACGCGTCGTGAAATGTGCTTGAATTTTTTACATAAATATCTGTATTCTACAAAGGCTGCGGGCCCGCAGCCGCGGCGGGCACGGGTGAAAACCGCTTCGTGAGTCCTTAGCCTTTTAGTGCAAAAAATCCAATAAAAAATTGTTTTAATATCTACTTCTAAAAATTGATTTTTCTTTACAACTTGCAACGTTTTGACTTTTGTTTCGCATTATTGGTAGTGGGGAGATTCACTGAAACTGTAGCAAGTAAACGAACGCCGGAACATACAACACGTTTCAACAATAAAGCGTATTTGATTTCTTGTGGCACTTACAACGTTATGATTTGGCGCCCCTCAATTGTTCAAATTCAAATTCAAAATATTTTATTTCAATTAGACCATATAAAGAGGTACTTTTGAAACGTTAAATTAGTTGCACGGTTCCAAAAAAAGTGGGTCTTATGGAGAAGAGCCGGCAAGAAACTCCATAGATACTCTTTTAAAAAAATATGTGTGGTAACAGTAACAATTGCAGGAATAGTAATGAGGATGATGCAGCTTGATGTGTAGTTGCAGAGATTAAAGAGTAGGTAAGTATTACAATTGAAATTACTGCCATAGCAGTAAGAGCCGACCAGTCCCGACAGACAGTTATTGATAATTGTCATTGAACATATTGAAGTCGCGACTCGAGACGGACCGTCGCGACGTGACGCAGGTATTAGTCACATGCACTAATTTAAGTCAATACAATTCAAAAATCGAATTCAGGGGCTCGCAACGCGATGTCTTTGTAGTTAGGAAAATTTAATACAAACGAGGTCATCGAAATCAGCCTTATTGGAAAAAAATACCCTGTATTACGCTGGTTAAAACTCTAGTCGTACTTTTTTTAAATGTTGACTGAGGGATGAGAAACAAACTTTTAAATTTGAAAAAAATCACGCCATTTTGGCACACTATTATTTGTTTCGTAATGATTTCATAGTAAAAACTGTCAGTGTAAGTTTCGGAATGTCAAACGCAAGCCATTACGGCAGATTTTCATAGAGATTTCATGGTAAAAACTATCAATTTGACAGCTGTCATGTACCTCCGGTACAAATTTGGGCTGAGCTGTATGGGCTTTTTATGACCTCCTTTTGTTACATTTTTTTATTTATCTGGCAGTTAGCAGCTATCCACTGGTGAAACAGGCCCATAATGTTTCTTTTTCAAATCTAGACAGACAGATAGTAAGAATGTTTATTTAGCAAGGTTTGCACCCCCAGGTCTTTCCATGTACTCTTTTCTCGTGCCGCTTCGAACCAGTCCTCGCGGTGTATATCTGTCTAGATCATCCCGCCATCTCTTACTGGGCCGACCTCGGCGCTGCTATCTGCAGGCACCTATAGTGTGGAGATGGCGACTCTTGCCCAGCGCTGCATAACGTGACCAGCTCAATCCCGTTTAAGCTTGGCTGCCTTTTTGCCTACGTCCACTATGGCTGAAAAAAGGGTTGCACAAAGCACGTACGCTTTTGACAAAAAAAAAACAACAAAAACATATCTACTCTTACATTATAGATAGAATATTGTGTGCCTCACGGCTGGCGGCTGCGCCAAATGGGTCCAGTTTGGTATTTAGGCCGCTAGTGCTTGGCAAACGGACCTCCGGCCTCATGAGCTGTGCCCTGCGGGCGGACCAGATAATGGAGCGAGGAGTTGCCTCGCACTGATGGGGGACTGTTGGTTGCAGCGTACGACGACCCGTCCGTCAGAACCTTTGCAAGAAGTCCGGAATGAAAAACAGATTATGTAATTAAATTTTGTAATAAATAACTCCTTACTTACTAATATTATAAATGCGAAAGTAACTTTGTCTGTCTGTCTGTCGCGCTTTCACGCCAAAACTACTGAACTGATTTAAATGAAATTTGGCATACAGGCTACTTTTTAATGCGAAAAAAGGGCTGTAAGAGGTTGAAATAGGGGATGAAAGTTATAAGGAATACCCAGACCAGGCAGGCGAAGCGACTGACTGAAAGCTAGTAATTAATATTTAATATCTGATGGAACACCGTGAGGAACCCTGGCTACTTGAGAGATTTTCTACATATTTCATAATCAGTACAGACAAACATTGAAATGTTTATATTACTTGTCAATTCCGTGGGGTTTCATGATGAGTTGGTTAACTGAATGAAGGTTGACACGTTTCTGTATAACATTTAACTGGCCTGTTACAGATATAAATATGTAATACATACATATTACTTACGACCTAAATAACAACTGCGTCGCGCTAATACCAATGTGCAATCCCTGACTCCTGAATGAGTCAGCGATGTGTGTCACTACCATTTGGTGAATAATTTAAGAAATGAAACATGAAAGTTTATCTCATATGTCTCGGATATAAAAACGGGACGCTTTACTAATAAAGAACCATTGCAACTACCGTCTATTCACTGGGTAACACGTCGTGATCAGTGTTAAAATGTATTCAAGATGTTTTTTACTTGTAACTCTGGTGGCGTTAATGACGACTTCAGTGTTTGGAGGCAACGGCAAAGAGATCCATGTGGACGTGGAGGACTATTTTACTTGTATTCCTTTACTGTTCCGACCTCCTTATACGACGCTTGTACCCGGACAACGGATACAAATATTTGGTGAGACTTTGCCAGCTACTCGTCATCACATCATACCGTTCAGGACTTTAAGCAGATTTATGAACTTGATCCTGACTGAAAGTCCCTTCGAAAGCGGACTCGGGGCGTATTTGGCGATAAACGTCCGTGAGATATACGGGTACTTTGAAGAAAACGCAGAAGCAGGTGCCTTTCCACCAATAACGCGACAGGGACCGAACCCGACTGTGTTGTTCTTGCACGGCGACACACCAGTCACTTTTGGAGGCAGAACTCCATCATTTGATGCAGATCACAGAATGCTCGCCGCATTTACTTGGCTACCTGGTAACCTGTTCTACGGACCACCTCCCAGCAGACGCTCAAATGACCCAGGAGATAACTTCGAAACAGATGCAATAAACATCGTAGGCGGCGAAGCATATAGACTTCTACGGCGTATATACGATAATATGCAGAATTATATAAACGACCGAAACCAGCGAACGGCAACTAATTACGATACAATCATAGCCGATCTGACCACAGTTGCATCAGCAAGACGTAGTCCATACGAATTCCATCAGGATGAATGGGTAGTGTCCGGCGTCAAAGATGGAAGAAAACTGTTTAGAATAAAAAGAGACATGGCATCAGTTGAAGAAATAACGACTACGACTACAACTACGACTACCGAACGACCTCCACACGAGGATTTAAAGAGAGATGTAGAAATTCCTCTTTTTGAAGACGATGATTACCTTCAAGCCTCTGAGCTGGTATGCGACGAATATGTGACACATTTAGTACCAAAATTCAATACTGCTTACGTTCAAATGCCTTTAAATGCCGACGTGTTGCCTCTATTCGTATATTCAACAGAAAAGGGACAATTCCTTTATGGACAAAATAAGAAAACGCGGAGTTGGTTCATCATGAGTCTAGATGATTATGGAAGAGTGTTCAGAGTAACAGATGATGGCACTTGGAAGAATTATTACGATGTTCAAATTCACCTTGAAATCGACGGCAAACATTACTTGTTTGGGCACATGTTAAGCACTGGATATTGGTTCATACAAGAGTTGACCACTGACGGGAAAATAGGACGAGCACAAACTGACGATGGCTTTCTTCATTCAAGGTTTGGATCCATGTTTTACATGCACGTAGACGGGGAGGACTATTTGTACGGACAGGAGCAGACGCATAATACCTGGTTCATCAAGAAACTGAACTCAGGTGGTACTATGGGGGAACAGGTTGCTTCCGGTAAATGGGACTTCTTTTACGATAAAATAATTCCGTTCAAAATAGATGACACCCAATATGTAATGGCACATGACACTGGGCATAGGGTCCACGTGATTCGTGAAATAACTGGAAATAATATAGACACATTAGGTGTTGAAAGATTTTGGAGCACTTTAAATGGTCCTGACAACGTGATCTTCCCATTTCCATTTGCTGGTAACACATATATCTTTACATATTCTCCTCGCATAAAACTTTACTTCATTCGTAAAGTTTTTGGCACTATAGTGGAAGAGTGCTACATCGATTACCAGATTACCGAAGCGGTACCCTTCGACGTAAATGGCTATCAATACTTTTATGGAAAAATCGCGGGAAAACCGTATTGGTACCAGTTTCATTTTGATTTTAATTATGTTTTTGCTTAAATGGTTCGTAAACCATTTTTAATTCATTCTGTATTGTTAGTTTTCATTTTCTCAGTTTATTGTACAAGTCATTATTATTCAGCTAATTTGTGTTTTTGTGTGATAAGTTTTGTGAACAACTAAGTATATTGTAGTTTCATTATTATTTTTTCTTTCGTTTATCTTCATGTAGGTGTTGCAATAAAATCCATTATTTCATATTGGGGTTTGTTTTATTTAGAGATAAGTAAGTAGATATTTTTTTTAAACAATTGCACTAAAGCTTGATGATATTTAGAGCATGGGAGAGCGATTCCCGTGATCCCGCCACTAAGCGGAAGGCGGTAGTGGTGGTGGTTTGAGTTGTTATGCTGGCGACCTGGCCGGAGGGCCCGACATAATCGTCCCGCATCCCCGAGCGGGGCAGAATATCTAAGAGGTATTACTTGAAGTTATACAAGTATACGCACCGACCTCGACACACCCAGATGATAAAATAGAGAGTATGTATGAGGCCCAAACATATCTCCAAAACATACTTCACTGTTGTTATGGAGGACTTCAATGCAAAGCTGGACATACATGTGTTGAGAGTGGGGCAATTTGGATATGGGTAACGTAACCCCAAGGGGCAGAAGTTGACACGTTGGCACGTTGAAACGTTGGTGGCAACCTTATGGTCAATGATGTCTATCCAACCTGTCGATCAGTAAAATAATGTTAGTGCCAACATACTGCAGCTGTCTGCAGCAACTTGATAGGCTAAATCCAGTTAGCGCCAAGAGTAGTATTTTGGGTCCTTTATTGTTTTTATTATATATTAATTATCTACCCTTTATCACCAAATGTTAATGTACTTTGTATGCAGATGATATTTCGATCCCAAGACAAATAGTTCTCAATTATGGAGAAGAATTAAATAAAACCATTTACAATATAGTAGAATGGACGAACAACAATAACGTCAGTGCCCCATTAAGCTGCCCCACTGGTGTGAAAAGTGGAATGCCTAAAGTTCGAAGTGGAGTCTACCCCACAAAATCCACATCAAGTGAGGCTATTTCTTCTAGCTTAAAAAAAAGATTCTACCCCACTAGGGTTGACACTTCACAATTTGTCACTCGACTGTCTATATGGTGTTTAAACGTGAGCGTCTCTTCAATAATAATCCCAAGATATTGAATATTGCAAGTTTTGAAAATAGTGGGATAATTACACAGGCTCACATCGGAATGGTTATTACATTGGTGTGCGTATAGGTGCAGGTTAACAGTAAGCGGAGGCTTGCGCACGAAGAAGTGAATATATTTTGTTTGTCAGCATTTAATATCAATGAATTGTCCTGAAACCAGTTATTCACAGTATTACAGCCTAATTGCGCGTTTTCTTAGAGTTCGCTGCTGGTTTATGGTATTTAGAGAGCACACGAGTCGTTAATATAAATTAGGAATAGTGTAGGGCCCAAAATACTTTCTTGTGGTGCACCAGAATCAGTGTATTTTTAATCGCTCGTGATCTAATCGATTTTTACACATTGGTATCGATCGTCTAAGTAGTCACCAATAAGTTTCAGCGACGTACCTCTGATACCTATATACTCTCATTTGTTAAATAGTTTAAGAATAGACACCGTGTCAAATGCTTTGGCTAAATCGAGGAAAATTTTCAAGGACTGGTTCCCTTTAGCCAGTTCTTGTGTGACATAATCAGTCAAGCTAAGTACCGCATCAGCTGTGGATAATTTTGCTCTAGACCATATTGTGCAGATGAAAGGAAAAGGTTTTTCTCAAGGTAAGTAGTTAACTAAGTCGGCTGTTTATAATTTTCTCTAGTACTTTTGATATTAAGGGGAGTAATGATTTTGGTCTGTAATTATTTACTAGGTCTTTGCTTCCAGATTTTAAGATAGGGATTACTACTACCTTTTTAAGGCATTTAAGAAAACTCCCTGAACGACATGACGAAAAATATTAGTTAAATGGGGTACCAAAATATGCTTGAAAAATTTCAGGACCTTGTTGATTAAGATATTATCCCATCCAACTGCACAATAATCCTTAAGTCCCGAAATAATTTGGCCTATTTCCAGTGTCTAGCATGGCAAAAGATTTCAGGCTACAGGTGGTATTCGACTTTTAGGAGAGAGATTGCTTCGAAAGGTATTGGGCAAGGTATTTTCCTGCATTAACAAATAAGTTATTCACGTTGTTAGCTGACACAAGCGGTGAGGGATTAGTATGTAGAATATATACTGTTTTGTGTTATATACGTTTTTAATAACATCGTTTCAAAAGTTGCTTTCTATCTTTGCTTTACTCAGTTAATTTTTTTTATACCACAGGGTTAGCAAACAAGCCTACGGACGTTTATAACGCTGAAGCGTCACTCACGCGTTGCCACTGCGCCGACAGTTTAAGGGAATATTCTGCTTGCTGCCAACGCAGCGCATCTTTAGGAGCTCTGGATACCTTGATCACTGCAAGAACAAAATACACCATTAAGTGTGTTATTTGGCTGCAGTTTTCTATAAGGTGGAGGTACTTCCCCAGATGGGCTGGTCCAGTTTTGAGCCATATATGGCTGTACCCAACTTCTCTTAAAATTTTTAGACATTGAAGTTCATTTTATTCGTAACTAGTCTTTAGTTTTTAAGGAGATTATTGCAAAAAAGTCTGTTTCTTTTATAACTTCATTATCAGGGTAACTTCTTCTTAGTTCGTCGGTGAAGTTTATCTCTGTGTCATTGTGTCTTTTTGATAAATCACTGAAATTGAAGGATATCAACATAAGGCCGGAGCCGGACTGGTACGCGACGTAATAATTGTTTAAAGCTTGTTTGGTATTAAATTAACAAATTTAATTGAAATGTACTATATGATATTCGTTGTTTGTTTGGCAGCGACTCTAATTCCATTTTTTTTTTACTTCCTGGGTATTTTGGAAGGCGGTTTGTTTTTTATTTATAAAAAAATAAACAGAATTATGGGACCACCTATACCGAACCTACCGAAATGAATACCACCTCTTGAGAACACTAAAAGATTTTAAAATCGGTCCACAATTGACGGAGAAATAACAATACAAAAACACTGAGAAGCTCCTATTTTTTTAAGTCGGCTAAAAAACTAATACGTATAAATATAAATGTCGGTGATCGCACTGCAGAAATGACAAACCAAATTTATTTTTTCAAATCGTCGCCGCCGCGTCTCTGTCACCGTACCAGTTAGCTCCCGGCCTTAAATAATCCATAATCATTGAAATGTTTACATTAGGTAATTGATAATTAGGAGAATATAAGTAATAAAACAGAAAAGTTTATCTCATATGTCTTCGGTATATAAACGAGGTTTTTTATTTATATAGAAACATATTGCATTCACAGAGTAACGAGTCGTGATCAGTGTTAAAATGTATTCAAAATGTTTTTTACTTGTAACTCTGGTGGCGTTAATGACGACTTCAGCGTTTGGAGGCAACGGCAAAGAGATCCATGTGGACGTGGAGGACTATTTTACTTGTATTCCTTTACTGTTCAGACCTCCTTATACGACGCTCGTACCCGCACAACGGATACATATATTTGGTGAGACGTTACAAGCTACTCGTCATCACATCATACCGTTCAGCACTTTAAGCACATTTATGAACTTGATCCTGACTGAAAGTCCCTTCGAAAGCGGACTCGGGGCGTATTTGGCGATTAACGTCCGTGAGATATACGGGTACTTTGAAGAAAACGCAGAAGCAGGTGCCTTTCCACCAATAACGCGACACGGACCGAACCCGACTGTGTTGTTCTTGCACGGCGACACACCAGTCACTTTTGGAGGCAGAACTCCATCATTCGATGCAGATCACAGAATGCTCGCCGCATTTACTTGGCTACCTGGTAACCTGTTCTACGGACCACCTCCCAGCAGACGCTCAAATGACCCAGGAGATAACTTCGAAACAGACGCAATAAACATCGTAGGCGGCGAAGCATATAGACTTCTACGGCGTATATACGATAATATGCAGAATTATATAAACGACCGAAACCAGCGAACGGCAACTAATTACGATACAATCATAGCCGATCTGACCACAGTTGCATCAGCAAGACGTAGTCCATACGAATTCAATCAGGATGAATGGGTAGTGGACGGCGTCAAAGATAGAAGAAAAATGTTTAGAATAAAAAGAGACATGGCAACACTTGAAGAAATAACGACTACGACTACAACTACGACTACCCAACGACCCCCGCACGAGGATTTAAAGAGAGATGTAAGAATTCCCCTTTTTGAAGACGATGATTACCTTCGAGCCTCTGAGCTGGTATGCGACGAATGTGGGACGCATTTCGTACCGAAATTCAGTACTGCTTACGTTCAAATGCCTTTAGATGCCGACGTGCTGCCTCTATTCGTATATTCAACAGAAAAGGGACAATTCCTATACGGACAAAATCAGAAAACGCGGAGTTGGTTCATTAGGTCTCTGGACGATTATGGAAGAGTGTTCAGAGTAACAGATCAAGGCACATGGAATAATTATTACGCTGTTCAAATTCACCTCGAAATCGATGGCAAACATTACTTGTTCAGTCACATGTTGGATACTCGATATTATTTCATACGAGAGTTGACTGCTGATGGGAAAATGGTACAAGCAAAAACTGAAGACGGCTATCTTCCTTTAAGTTACGGAGCTGTGTTTTACATGCACGTAGACGGAGAGGACTATTTGTACGGACAGGCCCAGTCGCATAAAACCTGGTTCATAAAGAAACTGAACCCTGGTGGTACTTTAGGGGCAAATATTGTTTACAATAAATGGGACTTCTTTTTCGATAAAATAGTACCGTTCAAAATAGGTGACACCCAATATGTGATGGCACATGATACTCAGTATAGAGCATTCATGATTCGTGAAATAAACGGTAATAATGTACCTTCCTTAGGTGTTGAAAAGTATTGGAGCACTTTAGGTGGTCCTTACAATGTGATATTCCCGTTTTCACTACCTGGTAACACATACATCTTTGGACATTCTCCTGACAGAGAACGTTACTTCACTCGTAAAGTTTTTGGCAATGATGTGGAAGAGAACCATATCGATTACAAGATTACCGAAGCTGTACCGTTCGACGTAAACGGTTATCAATACTTTTATGGAAGAATTGCGGGAAAATCGTATTGGTACCAGTTTCATTTTGATTTTAATTATGTTTTTGCTTAAAAGGGGGGTTCCTAAAAAAACCATTTTTTGTTGTTATTTCTATGTTGAACAAGGAGCTACTTTATATTTTTCCTTTTTTTATTGTTTATGTCATTATTCAATTTGTTCCCAATGAAATTTCATCACCAATTTCACCCCTACCTATACTCACGCTTGAACAAATGTATATATAAATACTTATATGTTTCTTATCAAGTGCCTAAATACAGCGTTTCATTAATTTATATAAACTAATATTATAAAGAGAAAACATTTGTATTTTGTACAGATAAAAATTACTGGATCGATTTCAAAAAATCTTTCACTATTTAGCTACATCTTTCTTGAGTAACATTAAATGTTACGTTTGCCCCCGTTGTCTTATAAATTTTAGAAGACGCTAACGCGGAAAGCTAGTATTCGATAGTGACCGACTTCCATACAAATCAGGCAGTCTTATTATAGAATTACATTAAAAGGTTTAAACTAATGTATAATCAAATCATTTGTAGTAGTAACGATCTAAAAAAAACTTATCAACTGAAATGTATGCAAAGCAATTCTTGGAATAAGTATGTAGTTTTTTTCCTGTATGGCCAATGACTTAAGTCTCAACTTATCTCATTGATAAGTTGGTGTCAGAGCTCAGCGTGATGCATTGCAATTAATTTTTTAACACCCGACGCAAAAACGACGGGGTGTTATAAGTTTGACGTGTCTGTGTGTGCGTGCGTGCGTGCGTGCGTGCGTGCGTGCGTGCGAGTGTGTGTGTGTGTGTGTGTGTGTGTGTGTGTGTGTGTGTGTATGTGTGTGTGTGCGTGATGTATGTTTGATGAAAATAGGTCCAAGATGGCCGCCGCTACAAAATAGCGGATTACATACTTTTTCACAACTCCGTCAATATGCATATCAAATGAAAGGGTTTAACTAGTAGAATACTTTACACTATGATAAATTTCATATCCAAAATGTCCGCCAACACAAAATGGAAAATTACATTTCATGTCGGGGGTTTTCTAAATTTTTAATTTATTGATAACTCTCTCCCGTGTAGCGGTGCAACCAATTTCTTTCTGTAGGTACATCCTTTCTCAAAGTAATTCCTTTTGGTTTCCCCATTCCCACACAGAAGATTTTCCTATCCACTTTTATATTTGCAGAATCGTCGACATCGGCACCATTAAGGTATATTTGACTGCTGTTATTTTTTTTAATTAACACTTTTAGTGAAACTATTACTAAATATAATTCGTATGTTAATAAAGTAAGACCCTATATATTTAAATCGACAAAGAAATTTCTATATAAGAGTTTAATATTATACGCGATATAATAGTCTTTGGTTTTGATTGAGAGGGAATGCGCTGTCCCTTTCCCGCAAAATAATTTTAGTATAGAATTTGTATGGCATACTGAAATTTGACGTCACAGCACAGTATAGTGTGCTCTGTCTAACATTAAATTACAACTTCCTTGTTTATGAGCCAATTTTAATTTTGTTTTTGCTGTTCATCTGTATTTATGGTAAACTTTTTTATGATAACATAAAAAAACAGACAAATATCCAATTGCCTTGATAATTTCTTGTTTGTGTCACTAAGTTCCACTAGCTTTAAGTTAGTCGACATAACTTATTGAAATAATTATTAATGTTGCGGTATTCAAATTTATTGTGATAATATGTATATAACTTTAATAAAAAAATAAAATTTATATTTGATTTAATAGATTAAAATGTTGTGTTTTAAAAAAAACTAATACAAATTAATATAAATGCAAATGACATATAAGGCAATGAACCTAGACCACTTTTTTTGTTGCCTAAAAACAATATTGTCATATTTAAAACGATATTTTTTAACTAGGTATAAGGTGTAGGTTTAGGATTTAGTTAGTAAGGCCACTCTGTCGCATTGGATCATAGATCTGTAATGATAGTGTAGGTAAGATTGTTATACAAGGTGGAAGGGACATCGTCGCACAAACGTCGTGACAAAGTTTCACTTAAGGTCAGAAATAAAATGACCTAGGTCATTCATGTAAAAAATGATCGGTTATTACAGATATTGACATTTTTAAGCGCGCAGTGTATTGCTAAAAACGCGATTATAATGCTCCGCGGTGAATGTTATCGCGCGCGCGATCCAAAATAATGAAATAATGATTTTAATATAAATCTTATTTGGGCATATAGAAATAATGCTTTTTTACACGTTCAAGTAAAAAAAAACTGCATAAAAATTTGAAAATTTTATGAAAAAAGTTACGAAAATTTTCAACGCAGGGGGGTCCAGAATCATGTACTGAACTGTGCGTCGAAGTCCCTTCCACGTTGTATATAAATAAATAAATAAAAAATAGTTTACAGTCTTTTCAACCGAATTTAAATAAAAACAAACCGCTTTCAAAGTCACATAGAAACTAATAAGCAAAAAATAACAGGTATATACACTGGATTTCTGCCAGCGGCCCCTTCGCCTGCCTTCGCCCGCTATCCTACGGGAACCATACATTTTACAGGGATGGAAAGCAGCCTATTTGCTATTCCAGACTGTAGTCTATCTCTGTACCAAACATCCAGATCCGTTCAGTAATTTTTGGGTGAAAGACTAACAAACATCCATCCATCCAATGCTCCTCACCCCCATCACTACCTAAGGCGCGGCCAACTAGTCCCGCGCCGACTATAGTACGTATTTTTTTTACAGTAAGGTTTTAGACACAAAAAAAATTTCGTAACACATAAAATGTGCCACGTGCCAATAATATTTTTTTCGTGAAAGTGTAACAAACATCCATCCATCTATCTATCCATCCAAACTTTCACATTTATAATATTGGTAGGATTATGATTTCTAACTACATAATTTGGAATCGTTTTAATCATCATTGAAAAGGCAAGTTTTTTTACTACAGGGTCATTTTTTGGGAGTACCTATATATTTTTTTACAGGTTCAAAAGTCACAAATGTTTTTTCGTAACACTTAAAAGCTATTGAAAACAGTACCCATACTCATAAATCATGGTACCTACTATCATAAAAGCACTTTTGTAGAGATGATACATTTCCTATAATCGACCGTTTATTGTTATCTTTTTGAAGTTTTTAAGCATTTTCCATGCTAAGACTACAAGTTATTTTTAATGAAGGAAAAAATCGGCTTGCGAGCAGGATTCGAGCCTGCGTCTTCTGGTTCGGTACACCAAACGCTTTGACCGCTAAGCTATCGCTCGGGATAGCTTGGCGGTCAAAACGCAGGTTCGAATTCTGCTCGCCAGCCGATTTTTTCCTTCATTAAAAATAACCGTTTATTGTTTTAAAATAGGTACCCATTTTACTCTAATCGCCTATTTATTACAAATTTTGGATTTTCTTCAGGAAACACTCAAATAGTCATAACTTTTAAAAGGAAATCATGTTAGAGCTCTGCCAAAGAGATATTTTTACTACAAATAACCCCAACTATCGCCCTGTATCCTTTGATCCACGATTTTTTACCCACACTGTATATTTAACTAATCATCATCGTCATCATAGATTTTTCGCCGATGGGTTAAGCAGAAATTAACAAATAGGTATGTACTTAGACTTACTATTGTACACCTATAATTCATCGGTATGTTTAGGTCGTTATGTGGGGCGAGCCTATTACCATTAACCAGACACAAATTCAAACTCCGAGCTGCTACAGAGAGTTTTATATAAAAACCCCATTACAGACACTGCTCCACCTGGGAATCGCACCCAAGACGACTAGCACAGCAATCACGCTTATGTTCACTAGATTATGGAGGCAGGTCGACCGGTCGACCGAGGTATTTAGTCAAATCTAGTTTTGTCTGATTTTCGCATTCAAAATTGGTTTTAATATTAATATTTAAATAATATATATAATAGGTACCTATGTTATTTTTTTTTACATACAATTCTACTAGTATTATAATAATGTGTTAGTGTGTTTGTTTAGCTTTAGATGTTTTCTTTTTTAAACGTTTTGCGACACAAAATAAACAATAATCAATTACAACTTAATATTAATAATAACTATACTACTTATAAATAATAATAATAATTACACTATAAAATATAATAAATAACAATAACTGAGTAAATTATAAAATTAAATGTATAAATAACACACTATGCTTCATCTAATTTTAATTACTTTTAATAAAGAAACTAAGTGGTAAGTGGTTTTTCGCTTTTTAGTTCCTGGGTAAGTTGTCTGAAGGCGATTTGTTTTAAATTAAATAATAATTTATTTTTAATTGTTAATGGAAAGTAGATGTATTTTGTTTATACCTATAATGGGTATGCCAACTAAACGCACTGCTCCAATGTGACGGAGAGGTTTCGGTATAAACGAAAATATCATCTATGTATATATTTTTTTTTAGATTTTTGATTGAAAAATGGTTTGATTTTTGGTTGAAATTTACATGGGACGAGAAGTACTAGTTTTTAAATAAAATAATAATAATCTATATCGGTTTCCTTAACCGAAAGTTCTGAGGTAACAAATATATTATATTAAAATAAAATAAACAACAATCAAACCGCCTCCAAAAAACATCTAGGAACTAAAAAGCCAAAAAATAACAGGTTTTTAAAGATTTCCAATTAATTTAGAGTCGGTGCCTAATAGACAATCAACGAAAGTCATATTTAAATTAAATTAGTAGTTTGGCACCGCCTCCAAATTAGTAAAAAAAATATAATGTAAATGTGTACCTACCTGTTATCTCTTTTTAGTTCCCAGGTGTTTTAAAAAGGCAGTTTGCTTTTTTGTATAAAAATATTATTATTTTTAATGTTTTAGTGCAATATAGATGTATTTTGTTTTTTTCCTGTTATACAGAATGGCCCATTTACAGTGGTCCAATTATAGTAGACATCTCTATGGTTAATCTAAACGCAACATAATGTTCGCGAAAATAGTTTAGAAGTTATGATTTTTTTTAATCTCTACTTTAGTCATGAAAACCTTTTTAGATTGAAACTGATTGCACTAAATCGAATCTGTTTTGAGTTATTTTTGAGATAACTCTTAGGATTTAAGACTTTTTAGTGAACTTTTTGTAATTCTCGAATAACTATGCATAATTTTCACACACGATTTTTCATTACACGAAATTTGCTTATGCTTGTAAAAATTAACTTGAAGTGTAAGGATAGCATAAATAAATAAATAAAAAATAAAAAATTGCGGAGTAACTCAAGCAAGTTGTAAATGTGTCACCCTGTATAATATGGGAAGGCCAACTAAACGTACTGCCCTAATAGGACAGCGAGGTTTCGGAGAAAACCAAAATGTCACCTATGTAAATAAATTTAAAAATTTTCCTTGATTTTTTTTTAAACGGGTGAAGCCGCGGTGCCCAGCTATTTAATATTGATAAATTATTAACTATTTTTAACATTCATAATCATTTGAATGTTTATATTACTTGATAGTTCGGAGAATATGTAAATAAGTCATAAAACAGGAAAGTTTATCTCAAATGCTGGGGTATATAAACAAAGTTTTTAATTTTAAAGAAACATTGCAACCATCGTTTATTCACCGGGTAACACGTCGTGATCAGTGTTAAAATGTATTCAAGATGTTTTTTACTTGTAACTCTGGTGGCGTTAATGACGACTTCAGTGTTTGGAGGCAACGGCAAAGAGATTCATGTGGACGTGGAAGACTATTTTACTTGTATTCCTTTACTGTTCAGACCTCCTTATACGACGCTCGTACCCGCACAACGGATACATATATTTGGTGAGACTTTACAAGCTACTCGTCATCACATCATACCGTTCAGCACTTTAAGCACATTTATGAACTTGATCCTGACTGAAAGTCCCTTCGAAAGCGGACTCGGGGCGTATTTGGCGATAAACGTCCGTGAGATATACGGGTACTTTGAAGAAAACGCAGAAGCAGGTGCCTTTCCACCAATAACGCGACAGGGACCGAACCCGACTGTGTTGTTCTTGCACGGCGACACACCAGTCACTTTTGGAGGCAGAACTCCATCATTCGATGCAGATCACAGAATGCTCGCCGCATTTACTTGGCTACCTGGTAACCTGTTCTACGGACCACCTCCCAGCAGACGCTCAGATGACCCAGGAGATAACTTCGAAACAGATGCAATAAACATCGTAGGCGGCGAAGCATATAGACTTCTACGGCGTATATACGATAATATGCAGAATTATATAAACGACCGAAACCAGCGAACGGCAACTAATTACGATACAATCATAGCCGATCTGACCACAGTTGCATCAGCAAGACGTAGTCCATACGAATTCAATCAGGATGAATGGGTAGTGGATGGCGTCAAAGATAGAAGAAAACTGTTTAGAATAAAAAGAGACATGGCAACACTTGAAGAAATAACGACTACGACTACAACTACCCAACCACCCCCGCATGAGGATTTAAAGAGAGATGTAAGAATTCCTCTTTTTGAAGACGATGATTACCTTCGAGCCTCTGAGCTGGTGTGCGACGAATGTGTGACACATTTAGAACCGAAATTCAGTACTGCTTACGTTCAAATGCCTTTAGATGCCGACGTGTTGCCTCTATTCGTATATTCAACAGAAAAGGGACATTTCCTGTATGGACAAAATCAGGAAACGCGGAGTTGGTTCATCAGGTCTCTGGACGATTATGGAAGAGTGGGCACAGTGACAGATGAAGGCACTTGGAAGAATTATTACGCTGTTCAAATTCACCTTGAAATCGACGGCAAACATTACTTGTTCGGTCATATGTTAGATACTCGATATTATTTCATACAAGAGTTGACCGCTGATGGGAAAATGGGACGAGCACAAACTGACGATGGCTATCTTCCTTTAAGTTACGGAGCTGTGTTTTACATGCACGTAGACGGGGAGGACTATTTGTACGGACAGCCCGAGTCTCATAAAACCTGGTTCATAAAGAAACTGAACCCTGGTGGTTCTTTAGGGGAAAATATTGTTTACGGTAAATGGGACTTCTTTTTCGATAAAATAGTACCGTTCAAAATAGGTGATACCCAATATGTGATGGCACATGATACTCAGTATAGAGCATTCATGATTCGTGAAATAAACGGAGATAATGTACAAACATTAGGTGTTGAAAAGTATTGGAGCACTTTAGGTGGCCCTTACAACGTGATATTCCCGTTTTCACTAGCTGGTCACACATACATCTTTGGACATTCGCCTGATAGAGAACGTTACTTCACTCGTAAAGTTTTTGGCAATGATGTGGAAGAGAACCATATCGATTACAAGATTACCGACGCTGTACCGTTCGACATAAACGGTTATCAATACTTTTATGGAAGAATCGAGGGAAAATCGTATTGGTACCAGTTTCATTTTGATTTTAATTATGTTTTTGCTTAAAAAGGGGGGTTCGTAAAACATTTTTGTTATTTCTATGTTGAACAAGGAACTACTTTATATTTTTCCTTTTTTCATTGTTTATGTCATTATTCAATTTGTTTGTGTTTCTCTTTGTTGTGTTAATGTCAACTACTAAACGAATACGACTTCGTGTGCGTGGAATTGTTACTTTGTTCCCAATGAAATTTCATCCCCAATTTCACCCCTATGTAGGTACACACCTACGCTTGAACAAATGTACATATAAATACTTATATGTTTGTTATCAAGTGCCTAAATATAGCGTTTCATTAATTTATCTATACTAATATTATAAAGAGAAAACATTTGTATTTTGTACAGATAAAAACTACTGGATCGATTTAAAAAAATCTTTTACTATTTAGCTACATCATTCTTGCGTAACATTTATAAGACAACGGGGGCGAAGCCACTGGTGGAAAGTTAGTATGACCGACTTCCATGCAAATCAGGCAGTCTTCTTATAGACTTACATTAAAAAGGTTAAAATAATTTATAATCAAATCAATTGTAGAGGTAACTAACTAAAAAAAACTTATCAACTGAAATGTATGCAAAGCAATTCTTGGAATAAGTATGTAGTTTTTTTCCTGTATGGCCAATGACTTAAGTCTCAACTTATCTCATTGATAAGTTGGTGTCAGAGTTCAGCGGGTGATGCTGAGCAATTTACTTTTGATAACACTCTCCCGTGTAGCGGTGCAACTAATTTCTTTCTCTACATTCTTTCACTACATCCGTCGAAAGTAATTCCTTTTGGTTTCCCCATTCCCACACAGATGTTTTTCCTATCCACTTTGATATTTGCAGAATCGTCGACATCGGCACCATTAAGTTATATTTGACTGCTGTTATTTTTTTTAATTAACACTTAGTGAAACTATTACTAAATATAATTCGTATGTTAATAAAGTAAGACCCTTTAAGTATATTTAAATCGACAAAGAAATTTCTATATAAGAGTTTAATATTATACGCGATATAACAGTCTTTGGTTTTGATTGAGAGGGAATGCGATGTCCCTTTCCCGCAAAATAAGTGTTAGTATAGAATTTGTATGGCATACTGAAATTTGACGTCACAGCACAGTATAGTGTGCTCTGTCTAACATTAAATTAAAAGGCTTACAACTTCCTTGTTTATGAGCCAATTTTTATTTTGTTTTTGATGTTCATCTGTATTTATGGTCCACTTTTTTATGATAACATAAAAAAAGACAAATATCCAACTGCCTTGATAATTTCTTCTATTTGACAGTACTGTTTACGTCACTAAGTTCAACTAGCTTTAAGTTAGTCGACATAACTTATTGAAATAACTATTAATGTATTATCAAATTAATTGTGATAATATGTATACATATGACTTCAATAAAAAAAAATGATTTAATATATTTAAATGTTATGTTTTTTAAAAAAACGAATGCAAATTGAGATAAATGCAAATGACATATAAGGCAATGAACCTAGACCACGTTTTTTGTTGCCTAAAAACAATAGTTTAGTCTTTTCAACCGAATTTAAATAACATATTTTTAAATGAAAACAAACCGCCTTCAAAAGTTACATAGGAACTAATAAAAGTAAATAACTAAATAATAAAAAGAACTAATAAAAATAAAAGTAAAAAGTAGCTTATGTGCTATTCCAGACTGTAATCTATCTCTGTGCTCAATTTCATGCAGATCCGTTCAGTCATTTTTGCGTGAAAGAGTAAAAACATCCATCCACCTATCCAACTTTCACATTTATAATATTAGTAGGATTATTATTTCTAACTACATAATTTGGAGTCGGTTTAATAAACATTATATAGGCAAGTTTTTTTACTACAGGGTCATTTTTTGGTATTACCTAAATTTTTGTTTTACCCGACTGCCGAAGGAGGATTATGTGTTTGACGCGTATGTATGTATGTATGTCCGTTCCTATGTCCGCTCGTAATTACTCAACGGCTCAACCGATTTAGATAAATAACACCTCATTAGATTCGTCTTAATGGCACGAGTGTCACTGGGTACATGAAATTCAAAATATAATTTTTCGATTTTTTACCATTTTATACTGTCATTGAAGAGCGAGGCCTCCTATAACAGGTATATATTTACTTAAAAGGAGGTCTCTATGTAAGATTTACTGTAAAAATTGTACAAGTTTCTGCAATAAACATTTTTTTTTTCGTAACACTTTAAAGGTACTTATTGAAAAAAGTGCCAATACTCATAAATCATGTTACCTACTATCATAAAAGCACTTCTGTAGGCATGATAAATTTCCTATAATCGCCTAAACACCGTTTATTGTTATCTTTTTGAAATTTTTAAGCATTTTCCATGATTAGATTACAATTTATTTTTAATGAAGGAAAAAATCGGCTGGCGAGCAGGATTCGAACCTGCGTCTTCTGGTTGGGTTAGGTTAGCTAGGCTCGGGATAGCTAGGGTCCATAATTGTCACTTACTTTATCTTATTACCCTGTATAATATATTATGGAATGAAATAAAGATTGATTGGCATTGACATTTGACGCAGCACCATCTAGCCTCAAACTAAGTAGAGCTTGTTGTACTATGGGTACTAGACAGTGGATTATATACTTACTTTGTTTTCTAAATACATACCTACTTATAATAAGTATGTAGCAAAATATTGTTTTTTTTTTCGCTTATTAGTTCCTGGGGGGCTAGACAAGTTGCATTTTGACATTCGAATCGTCAAACAAAATGTATGTAAATGACATTACTGACAGCCCGATTTGTCAAAAGTGTCATTTCCATACATTTTGTTTATCGATTCGAATGTCAAAATAAAACTTGTCTAGCCCCCCGGGGTAGTTTAAAGGCGATTTGTTATAAATTTAATAATAATTTATGTTTAATTGTTAACGGAAAGTAAATGTATTTTGTTTATACCTATCAACTAAACGCACTGCTCCAATGTGACGGAGAGGTTTCGAAATAAACGAAAATATCATCTATGTATAAAATTTTTTTAGATTTCCGTTAGAAAAATGTTTGGATTTTTGGTTGAAATTTACATGGGACCATACGGGAAGTACCAGTTTTTAAATAAAAAAGAATAATCTATATCGGTTCACCCAGCCGAAAGTTCTGAGGTAACAAATCTACACTAATATTATAAAGAGGAAAGATTTGTATTTTTGTATGTAACGAATAAACTCAAAAAGTACTGGACCGATTTGAAAAATTCTTTGCATGTTAGATAGCCCATTTATCGGGGAAGGCTATAGGCTATATATCATCACGCTACGACTAATAGGAGCGGAGTAGTAAAGAAAAATGTTGCAAAAACGGTGGAAAACAATATAAGACCACGCGGGCGAAGCCGCTGGCGGGAGGCTAGTATATTATATTAAAATAAAATAAACAACAACCAAACCGCCTCCAAGAAACATCTAGGAACTAAAAAGCAAAAAAAAACCGGTTTTTACAGATTTCTAACTAATTTGGAGTCGGTGCTAAATAGACAATCAACGAAAGTCATATTTAAATTAAATTAGTCGTTTGGCACCGCCTCAAAAATTTGTTAAATAATGTAAACCTGTAATCTCTTTTTAGTTCCCAGGTGTTTTAAAAAGGTGGTTTGCTTTTTTGTATTAAAATATTATTATTTTTAATGTTTTAGTGCAATATAGATGTATTTTGTTTTTTACCTGTTATACAGGATGGCCCATTTACAGTGGTCCAATTATAGTAGACATCTCTATGGTTAATCTAAACGCAACATAATGTTCGCGAAAATAGTTTAGAAGTTATAATTTTTTTTAATCTCTACTTTAGTCATGAAAACCTTTTTAGATTGAAACTGATTGCACTAAATCGAATCTGTTGCGAGTTATTTTTGAGATAACTCTTAAATCGTAATAGGATTTAAGACTTTTTAGTGAACTTTTTGTAATTCTCGAATAACCATGTATAATTTTTATACACGATTTTTCATTACACGAAATTTGCTTATGCTTGTAAAAATTAACTTGAAGTGTAACGATAGCATAAATAAATAAATAATAATTGCGGAGTAAATCATTGCTTGAGTTGTAAATGTGCCATCCTGTATATTATAGGAAGGCCAACTAAACGTACTGCCCTAATAGAACAGCGAGGTTTCGGAGAAAACCAAAATGTCACCTATGTAAATAAATTTAAAAAATTTCCTTGTTTTTTTTTTAAAACGGGTGAAGCCGCGGTGCCCAGCTATTTAATATTGATAAATTATCAACTATTTTTAACATTCATAATCATTTGGATGTTTATATTACTTGATAGTTCGGAGAATATGTAAATAAGTCATAAAACAGGAAAGTTTATCTCAAATGCTGGGGTATATAAACAAAGTTTTTAATTTTAAAGAAACATTGCAACCATCGTTATTCACCGAGTAACACGTCGTGATAAGTGTTAAAATGTATTCAAGATGTTTTTTACTTGTAACTCTGGTGGCGTTAATGACGACTTCAGTGTTTGGAGGCAACGGCAAAGAGATCCATGTGGACGTGGAGGACTATTATACTTGTATTCCTTTACTGTTCAGACCTCCTTATACGACGCTCGTACCCGCACAACGGATACATATATTTGGTGAGACTTTACAAGCTACTCGTCATCACATCATACCGTTCAGCACTTTAAGCACATTTATGAACTTGATCCTGACTGAAAGTCCCTTCGAAAGCGGACTCGGGGCGTATTTGGCGATAAACGTCCGTGAGATATACGGTTACTTTGAAGAAAACGCAGAAGCAGGTGCCTTTCCACCAATAACGCGACAGGGACCGAACCCGACTGTGTTGTTCTTGCACGGCGACACACCAGTCACTTTTGGAGGCAGAACTCCATCATTCGATGCAGATCACAGAATGCTCGCCGCATTTACTTGGCTACCTGGTAACCTGTTCTACGGACCACCTCCCAGCAGACGCTCAAATGACCCAGGAGATAACTTCGAAACAGACGCAATAAACATCGTAGGCGGCGAAGCATATAGACTTCTACGGCGTATATACGATAATATGCAGAATTATATAAACGACCGAAACCAGCGAACTGCAACTAATTACGATACAATCATAGCCGATCTGACCACAGTTGCATCAGCAAGACGTAGTCCATACGAATTCAATCAGGATGAATGGGTAGTGGACGGCGTCAAAGATAGAAGAAAACTGTTTAGAATAAAAAGAGACATGGCAACACTTGAAGAAATAACGACAACGACTACGACTACCCAACCACCCCCGCACGAGGATTTAAAGAGAGATGTAAGAATTCCCCTTTTTGAAGACGATGATTACCTTCGAGCCTCTGAGCTGGTGTGCGACGAATGTGTGACACATTTAGAACCGAAATTCAGTACTGCTTACGTTCAAATGCCTTTAGATGCCGACGTGCTGCCTCTATTCGTATATTCAACAGAAAAGGGACATTTCCTATATGGACAAAATCAGAAAACGCGGAGTTGGATCATCAGGTCTCTGGACGATTATGGAAGAGTGTTCAGAGTAACAGATCAAGGCACATGGAATAATTATTACGCTGTTCAGATTCACCTCGAAATCGATGGCAAACATTACTTGTTCAGTCACATGTTGGATACTCGATATTATTTCATACGAGAGTTGACCGCTGATGGGAAAATGGTACAAGCAAAAACTGAAGACGGCTATCTTCCTTTAAGTTACGGAGCTGTGTTTTACATGCACGTAGACGGGGAGGACTATTTGTACGGACAGGCCCAGTCGCATAAAACCTGGTTCATAAAGAAACTGAACCCTGGTGGTACTTTAGGGGAAAATATTATTTACGGTAAATGGGACTTCTTTTTCGATAAAATAGTACCGTTCAAAATAGGTGACACCCAATATGTGATGGCACATGATACTCAGTATAGAGCATTTATGATTCGTGAAATAAACGGAGATAATGTACAAACATTAGGTGTTGAAAAGTATTGGAGCACTTTAGGTGGTCCTTACAACGTGATATTCCCGTTTTCACTAGCTGGTCACACATACATCTTTGGACATTCTCCTGATAGAGAACGTTACTTCACTCGTAAAGTTTTCGGCAATGATGTGGAAGAGAACCATATCGATTACAAGATTACCGAAGCTGTACCGTTCGACGTAAACGGTTATCAATACTTTTATGGAAGAATCGAGGGAAAATCGTATTGGTACCAGTTTCATTTTGATTTTAATTATGTTTTTGATTAACAGTCCCCACTGTTAATCAAAAACATTCGGTCAATCAAACAGTCAAACAGTCGAAAATAGTTTTCATTGTCCCATCATTCATATCTATGAAATTGTGTTGCACTAGCGGCCCGATCCGGCTTCACACAGGCTGACATTTAAACCATTTTGTTTTGCACAAAACCTTTTTAATTTGTTTAGGTTAAAATAAGTTTATGTTACTCCTGGTAACATTAGCTTTTTTCCATATAAGGCCCGGTAAAATCTATCCAGCCCGAGATTATTTATTTATGTAATTCAGGCTACAAGGCCTATATTATAAGCCGGAGCAAACAGTTCAGAATTTCAGACAGACAACCAAAAAATTTTGAATTTTGTACCTTCTGTAATATTATTATTCTTATAATAAAAAACTTTTTCTGACATTTCAAACAGACTTTATTTTTATTAATTCTTCATTTTATGTATTGTTTGCATCTACAACTCTCTCTCCCTTTCTTTCTGTAATGAATAAATTAATAAATTTTCTGCAACAAGATGTACGAGGCGCGTCATTAAAAAAAAAAAAATAATTACGTATTTTTAGTACTGTATAATTGATATATACAGTACTGATTTCTGACACTTACGCGAATACTAGACATTGAAATAAAACTACTTTTTACGGATTTTACCGCGTTATATTTATATTTACAAATAATAATAATAAATAGTTTTATTTCAATATACAGTACTAATTATTTGCCATTTTGTGGTGGCAGCCATCTTGGATTTGAATTTTTTCTTAGTGTATAGTATTTTTTTGATACCCATATTGAGGGAGTTGTGAAAAAATATGTAATTCGCTATTTTGTAGCGGCGGCCATCTTGGACCGATTTTCATCGAACATAGCTAAGAACACTCCCTTCAATATCGGTTCATCAAACCCGTCTCGTGTTCAGCAGTCCAGTACTCGAACCACTAAGCCACAGACGTCGTCTATAGTGTGTTCCAAAGAAGACAAGTATTCATTTTTTTTTATTATTTAGCGAATAGCGGTTACTTAGAGGTTGTAAAACAGGCTATTAGATTAATAAAAGTATTATAGTCTGCGCAGAACTAGTTGGCGCCTTGGCGGTATGTGAGGGGCGGGGGCGCTTGCTTTTGTTCACAGTAACCCGCCGCCTCACCCCCGTCCCTACTTAAGGAGCGGCCAACTAGTTCCGGACTATAGATGACTGGTCATTCAATTCAATATGTCTTGACAATGGTGCGCAATGTCATTTACCTCATTTTTTCTATTTCCTCCAGAAGCTCTTACATTTCATGCCTAATCAAAACAGGTAAATGACTCAGCAAGAAATAGGATTGTGTTGACATTATTATCACGCTTGAATTCCCCGAATAGCTGTACATTATCTAAATGATAATCAAGGCATCGAAGGAAATGAGAAGGCTGACGAGTTAGCTAGAACAGGATCAGCAAATGTAATGATTGGGCCAGAAACATGTTGGCCCCATGTACCATTAAAAAGGCCTTACAGGACTATGACGATATGGAACATAAAGGAGTGGAACAACAGCCCAAGACTAGAACAATACAATACTCAAAAATACCAAATTAGAACTAAAATAAATAAATAAGCGAAAAAAATGTAATAAAACATAAAAATAAAGAGGTATCTACATATTAAACAATAAATTAATGCACATTTATTTAATTAAAATTAAAATATAACTATAGATACACAGTGAAGGTGATACCATAACAAACAAAATATATTACATTCTACATATATATTTAAAAGTAAGAATAAACTAGAAACCAAATATGTCTTAATAAAAAATAAAAACTGTTATTATACATTATTATAATATTACTAATAAATATTTTTATTTGCTAAGTTTTTTGTAATTGCAATGCTTGTAAAAGGCCGCTAAGTCATAAGTACACTATTATAAAATGTAACACCTTATTTATACTCTTAGTATGCAATATTTTTTTTTGAATTTGAATTTGAACACTCACGACGTTTTTCGGCTGCGGCACCACACGAGTCTAAATTCATTTTCAACAATAGAGGAGACAAAGCCCGAGGTGTCAGGTTAAAAATCTACAAATTTTTGTTGTGTTTGGACAAGCAAAGAAACTTATTTTGTTTATGATCGGACAGCTTGTCCCGCCTGCAATACATTTTCCAACACCACAGAGCTTGTTTTTAGATTTTTAGTTAGTACTTTTTACGCAGCCGGGTTTTTTGTTTCATTTAATAATTGATTTTATTTCCAACTTTTTAGTTTATAAATCATCATAGAATCACTAGATAGATCCTAAATGAAAATTGATAGGTACAACTAAAGATCATTTTCAAAATCAGTTCGCACTTTTTTTTTAAATTTCATGTACCCAGTGACACTCGTGCCATCAAGACCAATCTAATGAGGTGCCATTTATCTAAATCGGTTGAGACGTTAAGTAGTGACGACCGGACATAGGAACGGACATACATACATACATATACACATACATTTTTCTCTCCGTTTTAATGCCGGGTTGAAGTTAGCTCGTGCCAACTTCAAGCCGGACAATAAGTTTGGCGAGAACTGTAAAAGACATTGCGCCAACCCCAAGTGAATAGGTACTTAGATAAGAGCAGGATGGTGATATGTTGATACGTTGGCCCAGTGACTATTATTATCTGCGTCACGGTAAGTATCTCGGATCGCGGATTTGACTCCCGCAAGCTTCGATCAATAATCCCGCAAGTGACAAACAAAGCAGTTATATCTAGTTTTATGACCATTGAACTGCCAAGTGAAAGGTCTCGAATTTTAATCTAAGGCACGCGCCTCTGAACTCCTTAATAATGCGCGTAATTATTATCACTCGCTTTAACAGTATATTTGTAGAAATATAAATATCAGTTATCATCATTTATGTTGACATGATTTTTGACGACGTCTTTGGTCTAGTGGTTCGAGTACCGGACTGCTGATCACGAGGTCGTGGGTTCGAGTCCCACAGGACACAAACATTTATTGTGATGAACGTCTGTCTGGGTGTTTCTTATGTATACGTCACGTCAAGTGTGTAATGAGACAAGTGGGTTATGTGTTTGACGCGTATGTATGTAATGACACCTCATTAGATTCGTCTTGATAGCACGACTGTCACTGGGTACATGAAATTTAAAAAAAAACAATATGGCGGATTTTATACGCTTTAATGTGCAAACTGATTTTGAAAATGATCTTTAGTTGTATTAATTTATATTTTAAGGATTGAACCTAGTGATTCTATAATGATTTATAAACTAAAAAGAAGGAAATAAAATCAATTATTAAAAGAAACAAGAGCTTGTTTTTAGATTTTTAGTTAGTAGGTACTTTTTACAATGTGTGTGAGAACTGAGGGACCGGACTGGGATTTGGAAAAAAACTATTGTAGGATTTAGTAGTAGTCCTAAAACAATTGTAGGCTAAATCTGGGAATTTGTAGTAACATATTTTAAAAGTTACAGCCCTTAAAGTGTGGTCCCTCAGTCCTCACACACAAAGTGTGATCTCGGAAAGTATCTAAATAACTAAGGTATTGTGAATACAGACTTTTTATTAAATAAAACACCACTGAGCATCAAAGATAAAAAATATATTATGACTAAACTGTGGTCCCTCAATTCTCACACAGGCGAATTATTGTTTTTGTGAATTTTACCGAATCTAATAAATAAAATCTTTCTCTTTCTACATCAAGTTTTAGTAGTAGTCGTAAAACGTTTTTAAAACAAAGAATTAGAAAAAAATATCGACGGAATATGAAGATATCAATTAAAACACTGGTCCCTCAGTTCCTGACAAAGTTTATGCAATAGCTGCTTGACGAAAGGAATATTAGAAAGCCTAGTGTGCTTAACTTTTAGTAGTAATTTACTACTAAGTAATAGGTATCTAAAATTGTGTATTTCTTACCTCTCAGCCGAGATAATATGATTATTATAATCTTACGAAAATCCATGAGATAGGGTGACCACACTAACGACACAGTGAAGTACAGTACCTACTTTAATGACATTAGCGAAGCGAAAATAAGGTTGTACGGTTAGTTTAATGCTATAATTACATTACAAAATATCAATTTGAAGTTTATAAAATAACTATTAATGAAATTAACCTAATTATTGTTATCAATACATTGTCATTATAGTTGGCGCCAAAAATGTTGGTTCAGTTCATGTCAGTGGAGAGGCAATAAGGCAAAAGAACTATACCCAAACAGCCTTGTCGAAATTGTAAAACCAAATAGGTTTGTTCTCAGTTCTAATTTCACCACAAGACAAAATTTGAAAAGTCAGTAGGTACTGAGATAAAAACTAATCATTCTCATTTCTCCGTAACGGCTTGTTTTACCACCTCTGGATAGCCGCTACCCGCCGGATAAATTAAAAAAAATGGAACAACATTTGTTTGAAATTATCTGCCAAGTAATTTAACGGAAACTTATCAGTAAGCTGTGAAAAGACCATTAGGGGTATCTATGTATGGTTTGCCAGACTTCTTGGCAGTATATGATTAGGTATAAATGAGACAAAGTTGTAGTATAGTCTGGTTATAATTATCCAAAGGTGCATCTTATATACTAACGACTACGTGTTGATCACGGATAGTAGAAACATTTAATAGATATTGAACGTGCGATAAAGATCATAAGATTGCGATGTAGATTGTAGATACAGCACAAAGATATTGTACTGTAACAGTACACCCCCCTTTAAAAAAAAATTATTATGGTAATAGTGTTTACAATATAAATTTGACCTAGACCTTACTAGTTATTTGCTGATGTATATAAATAATAATGCTATTGTACGCGGTGGAATTTGATGACGCCTGTTGTGGTGTGATTTGCTGACGTATGTAATTTTGACTTAGCTGTTGCACGAGTGTTTATTATTTTTTTCCGCTAAACTCTTCATTCTTCTGTCCAGTGTTTTCATTATGCCGTAAAGTAGGATCACGCCGATTGTTAAAATAATCTGTCCCATTGCAACATTTCTTGTCCACCGTAAGTCCTCCTGGATCAGGTTACGGAGTTTGTCCGCTTCGTTTTGATTGAGGCAACTGTCCGTATTGTATGTTATCTGGTCCTTAGAACTTTGATTTCCCATTTTAGATGTCTTGTTGTTACGAGTAGTTGTGAATTAATGGTATATGTTAAGATCTATGTTAATATATATACGAATAGCTTGCTTATATCAGCGATTTTTTATAGACGTACTACTGGCTTTACTTTACGTCCCGATCGTGTAGTGTACGTGTGTGAATGTCTGTAGAATTCCTTTGAATCTGGCACGTAGTTTGATTCGTCATTGATCATGAATGCTGGTTTCAATCTATCAATTGATATCACTGTCTCTTTATCCCTAATTCTAATGCAAAATGTTTTATCTGTTTTACTAATTACTGGGTAGGGTCCTTCATACGGCGGTGTCAGGGCTTTCTTAATTCTATCACACCGAACAAATACGTGTGAGCATTCTTTGAGTTCGGGATGCACAAATATAGCTTGGTTGTGGTTTTTTCTTTTCGGAATTGATGTCATTTGTGTGATGTCCTTTTGAATTTGTTTTACAAACTCTTCGTACGTTGATAACTGTGCTGCTGATGACTCAAAAAATCCTCCAGGGAGTCGTATTGGCGTTCCATATGTCATCTCTGCTGAACTATAACCTGTGTCTTCTCGCAAGCTACTCCGCAACCCGAGTAAAACTGTTGGAATTTCTTTTAACCAATTTTCGTTGGATTCTCTTGTCATTAACGCCACCTTTAAAGTTCTATGAAATCTCTCTATCATTCCATTGGATTGCGGATGATAAGGTGTTGTCCTAATTTTATGTATTCCCAAAAATTGTGAGAGTGACTCAAATATTCTTGATTCAAACTGTCGGCCTTGATCCGTAGTAATGCGCAATGGACATCCAAAACGAGTAATCCATCCTTCGAAAAGTGTCTTGGCTACTGTTTCTGCAGTTATATCTTCTACCGGAAATATTTCGGGCCATGACGTACAACGATCTATGATTGTGATTAAATATCTCTTCCCTTGTGAAATCGGAAGTGGTCCGACGATGTCAATATGTAAATGTTCAAAACGTTGCGCTGTCATAAATGTACCAGGGGGTGATATCGTATGTCGTTGTATTTTTGATTTTTGGCAGGCTATACATGATCTACACCAATTATTGATATCTTTGTTCATATACGGCCATAAATACCTTTGGGTTATCATTTTTCTCGTAGTTCTTTTTCCTGGATGGCTCATACCATGAATGGTATCGAAAATTTGTTTGCGAAATTGCTTTGGTAAGTAGGGGCGGCTTTTTCCAGTAGACGTGTCGCAGGTGATGTTTATTGTGGAACCCGGAAGCGTAATGTTTTTGAATTTTAATCTTTTATTGTCACGTAATTTACTTAGTTCATTATCTGTTGATTGACATTTTTCCAATTCAGCGTAATCGATAGGTGATGGCACGTATATTTCCTCTATTCGAGATAAGGCATCGGCGGTAATATTGTCACGTCCGCTTATGTGTTGAATGTTGGTACTGTATTGTGAAATGAAATCTAACTGCCGGACCCGTCGCGGTGTATCGTTTGATGATGGTTTTTGGGAGAATGCGTATGTCAAAGGTCGGTGATCCGTAAATATTGTAAATTCTCTTCCCTCGATTAATCTGTGAAAATGTTTGACAGCCATGTATATTCCTAACAGCTCTCTGTCAAACGTAGAATATTTTTGTTGAGTTTCGCTCAATTTTTGTGAAAAAAAACCTAATGGTTCCCAATTGCGTCCGGATTTTTGTTGTAAAACTCCACCAACGCAAGTAGCACTAGCGTCGGTCATGAGCGCTAGTGATGCGTTGCGGGAAGGATGCGCTGTTAACACTGCGTTTTTCATGCTTTCCTTGCATTTTTCGTAAGCTTTGTCTGCTTCCGTTGTCCAAGGAACAGGTGAATTATCGTTCTTTTTTGAACCATGTAGATATTCGTTTAAAATTCTTTGATTTTCCGCTGCGCGTGGAATATTACTTCTGTAGAAATTGACCATGCCCAAAAATCGTCTTAATTCTTGAATTGTTTTCGGTTTGGGAAATTCCATGATTGCTTTGTAATTTTCTTCGGTAGGTTGTATTCCTTGGCTCGTTATATGATAACCTAAGAAATCTATTTCCCTTCTGAGAAATTCGCATTTTTCGAGATTAATGGTTATTCCATTCTCGTGTAAACGTTTGAAAACCGTTTCTAAATGCTGATAATGCAAATCTTCGTTGTCCGATGCGATGAGACAGTCGTCTACAAATATAAATACGAAGTTTAAATCTCTAAATAAGGAATCCATGAATCGTTGAAATGTTTGTGCCGCATTGCGTAATCCGAAAGGCATTCTTAAGTACTCAAAAAGTCCGAAAGGTGTGATGATGGCTGTTTTTTCTATATCTTTAACAGCAATACAGTGGTATGCTTTGCGTATATCTATCTTGCTTAGTATCTTCTTATTTTCTAATATGTATGTAAAGTCAGTTAATCTTGGTAGTGGGTATTTGTCCGGTACTGTCGTGCTATTGAGCATTCGATAGTCTCCGCACGGTCTCCATTCGCCATTTTTCTTTTTTACCATATGTAATGGGCTTGCCCATATAAGAATGATCTAATAGAGATGTATGGAAGAAAAAGACATACTGCGCCGACCCCAAGTGAATAGGGATAAGGGCAGGAGGATGATAATGGGCTTGCCCATGGGCTATCTGACGGTCGGCAAATTCCGAGCTCTATCATATTTTGAAATTCCTTTTTGGCTATGTCGTATTTTTCTGGAGGTAATGGTCTTGCCCGAGCTGCGACGGGTGGTCCTGTAGTGATAATTTGCCTGTTCAATCTTATGTTTGGGCGCATTGCGTAGAGAGGACTCTTTCGTGATGTCTTCGTATTTGTTTAAAAGTTGCGTAATACGTGAATTCGTTCCCACTGCGATAGTACGAATTGTTTGTTGTGTCGCTTTTTCTGAAGTTACATGCGTTGTCAGCTCTGTAACTTTGTCGATAAGTTTGCGACCTGCTATGTCGACTAATAGTTTATAGTGCTCTAGAAAATCTGCTCCAATTATTGGTTGTGTAACATCGGCGATTATAAAATTCCATTTATAACATCGTTGTAGTCCTAAATTCAAGGTAAGCGTCTTCTCGCCGTAAGTCCTAATTTTAGTCCCATTTGCAGCGTATAGTGTGTATTGTTCATTTTGTAAAATTGAATATCTCTGTTGCTTGCTAATGACTGAAATATTTGCGCCCATGTCAATTAAAAACTTCATACCACTTTTTCGGTCGGTAATGGTGAGGCGATTGGATGGGTGGATTGCACAGAGTTTCGCCGTTGTCTGTGCTCTTATTCGTTTCCCTGGTTCCGTACGTAAGTCATTGGTTTCCAACCGCATGGTTTAATGCAGTTCCTTGCATATTTTCCGAATCTTTCGTGGTAGTAACAAAATCGATTTGCTCCTCTATAGTTTGTTCTCGGCCTCATAATCGGGAATTGTTGACGTTTCTTGAAATGATTGTGCGTGCTGGGTCGATAGCCATATTGACCTTGCTGAATTGCGTCAATATCTATCTGTAATTTTGCTAGCTGGGCTAAAATGCATGCTGTATTGTTGTCGTTTGAAGTGTCGTTGCTAACAGCTGATATTTCGGTTACTTTTGAATTCATTATTATTTTGTCTGCAATTTGGCTCAGTTTGTCAATTTCCATGTCTTCCGTAACTGCTAGAACCGTAGTAACTGATGTTGGTAAAAGCCTGAACCATAGTAGTTTAATTGTTTCGTCACTGATTTTTCCTCTCCCGAGGACTCGCATTTGACGTAATAACTGCGAAGGTTTTTGATCACCGAGTTCTGTCTCTGATATTAATTTTTGAAACTGTCGCTGTTCTGTTTCTTCGTAACAATCAATTAAACGTTCCTTGATGTTTTTATATTTATCTGTAGTCGGTGGTGAAGTGATTAGGTCACTAACTTGTAGTATTTCTTCCTTGGATAATTTTGCTATTACCGTACAGTATTTGTATTCGTCTCCTTGCTTCTGTGGTGCTAATATGGCTTCTAGTTGCGTGAACCATAATCTTGGTTGGTCTTTCCAAAATTCCGGAATGCGAGATAAAACCGAGGTGCCAGCAGCTACTTCAAGTGTTCCTTGCTGATTTATGTTCGCCTTGCATGGTGATTGTGCCATGTTTCTTGCTGCGTATTCGTTCGTCGGGGTCACCAATTTGCCAGACTTCTTGGCAGTATATGATTAGGTATAAATGAGACAAAGTTGTAGTATAGTCTGGTTATAATTATCCAAAGGTGCATCTTATATACTAACGACTACGTGTTGATCACGGATAGTAGAAACATTTAATAGATATTGAACGTGCGATTAAGATCATAAGATTGCGATGTAGATTGTAGATACAGCACAAAGATATTGTACTGTAACATATGGTATGTATGTGATAGTATATCTTTTAAATAAAAAAAGGAGAACCGCGAAACAGGCGAAAAAAAATAGATACCAAATAAAAGATTTTTTTAAGATCGGTCAACAATAATTAGTAAAAATATCAGTAAATATGATACCTATATAAAAGTATACATACCCACAGTCGAACAATGAAACTCCTTGGGATTTGCGTCGGTTAAAAAGGGATTTTAATCGTAGAGTAACTCATTTTGAGAATTTATTCTGATGTGAAATGGTAGTAAACATCTCCATGGTGTAATAAAGAGCGCCATTGCGCACAGTTTATGAATACTTTTCTATATATATATCACGTCGGTGTCACCGATGATGAGAACCAGTTAAATAAACTCAAGTAGCCACAATATAATTTTAGTTACACAGTACACAATAATCAGTGATTGTATGTCGCATTGGTCACGATTACGGAGGCGGCATGTTAACTTTTTGAGACGACGGCGCCACCTGGTGACATCAAATGGATCCACAGATATAATAGGTACACTAGCGGCGCAGCCTAGGTATGTATGTTTTTTATAGGTATTATGTTCACTGATATCTTTATCAATTAGGTATTATTGACTGAATTTGAAAATCTTTTATTTGTTGTTTGGAAGGGTTCGCGTGTGTCGCGGTCCTCCCATTTATATTGGAAAGATAAATTACAACCCTAAGGGAGAAATGAGGATGATTAGTTTTATCTAGGTACCTACTGAATTTTCAAATGACCTGTGTAATTAGAACTGAGAACAAACCTATTTGGTTTTACAATTTCAACAAGGCTGTTTGGGTATAGTTCTTTTGCCTTATTGCCTCTCCACTGACATGAACTGAACCAACATTTTTGGCGCCAACTATAATGACAATGTATTGATAACAATAATTAGGTTAATTTCATTAATAGTTATTTTATAAACTTCAAATTGATATTTCGTAATGTAATTATAGCATTAAACTAACCGTACAACCTTATTTTCGCTTCGCTAATGTCATTAAAGTAGGTACTGTACTTCACTGTGTCGTTAGTGTGGTCACCCTATCTCATGGATTTTCGTAAGATTATAATAATCATATTATCTCGGCTGAGAGGTAAGAAATACACAATTTTAGATACCTATTACTTAGTAGTAAATTACTACTAAAAGTTAAGCACACTAGGCTTTCTAATATTCCTTTCGTCAAGCAGCTATTGCATAAACTTTGTCAGGAACTGAGGGACCAGTGTTTTAATTGATATCTTCATATTCCGTCGATATTTTTTTCTAATTCTTTGTTTTAAAAACGTTTTACGACTACTACTAAAACTTGATGTAGAAAGAGAAAGATTTTATTTATTAGATTCGGTAAAATTCACAAAAACAATAATTCGCCTGTGTGAGAATTGAGGGACCACAGTTTAGTCATAATATCTTTTTTATCTTTGATGCTCAGTGGTGTTTTATTTAATAAAAAGTCTTTGCAAATTTACTACTAAATGTCTGTATTCACAATACCTTAGTTATTTAGATACTTTCCGAGATCACACTTATGTGTGTGAGGACTGAGGGACCACACTTTAAGGGCTGTAACTTTTAAAATATGTTACTACAAATTCCCAGATTTAGCCTATAATTGTTTTAGGACTACTACTAAATCGTACAATAGTTTTTTTCCAAATCCCAGTCCGGTCCCTCAGTTCTCACACACATCTTTTTACATAGTCGGGTTTTTTGTTTCTTTTAATTAAGGATGCGCTCCGCAGGCAGCAAGCGGAATATTCGCTGGTGTTGCAAGCGTCCATAGGCTACGGTAACTGCTTACCATCAGGCAGACCGTATGCTTGTTTGCCAACTTAGTGGTATGTACAAAAAAAATATCCATTGACTCGGACCTATATGTACAAGCTCTGCTTAGTTATACGTCTAGTGGTTCGAGTACTGGACTGCTGATCACGAGGTCGTGGGTTCGATTCCCACAAGACAAACATTTATGTGATGAACTTAGTGTTTGTTTGGGTGTTTCTTATATATTATAAGTATGTATTTACAAAAAATAAAGTATATAAGTATTATATCCATTATCTAGTACCCATAGTACCTACAAGCTCTGCTTAGTTTGAGACTAGATGGTGCTGTGTAAAAATGTCCCAAGATTATTTATTATTTAATTAGTTTGGAACTAGATGGTGCTGTGTAAAAATGTCCCAGGATATTTATTTATCAGTCACACTACCCTTCGGGGAGTAGAGGCGTCAAATTTCGAAGTGTCCATCTCGTAGATCTTTATGCGCCGGCGCGTAATGGGCGTGTTTATTGCTAAACTAGCTTTCCGCTAGCCGCTTCGCCCGCGTAGTCTTATAAATTTTCCCCCCGTTTTTGCAACATTTTTCATTGATAATGTGTTCCTATTAGTCGTTGCGTTTTTTCAAATGCAAATTCAAATATTTTATTTCAATTAGACCATATAAATAGGTACTTTCGAAAAGTCAAACTAGTTGCACGGTTCCAAAAAGTTGGACTTATGGAGAAGAGCCGGCAAGAAACTCCATAGTCACTCTTTTAAAAAATATATATAAATGGTTACAGTAATCATTTAGTTTTGAGGATAGTGCAGTTCGATACGTGAAATTAAAGAGTACTTACCTATTAAAAAAAAAAGAGCTATAAGCAGTAAGAGCTGACCAGTCCCGCCAGACAGCACCCGTTCACGAGCATGACGTGTGATGGCCTTCCCCGATAAATGGGCTATCTAACACTAAAAGAATTTTTCGAATTGGTCCAGCAGTTTCGGAGCCTATTCAATACAAACAAACAAACAATTAAATCTTTCCTCTTTGTAATATTAGTATGAATATTCATTAGTTGGTGCAATTAGGTGAATCGTGAGAAGTGCCTAACCTTGTCATCTTGTCTGGCTGACCTCGCTGTGACGCTAGCATTATGTTACTGTGTAGGTTATGTAAGATACCGGAATGTTATTATTTAACTGACAGTCATTTTAGTCATCACGTCTGTATTCCAAAAACGATTAGCCGGAGGTGTACTGTTTACACCCACATTTCGCCGGCGATAGGGATAGGGGGCGAGCCTATTGCCATCAACCGGGCTCGAAGCCAGACTATGAGCTGCTACTGGGAATTCCCAGAAAATACCGACACTGATCGACTCAGGACCTCTGACACGTAAAATGGTCCAAACCCACTCACAGTTCACAGGTCACAGAAGAGGGTTTCCATGATGATGATGACCCCGGGAACTCTGGCGTAGCTATCGCGCTTGGACTTACAAGACTAACTGCATTTGATTTCGAATTTCGCTTCCACCTTCGTCTTAGGTGAGGTCAGCATCATCTATTGAAGATACATTACTTTAACATTCAACCGACATGACTTACAAACTTCACAGTTTGATGTCGAATGATTTTGCCATATTGATTTCTTCTGGTAACGATACCAGATCACAGTTATGATAAATAAATGTGTGTGTGTAATGCGTCGATTTAGGGATTTTATTATTATTTTTCTTTATTTGTATTTTGTAAATTGTATAAATATTTTGAAGATGATAATAAATAGTTCCTTACCTTTTTACTTTTTATTAATAATGCATAAATAGTTTTAATAATGAAAATTCAATATAAAATAACTAGAATTGCATTAATTGCTTTATACGGGCATTTAATCCAAGGTTAATACCACATACAAAATCCGTAAATAAGGCCCTATGCTACATAACCAGTCCCTCTCTGTTAGGCAATATTCCATATAGAGAAACGAACTTCACGACAATTAGGTACATTGAATAATTTTAAATGCCTGCCATAAATAGGGAAAGAAGGTTAAGATAAGGAGACTACCTATATAAAAAAAATTAAAAACCCCCGACACACAGTAAAAATAATTAATTTACCATATTGTGGTAGCGGCCATCTTGGATTTGAAATTTATCATATGTGTGTGTAGTATTTTACTAGTCAAGCCCTTTCATTTGATAACCATATTGAGGGAGTTGTTAAAAAAATATGTAATCCGTGGCGTGTGGTGGCGGCTATCTTGGACCGATTTTCATCAAACATAACACCCGACTTTCAATCAAAAAGAAATACAAAATCGGTTCAACCGTTCGGGAGCTACGATGCCACAGAAACAAACACAGACACGTCAAACTTATAACACCCATCGTTTTTGCGTCGGGTGTTATTAACTTTATTAATATTTATTAATCCTTACACATCAAACTGCAATAGACTCATATTATTCACAACAAAAAAATGTTACTGTCTCATTATCTTTTTTTTAAAGAGTGACTATGGAGTTTCTTCCCGGCTCTTCTCCATAAGCCCTACTTTTTTGGAACCGAGCAACTAGTTTGACTGTTCAAAAGTGCCTATTTATATGGTCTATTTGAAATAAAATATTTTGAATTTGAATTTGAATTTGAATAACTGGTCATATCCGTCTATCACTGAATCTATTTAAAATATTTTTTAACCTCAAATTACAATTAGCAGACAATAGAATAAACGTTTTATCTTCTATCTTCTGCGTAGGGTCACGGCCTCTTTAATGAATTAGATAATAGTCAGACCTCGTCAGAATCTCACCAGTTTTTTTCTTAAATGTGGGCTGAGGGCATCGTATCGAAATCTGACACCTTGAGACCGAGGTAAGATTAAAATTTTAACGACGAAAGTACGTATACATGTTATCCCTGACCGAATCATTTTTACCCGACTGGGGATATATAAATGTGGAGAAAATGAAACCCGCGGCATGTTAACACAAATTGTTTTACTATCTTTTTGTATTTTTTAAGCATTTTCCATGCTAAGATTACAAGTTATTTTTAATGAAGGAAAAAATCGGCTGGCGGGCAGGATTCGAACCTGTGTCTTCTGGTTCGGTACATTCACATTCGTTCCTTCACATTCTAATTTACGGAAGATTTCGACTGGCGAGCAGGGCTCGCGGTGGCTTAGTGGTCAAAGCGTCTGGTGTACCGAACCAGAAGACGCAGGTTCGAATCCTGCCCGCCAGCCAATTTTTTCCTTCATTAAAAATAACAAATTGTTTTATTTATTTTTATTTATTTTACACTTTTAACATCCGTCTTTTAAATTGTCCGTTTCGCCATATTCCTTTTCTGCCTTCCTTCCGCTCACCCACTCTCTGTCTCCCTCGCACACATACTCCACGTTCCTTTTTACATCCGGTCATTCTCTCACTCCCACATAAATAAATAATATAAATATCCTGGAACATTTTTACACAGCACCATCTAGTCCCAAACTAAGCAGAGCTTGTTCTATGGGTACTAGACAATGGATATAATACTTATAATTTTTTTTGGTAAATACATACTTGTAATATATAGGAAACACCCAGACAAACACAAACAGCTAAGTTCATCACATAAATGTTTGTGTCTTGTGGGAATCGATACCACGACCTCGTGAGCAGCAGTCCGGTACTCGAACCACTAGACCACAGACGTCGTCAAATTCGGTTATGTGTTGACGTGTATGTATGTATGTATGTCCGTTCCTATGTCCACTCAACGGGACAACCGATTTAGTCAAATCCTATCCTACTAATATTATAAATGTGAAAGTTTGTGAGGATGGATGGATGGATGTTTGTTACTCTTTCACGCAAAAACTACTGAACGGATCTGGATGGAATTTGGCACAGAGATAGATTATAGTCTGGAATAGCATATACTTAGGCTACTTTTTATCCCGGTAAAATGTATGGTTCCCGTGGGATAGCGGGCAAAGCCGCTGGCGTAAAGCTAGTAATACATCATTAGATTAGCACGAGTGTCACTGCGTACTTACATGAAATTGTAAAAAAAAACAAAATGGCGGATTTTATGCGCTTTAATATTCGGGCTGATTTTAAAAATAATCTTTAGCTGTATCATTTTTTTTGTTCAAATAATTATTTAGGAGCTATCGAGTGATTCTATGATGATTTACAAACTAAAAATTAGGAAATAAAATCAATTAGGTATATGAAACAAAAAAACCCGACTGCGTCAAAAGTGCTAACTAATATTGTTTCATTTAATAATTGATTTCGATATACAAATACATTCAATGACTGCCTCGTTGGTGTAGTGGTCCCAAGCGCGACGTCTACACTAGGGGTCCTGGTTTCGACTCCCGAGTCGAGCGGTGTTGATGGGTTTTCTGAACTTTTCTGTGAAATTCCCAGTAGCAGCTCGGAGTCTGGATTTGTGCTCGGGTGATGACAATAGGCTTGCCCCCTATTACAATGGGACCTAAACATGGTCAAGCTGTCATTTTTTTATATTTTTAAACATTTTTGTATTTTTAAAATTTAAATAATTATGTCAGTAAATGCCCAATGTATTCAAATACGGGGTACCTGCCTACAATTAAAAAAAACGGTTATGAATTTATTTATGTATAAAATGACATTGAATTTAAACTATGTGTTTGAAAAGTCAGAGTAAACCCACGATTTTAATATGGTCGACTGCACGACCGATGATTTAATAACTGGGCTATGAATACTGCTTGTATTGATAAAAAAGTCGTGTGGTATGAAAGTACAGTTAATTAATTTAATGATAAGCTACAAAGCGTATTCATTATATTTATCTAAGCTTACTTTACCTATTAAATCTTAGCATGCTAATAATGAATTCCCACATCAGCTAATTATTTTGATATAACAAACAGAATGCACTTTCGACGAACGGAGATTTATCGTAAAAACATCGCGTGCGCTTGTCTATACTATTCAAGCTAAAACAAACTTGTAAACTAGTTTTTTACGCTTTGCCAAGTCACATAACTTCGACAACAGCCTGTGTGTCATTGCAATAAAGGTTTTATTGGCGTAAATATAATTTCTAAGATGGCAGCTGTGTTGTTAAGTTGGTAACGCCATGTTTGTCTGCAGCCAACTTCAGTGCGATATCAACCGCTGACCGGGAGGGTCTCGCCGCGTGTTCCATGAGAAATAAAACAAGTAATACAACGATAAAGTTACAAAAATAACAATTTGACAGTGTTTGTGGTTTAACGGTCAAAGTTTTTATGCAAAACTGTGGTTTAAAAGTGTGTTTTGTAACTTTAAGAGGTGTTAACGGCCATTGTTCTTAGTGGACGCGAAATTGTTCGGGATCGTTGTAAACAATGATTGCTTAAACATAATGGAAGACGTATACACAATTAAGGTTAAAACAAAACCTGATACCAGGAACTTGTATCCATCTGAGAGGCGATATTCGGCGTCAACAGTGTCCGGATTAGCGTGGGTACATATTGCACTAGCTGCAACGTCCTTTCTTCTCGCATGTCTAGCATTAGTCAACCCTAATACCGCGCTAAAACCTGCCCAAAATACTACAATACAAGGTGAAAATGGCGTACACCAGAGTGACAACATTACAACATTCAACGGCCTAATTCAAAATGAGAATGTAAACGAATCGAATGAATTTGGAATTGAGAATGGAACTCAAATAAATTCGAACAACGATTCGAATTATAAATTGAGCTCTAATGCGGACTTTGAGAACGGAAATCCGTCGAATTTGAACGAAACAACGGATTTTAACGCAAATAAAAATGACAGTAATTATATATTAGTGTTGGCGCCTGCTTTGATCACGATATTTGGGTTAGCGGCCGGTATAGCGAGCATTCTAGCTTCAGTTAGATGGTACATTGACCACAATATAACTTGGCTGTTCATCATGTCATGTCTATCAACGGTGATTTCACTAATGTCCTTTATTATGATCGCCGTATGGTTCATATCCACATCAGAGGGCGATATTACTGAGTTCTACAAGGACAAAGTGCCTTTCAAAGACTTTGTTGTTATCAAACACACAGACGTTATTGTTAAGAATGAATCTCACATGGTTGTCGCATTTAACACGCCGACTGATAACGAAGAGACGCCGAATTTATTTACAAAACGAGTATTATCGATAAACATTTTAATAGCAGCATTTTTAGAACTATTGTGGTCGATTTTAAGCGTAAAAATCTCTTATAAAGGCATGAAAAACACTTATAAAGACGACAACGAGAGGCGGGGGAACTGTATATCAGTCGTCACGAAAATAAAAGGTAATGACACTAGAAAATTGCCCAGAAATGTCAAACTTGTACCGCCAAAACCGGACCTAATCGACCACTACCCAAGCAAGAAAGTTAAAAGGATATTTCTTGCGCAATCTGACAACGGATTTTATTTGAAAAATCAAGCGAATAAAGGGAAACAGAACACGGAAACAAGCTCAGAGTTTTACAAAGAAAGGATGATGAACTTTTTGAACCGTTGCGCCTCTTTAGAAGGCATTTCCAATCCTGAAATCAATTCTAGTGTCCATTCTGAAGGCCTAAATCCGATCCCAGAAGGTGTGACTGTAGAAATTAACACACATGAGCCTATTAATGAGTCCAGAGATAGATTGACACCAGTCAGCTGGGGCGATAGCCTAGACCATACAGTTTACAATCAAAATACATTGAATCTCGACAAGATATTTAAGTTTAAGCCAAACCAAAACAAAAGTGATAGTTTGAACACTGAATAGTGCGTGTATGAGTGAAATTGACAATGAAATTGGTGATTGAACACGCAAACCCAATGTGCTACTTGTATTTTCGATGCCTTGTCTTAGTTTAGCAACTATTGTTATTGTAATTTTGTACTATTTTGTCTATTGTTAAGTGTTTCAAGGTTTTACAGAGTATTGAAGGCAAAAAACGTACACGAGTGATTTTTTAAATTTATGTCGGAAGAGCGTACTCGGACGAAACGTGTTTTGACCATGAGTATTAATTAATATCTGTTTGTTCGACAACTTGCTAATGCATTCATACATACTTCATGTATAGAGAAAAACTGCGAAATGACGACAGTTTTTGTGTTATACTGTTTAAATGACTGCGTTTTAGATTTCATAAATGGTAAATGTACAATTCCTTTGTGTGTATCGTGAAATACCAGTTTATTAGACGCTAACATTTAAATCGATTACGTTATAAATAACGTTGTCTATTGGAATAGTTATTTAAAAAACTGAACGAACCAGTTTTACCTAATGAATTTGCAATGTTTTTGCATTATGGTTATAAACAGAAACATGGTTTGCAGTAAATATAATTTTGTCTTTTTTCCTTAATTAAATATCTGGTATTATGCATGGAAAATTTAAAAAAATACAACAAGATAAATGTAGGTAATTATGGTTAACGTATGATTGTCTTTGCTAATCTTTGAAATTTAACCCTAAAATATAAAAAGTTGTCAGAAAAAAAAAATTCGTTCGACCTACATTGCTATTTTCAATTTTAACAGAATTTTTAGCAATTTAAACAAAAATATATACTTAAATTACCATTGAATGGGTCCATCCAAAAATAAATATAAACTTAGGTACTTATACATTTTTCTCACAGAGGTAGGTAAAACTAGAGACCGCATTTTGCATGACGATTCTTGAATACCTAAGTAGGTACTTCTCTCACGTTCCTTCATATATCTTGTCTTACACATGCGCTCGTTTTAAAGTAATACGTACTTGACCTTTTTGAAGGCCAGGCCTTTTTTCGAGAATCTAACCAGTGGTTTAATTGTCTTTGGCCCTCGCCAATAAGATCAGTGTCATATCCTAACGATCAACACAAATCGCGAAAAAAATTAACTGTTCAAATATTCAGACGATAAAAAATAACGTTCTATATTTAAATGTTATTGGTATTTGGCGGTTTTTTCAAGATACGTGTCTATTATACCGATCGTTTTACCGTTTATATAGATATTGTGATGTTACCACGGCGTTAAAACAGTTATGTTGCATGCACACAGTACAGTTCTCGCCAAACTTATTGTCCGGGTTGAAGTTGGCACGAGCTAACAAGGAAAAATATTGGTTTAAAATGATTTAAATCGTGTGCGGCCAGCTGTTGCAATTACTTCATGCGACTACACATGTTACATACAGTACGATTCAAACTTAATGGCAGCTCGGAACATGAGGCGAGTCGCTGCGCAGTAACGAATTTATGTGACAGCGGGGGTGAGAAGTGCAGTACTGCGCAGCGAGTAGCTAACTTCCGAGCCTTGAATCGAACTGTATACCCTCCTCAGTTCCACATTTCACACCACCAATAGTTCACAGCATACGGCCATATTGGTGGCCAATCAATTTAACTTTTTAAAGGTGGACTTAGCTGCTGGAAATGCATCTGAGAGTGGTAACACCGGATTTTTAAAATATTCTGCCGCCAAGCAATAATGCGCTAACATTATTGTTCCGGTTTGAAGGGCAATGTAGCCAATGACATTACTGGGCAAATGAGACTTAAAAACCGAGTTTTCAAGATGACAATTCGCTAAGATAGCTGTTGTTTGTCGTCGTCAAAGAATGAAAAAAAAAACATGATTGACTTTTACGCGCCCTCCCCGAATAAGGTCACCTAGGTTGGCATTCAAACAATACTAAATACGTATGGTGTGTTGCCAATAAAAACAATAGCAATTGTGTCTATTAATGTAACAATCTCTGATACTAGAATTCGTTTAGTTTTTCATTGCAGAATCGATTTCGTATTCAATTTATTACGATCGTAAATGAGCGATTTTCCAATTATTTGGGGGCGATAGCTGATTGCGAACTGCGGTTTTAGAATTTCATGTAATAATAAATGCAAATGTATTTGAGCCGTAGGTAGACCGTATTGTTTTCGTGTCGCTCAACCCTTGGGCATAATGTAACAACGGACGCTAAATGCTGACAATCGTCTAGACACTGAAAAGAGCTCTAAACACACGGTGGCGGCGGATAGATACATATCTTCTGTTTACTGTAGAGATAATATTACTTTAGGTAGGTATACATAATAGGTTAGGAGGCACTTATCGATTCTCATCCTTTGAAAATCGATTAAATCTCAATTCTCAATGATTACTGCTGTTCGATGTCGAACGCATTATTGTTGAAAAATTGTCGCATCGGCAATAATCGGCATAAATTTAATAATATTAGCGATAGCGTGATGGCGATGCACTTGAAACCCCGTACCGACGCGCAGTGTGGGTCGGGCGGACGGGCCGCCTGCGAATAAGCGGTGCGGGGACGCCGCTCTGCCCCGCAACCCACCTCATCGTTGACCTGTCTAGACGGCCGAGTCTATACACTGTTAGAGATTTATACACTGTGCCTTGGGTGCGGAAACGGGGTCAGACTCCTACCGACTTAAACCGCACTGGCCATCTCTTGCCCCGGCCATGGCATCAGGAATATTCACCACGATCATGACGAGCAAGGCTGGCGAGGCCCTACGCGAGTCAAACGTGGTACCTACCAAGCCGGCTTAAAGTTAAAGCACACGATGTACCAGATCGACGGCACATGCTGTAACTCTTCGACACTTTTTTTTTCGAGGTTGGAAGTCTGTCAGACTCCTACTGACTAAAACCAACCCCGGTGTTCCCACTCGCACTTTCGACGGGGGCTACGGGAACAACGCATTCTTCCGCGGCCCCCGACTAGTGTTGGCCCGCCTCCTCGGCGGGCCCCGCCTGGTGTAGGGGGGGATACAGATACGGGGGATACTCCCCCCCACGTCTGAGAGGGGCGCGCGTGGAACACTGGTGGACTTCCCCGCGTCCACCGACCCCGGACCGGTCCTCTATGGAGGCCGGAAGAGGGCATTATCGGCCCTCCTCCACCGCCCGGTGCGCCTGCTGCGGAGCGGGATGGTACTGTGAATTTCCCTTTCCCTCTCCGCAGCCTCCTTCTGCGACATGACGGTTTCGCAGAAGGACAGCACTGCGTCCCACGACTCTTTGCTGCCGACCATGGAGCGAACGACGGTCGGCAACAGGTCGACCCTGCCCCAACAGAACACGGTATACTATCCCGTTGTAATAAATAGAATATATTATCCTGTTGACCGATCGAACTTTGGCTAGCCTGTCTATAGTCCACGCGGAACTAGTTGGCCGCGCTTTAGGTAGGGACAGGGGTGAGGCGGCGTGTTACTGTTAACAAAAGCAAGCGCCCCCGCCCCTCCGTTCACATAAGTATTATATCCGTTGTCTAGTACACATAGTTCAAGCCCTGCTTAGTTTGGGACTATTATATACTTAATATTTATTACTTAATATCTATTATATACTTATTATATACTTACTTAATACTTGTTTGTAGTATTTATTGTTTTACTGAAAAACTAAGCATTTATATAATCGACCACTACCTATTCAAATACGGAGTGAAATAACAGTAATAACAACCGTTACTGATCGAGATAAACCGAACTAAATCGATTTCCTTAATGATGAAGATAACGATCTATCATAAACTGATTACTTACGTAAATTTCTTACCTACATATAGCGCAATATTATGGGCTCGTGGCTAAGTTATAACTACGCTGATCAACCGATCTGCATGGTTAAGTTGCGATTGCAGTGGTCTGTGGATGGGTGTCCACTTTTCACACATCGAGAACCCTTCGTGCTTCAGAGAGCACGTAAAGGCGTCGGTCCCGGTTGTCATACGAACACCTATAATAATCGTTAGTGGTAGTCAGGAGCCCAAAAAAGCCCGACAACCAGTCTATCCTTCAAATATCAGTATTGCCCAGAAATTGGGTTACGGAGGTCTGCAGCCGCATCTGGTTATACTGGAAGCCAACCCCAACATGGTTGGGAAAAGGCTAGGAAAAATAAGTTATAGATGGCGCAATATTCTTGATAACTTTTTTGTGTTCACTTCGCTGTGAACCCGAAAGTTTTCAGAGAAAGAAAAATATTGGAATAAAATGATTTAAAACGACAGCCTACGACTTGAGCTTTCGTTTTTATTACAATCCAATATTTTTCTTTCTCTGATTTTTACGGCGGGGTTGAAGTTAGCTCGTGCCAACTTTAAGCCGGACAATAAGTTTGGCGAGAACTTTATGTTATAGATAGACGATAGCATAACAAACAAACATACAAGCCACCTAAGGGGCAGCCTATTCATTAGATGCCAACAAAAACAGTGGTATGGTATCACTGGCGCGTTGTCATCTTAAGACTTCGATAATGCGGTTGATACATATAAAAGGTCATCAAAAGCCCATACAATTCAACTCAAATTTGTACCGGAGGTACATGACAGCTGTCAAGTTGATAGTTTTTACCATGAAATCACTATGAAACTGATAATAATCTGCCGTAATGGCGTGCGTTTGACATTCCGAAACTGACACTGACAGTTTTTACTATGAAATCATTATGAAACAGATAATAGTGTGCCACAATGGCGTGATTTTTCTCCAAAAGTTTTTTTCTCATCCCCCAGTCAACAATAAAAAAAATACGATTAGTTTTAACCAGCATAATACAGGGTATTTTTTCCAATAAGTGTACCTTCGGTACATCATTTGGGCCGTTTTCGATGACCTCCTTTATGTCAAATAATATCACTGGCTAAATTGCCGTTCAAAACCAGCACACGTTATTGTTAGCACAATTATTGCTTAGCGGCAAAATATTTGGCATCGCCAACCCAGACAAATTTAAAAAGCCAGTTCTACAAATACAAACAAAACTTACCTTAGTTTTAGCCGCCCCTCCAGCAAGCTTACATTTGTTATTTTCATGATAACTCCGACGCTACCTGCCATACGAGACATTTCCTTGAATTTGTTCACAAATCACAAACAAAATAATTAAAGTCAGGTTACATAAATATGTAGAAATTGAATTATTGACTTGAAGCACAAAAGTCATTGTAAAACACTTCACAACGCGAAATAAAAAGTACCTAAACTATTAATTAAAAGTTTAATAATTATAACAGCAGTCACTACCAATTTAATTAATTATTTTGTCTTTAAATGGCGCCAAATGATACCATAGATTTACAGAATAGAATTAGACCTGACATGACGCCGAAATTGTATTCTTATTTTGAAATTATTATGTGTTTAGGCAAAGGTATACAGCTCATACAGCCTAGTATATTTACCACAATTTTCTTAGCTAGCTATGTAAGTAGGTAAGTAATATAATTGATACTCTTTAGTCATAAGACTGATTTTTATATTCTTGTGTAATAAAATGATAACTTTGAAGACTGTTTTATTTCTTATCTATATTTTAATACTCAATACGTTTATTGCACTGCACAATGTTGTTTTAACAGTGGTTATGATAAGTAAGGTATCAATCGTGGACCCTGTCGGACAAGGCAATGTAGGAGAGAGGAAGAAGGCACTTTTTATTAACATTTATTTATTCATCTCTTCATCATTTATTTATTATTGTGTACGAGTTTATCATCAAGTTGTTGTGTGTGTGTGTGTGTGTGTGTGTGTCGCTCTCGCTGTGTACGCTTGGATCTTTAAAACTACGCAACGGATTTCAATACAGTTTCCAGCAACTGAATCAAGAGGAAGGTTTATATATAGTATACATGGATATTCCAGTAGAGAAAAGCCGAGGAATTCTACATAGCACCCGTGCGATTGTGCTGATATAAAGATATCCTGTTGTATACCGAGTCAGTACGCGCTGCGCCGGGCTAGTTTGTAAATAAAATAAACCATTTTTAAATAATGGTTATATTACAACACCCATATCAACCCAAAAAAGGTTTGTTTAAATATCCACCTCGTGCTACCTAAACGCACAGATTGATTGTGTACCTACGAAATAAAAAGATTTCCAAACCACATTTTAAGCAAAAACATAATTAAAATCAAAATGAAACTGGTACCAATCCCGTCTGCCCGCGATTCTTGCATAAAAGTATTGATATCCATTTATCTCAAACGGTCGAGCATCGGTGAACTGGTATCCCACAGTGTTTACTTCCACATCATTGCCAAAAACTTTACGAATAAAGTAACGTCCATTGTGACGAGCATGTCCAAAGATATATGTGTTACCAGCAAATGAAAACGGGAATACTACTGCATAATAACCATCTAAAACCATATAATACTTTTGAACACCTAATGTGTTTAGATTATTTCCGTTTATTTCACGAATAATGTGCGTCCTAAACCGAGAGGAATGTAGGGATAAATATTGTTTGTCTCCAACTTTGAACGGAACTGGCATATCGTAAAAGATGTCCCATCTACCATGAGAAACCTCTGGCCCCATAGTACCGCCAGGGTTCAGTTTCCTTAAGGACCAGATTGTTGACTCCTCAGCCTGCCCGTACAAATAGTCCTGGCCGTCTACGCGCATGTAAAACATAGCCTTGTACATTAAATCAAAATGGCTATTGTCCGTTTCTCGTCCCATTTTCCCATCAGCGGTCAACTCTTGTATGAACCAATATCGGGTTTCTAAATGATGACCGAACAAGTAATGTTTGCCATCGATTTCGAGGTGAATCTGAACCCCATAATAATTACTCCATCTGCCTTGGTCTGTTACTCTGGACGCTACTCCATAATTGTCTACACTAATGATGAACCAACCCTGCATTTTCTGAAGTTGTCCATAAAGAAAATGACCGTTTTCTGTTGAATACACAAATAGAGGCAGCAAGTCACCATCTAAAAGCGTAAGAACGCAATCAGTATTGAATTTCGGTACGAAATGTGTCATAAATTCTTTGCACACCAGCTCAGAGGCTTTAAGGTAATCATCGTCTCCAAAAAGGGGAATTACCACAGCTCTCTTTAAATCGGTTCTTTCGGTAGTCGTAGTCGTAGTCGTTATTTCTTCAAGTGTTCCCATGTCTCTTTTTATTCTAAACATTTTTTTTCCATCTTTGACGCCGGCCACTACCCATTCATTCTGATTAAATTCGTATGGTCTACTTCTTGCTGATGCAACTGTGGTCAGATCGGCTATGATTGTATCGTAATTAGTTGCCGTTCGCTGGCTTGGGTTGTTTATATAATTATGCATATTATCGTATATACGGCGTAGAATTATATATGCTTCACCACCTACGATGTTTATTGCGTCTGTTTCGAAATTATCTCCTGGGTCATTTGAGCGTCTGCTGGGAGGTGGTCCGTAGAACAGGTTACCAGGTAGCCAAGTAAATGCGGCGAGCATTCTATAATCTGCATCGAATGATGTACTTCTGCCTCCAAAACTGACTGGTGTGTTGCCGTGCAAGAACAACACAGTCGGGTTCGGTCGCTGTCGGGTTACCGGTGGAAAGGCACCTGATTCTGCGTTTTCTTCAAAATGTCTGTATATCTCACGAACATTAATCGCCAAATACGCCCCGAGTCCACTTTCGAAGGGACTTTCAGTCAGGATCAAGTTCATAAATGTGCTTAAAGTGTTGAACGGTATGATGTGATGACGAGTAGCTTGTAACGTCTCACCAAATATCTGTATCCGTTGTGCGGGTACGAGCGTCGTATGAGGAGGTCTAAACACTAAAGGTAGACAAGTGACATAGTCTTCCACGTCCACATGAACCTCTTTGCCCTTACCTCCAAACGCTGAATTCGTCATTAACGCCACCAGAGTTACAAGTAAAAAACATCTTGAATACATTTTAACACTGTTGAAACCCGATGAAAACTTTGGTTGCAATGTACAATTATCAGAATGTCTTGTTTATATATCTTTGACATTTGAGATAAACCTTTAAGTTTCATGACTTATATTTCGAATTATCAAGTTTATATTACTTATATAAACATTTCTACACATTAAGTAATTTATCAATCAAATGACTGGGACCCGCGGCTTCACTCGCCGCGTCGTAAGAGTATGTGTCGCAATGTAACTTTGTTCACACACTGACCGTTCAGTTTGTAATTTATGAAATAGTCTGGTAAATCACTAATAAAATTGTGAATAATAATGGGCGTATGTTTGATCCCTGGGGTACGCCAGATGTTATTTGAAAGATGTCAGATTGATACCCGTTGGCTACTACGTAGAAAGATGTTCTAGTCAAATATGAAGAGAGCCATGTTACAAAAGAACCAGCAAACCTGTACGCAGTGAGCTTTAGAGTTAGTACTGCATGATTAACTTTGTCAAATGCTTTGCAGAAGTCCGTATAGACCGCATCCACTTGTTTATTGGAGTCAACATGACACAAGATGCTAGATTTGTACATGTGGATCTACCGGCTATAAATCCGTGTTGATGGTTCGATACAAATGAAGTTACTTAAATAATTATGAAACTTTTATTATCAGTAGATGTCGATTTGTACTTGTATATAACTGTCCTCCCCACTAGTAGAAACCAAGAAGTGTTAAGCTTTATTAGATACTTACAAGGTTGTTCCCGCTAAAAACATCTAAAGCTAAACAAACACACTAACACATTATTATAAAGTAGAATTGCATTTAAAAGAAGATAACCCGTGTGTACTTACATCATTTAAAAATTTATATGTTACATGCAAACCTCATAAATGGTCAAAACTACATTTGACTAAATACCTCATCGATCGTAATCGAAAAATATTGACTGAAATATTATTTATCCGCACAAATAGATAGCTTAAGCTTTAGATCTACGAGGCTTGGCAAGCAAATAGTAGGACTGGAGCTCACTGAAAACCAGCGTTGCTTATAGCTAGGCCTATGGGTCAACATATTTTACGCATCCGCCTGCTTTTCCCATACCTTTAACTGATTTTAAACCCCCTTATAACTAACTGTTTTTACTGTTTTTAACCCCCGACACAAAAAAGACGGGTAATAAAAGTTTGACGTGGCTGTGTGTGTGTGTGTGTGTGTGGGTGTGTCTATGGCACCGTAGCTCCAGTTGGAGCAGTGCGACTAGTTTGATTTTTCAAAGGTAGCCTACTTTTTATGGTCTAATTGAAATAAAAGATATTCAAATTTGAATTTGTGGTGGCAATAGGTACTTAGTTACTTACACATAATTTCCTTTACTAGTTATTAGACAGGTAAAAATCTCTTTTCTTATCAAAGAGGTCCACGAAACGGTCAATACCGCCTAACGTGGCTGATTGCACCGCTACCCGCGCGGGAGAGTATTATCAAAATTTAATTGCTTAACTTCACCCCCTGAGCTTTGACGCCAGCTTATCAATAAGATACATATGTAAAAACATAAGCAATTCTTGGAATGAGTAGTTTTTTCGTCCACAATCAAGGACATGTTTATTTATTCATATTTTTAACCCCCGACGCAAAAACGACGCGGTGTTATAAGTTTGACGTGTCTGTGTGTGTGTCTGTGTGTGCGTGTTATTTGAAAGGTGAATAAGTCGGGAGTGTTCTTAGCTATGTTTGATGAAAATGGTCCAAGATGGCCGCCGCTACAAAATAGCGGATTACATATTTTTTCACAACTCCCTCAATATGGGTATCAAATGGAAGAGCTTAACTAGGAGAATACTATACACTAAGATAAATTTCAAATCCAAGATGGCCGCCACTATAAAATGTTTTTATTTATTTACGCTCAGCTTATGCCAGACCCATCATACACTCAACATACATATTCGAATACATAGGATTGTAAGTGGTTCATAAATTCAAACGAAACAAAGCTTGCAACGTCATGTTTATTTATTGATTTGCCTACAATTGAGTACCGGACTGCTGATCATGAGGTCGTGGGTTCGATTCCCACAGGACACAAACATTTATTGTGATGAACTTAAGTGTTTGTGTTTGTCTGGGTCTTTCTTATGTACCTATTATAAGTATGTATTTACAAAAAAAAGTATATAAGTATTATATCCATTGTCTAGTAGCCATAGTACAAGCTCTGCTTAGTTTGGGACTAGAAGGTGCTGTGTAAAAATGTACCAGGATATTTATTAAAAAAAAAAATTGTTAGACATTTTCATAGAAAAAATCTAAACTTTTAACATAACTACGTACTCTTTTAGCAATGCCTTTCGAGTAGGCCAGATGATTTAATAACCGCTTTTGAATTCGTTCAATATTACAGTACAATATTATTACATTCATTTTTAAAGTCTCTCAATATGATCCTAAGGTGAGCTAGTTAAAACACACATTTTAATTAAATTGATAAGTGCCGTGCCATGCATTTTAATTTTACATTTTCAATTTTCGCGCATATACGAAGAAAATGCTGGACGCCATGTTTCTCTGTGGTCATGACGTCACCCGGCTATTTAAACATAGTGATTTGTGTGTGTCTGGCCGATAAAAGCGCTTATAAATCCTTATGAGCAAAATGGCGATCTTAATATATACAATTATTGTTTGCCAGTGAGAGCAAGAAAGTTGCTTAGAAATTAACATAATGTACAAATTCAATAAAAATCCAAAAATAAAAACCAAAATTTCCGCACCTAGGCGTGAAAGTACTCCTCATCGCTGTCATCTGGTAACATGCCACGAAGACTGGCAGCATTGCCACGTTGAATGGCAATGCTGATTCTTTGGCCCAAAAATAATCCAGCCCAGGGTCACGAGTAGAGTCGATAAGCCTTTTGGCAAGTTCTTTAAATAAGAGGCGAGCACTCGGACCCCACGGCCCGAGCGTTTCGACCCCAAACGGCTCAAAAAATAAAATCAAAAGAAAAATAAGTCAGATATAACGCCGATTTCTTTTTTTACGGCGCGGCGGGTGAAGCCGCGGGGCCCAGCTATTTAGTTGATAATTAAGATATCAAATATACCTAATTCATAATCAGTACAGTTAAAATTTAAATATTTATATTACTTGATAAATCCGACAATAAGTCACAAAACTTGAAAGTTTATCTAAAATGTCTAGGGTATATAAACAAGACACTGCTAATTATACACATTACAACTAAAGTCTTCATCGGGTTTCAAGGCGTGAACAGTGTTAAAATGTATTCAAGATGTTTTTTACTTGTAACTCTGGTGGCGTTAATGACGACTTCAGCGTTTGGAGGCAACGGCAAAAGGATTGAAGTGAACGTGGAGGACTATTTTACTTGTATTCCTTTACTGTTCAGACCTCCTCATACGACGCTCGTACCCGCACAACGGATACAGATATATGGCGAGACGTTACAAGCTACTCGTCATCACATCATACCGTTCAACACTTTAAGCACATTTATGAACTTGATCCTGACTGAAAGCCCCTTCGAAAGCGGACTCGGGGCGTATTTGGCGATAAACGTCCGTGAGATATACGGGTACTTTGAAGAAAACGCAGATGCAGGTGCTTTTCCACCGGTAACAAGACAGGGACCGAACCCGACTGTGTTGTTCTTGCGCGGCGAGACACCAGTTACTTTTGGAGGCAGATCTCCATCATTCGATGCAGATCACAGAATGCTCGCTGCATTTACTTGGCTACCTGGTAACCTGTTCTACGGCCCACCTCCCAGCAGACGCTCAAATGACCCAGGAGATAACTTCGAAACAGACGCAATAAACATCGTAGGCGGCGAAGCATATAGACTTCTACGGCGTATATACGATAATATGCAGAATTATATAAACGACCGAAACCAGCGAACAGCAACTAATTACGATACAATCATAGCCGATCTGACCACAGTTGCATCAGCAAGGCGTAGTCCATACGAATTCCATCAGGATGAATGGGTAGTATCCGGCGTCAAAGATGGAAGAAAACTGTTTAGAATAAAAAGAGACATGGCAACACTTGAAGAAATAACGACTACGACCACGACTACGACTACGACTACCCAACAACCCCCGCACGACGAATTTAAGAGAGATGTAAGAATTCCCCTTTTTGGAGACGATGATTACCTTCAAGCTTCTGAGCTGGTGTGCGACGAATATGTGACACATTTCGTACCGAAATTCAATACTGCTTACGTTCAAATGCCTTTAGATGCCGACGTGCTGCCTCTATTCGTATATTCAACAGAAAAGGGACATTTCCTTTATGGACAAAATCAGAAAACGCGGGGTTGGTTCATCATGAGTATAGATGATTATGGAAGAGTGGGCAGAGTAATAGATCAAGGCACATGGAAGAATTATTACGGTGTTCAAATTCATCTCGAAATCGATGGCAAACATTACTTGTTCGGTCATATGTTAGATAGTCGATACTGGTTTATACAAGAGTTGACTGCTGATGGAAAAATAGGACGAGCACAGACCGACGATGGCTATCTCAATTTAAGTTACAGAGCTATGTTTTACATGCGCGTAGACGGCCAGGATTATTTGTACGGACAGACGGAGTCGGATAAAACCTGGTTCTTAAGGAAACTGAACCCTGGCGGTACTATGGGGCCAGAGGTGTCTCACGGTAAATGGGACTTCTTTTACGATATACAGGTTCCATTCAAAATTGGAGACACCCAATATTTCACCGCACATGACTCTCAGTATAGATCCCAAATTATTCGTGAAATAAACGCAAATAACGTAAACACATTAGGTGTTGAACAATATTGGAGCACTGCAGATGGTTCTTTGTCCGTAATATTCCCGTTTTCATTTGCTGGTAACACATATATCTTTGGACATGGTCGTGACAATGGACGTTACTTTATTCGTAAAGCTTTTGGCAGGGATCTGGAGGTGAACACTGTGGGATACCAGTTTACCGATGCTCGACCGTTTCAGATAAATGGTTATCAATACTTTTATGCGAGAATCGCGGGCAAGCGGTATTGGTACCAGTTTCATTTTGATTTTAATTATGTTTTTGCTTAAACGGGGGTTCGGTAATCTTTTTAATTCTTCTTACACTATCAATATCTATGGTTATGTTGTACCAGCAGGGTGGCCCATTTTTACACTTGTGGACAATGTATATTTTAAACTTTTTCTTGCGCGTTACCATACTCCTTTTTATAAACTAAAAAATCTATGTTACTCCTTATAACATCAGCTATATCCCACTGAATGTTACTGAATCTTATTACTTACGTCTGCAATAAATAAATGCACATTTATTTATCATGAATCAATGTCAACGGATCAGCGCGTTATTAAAATTACGATATCTCTAAAGTTTTGTGTTTAAATACCTAGGTGCATTATGTAATTGAAATCATTATGAGAATAGCTAAAAACTAGTTGTATCTTGGACAAATAGGTAATTAGGTACCTTGTTAATTTTACATTGAAAGTACCCCTACTTTCTCAGTTTATTGTACAAGTTATTTATTTAACTTATTTGTACCTTTGTTGTCTACACTAATATTATAAAGAGGAAAGATTTGTATTTTTGTATGTAACGAATAAACTCAAAAAGTACTGGACCGATTTGAAAAATTCTTTCCATGTTAGATAGCCCATTTATCGGGGAAGGCTATAAGCTATATATCATCACGCTACGACTAATAGGAGCGGAGTAGTAATGAAAAATGTTGCAAAAACGGGGGAAAAAATTATAAGACCACGCGCGCGTAGCCGCTGGCCGGTGTTAAATAAACTATGATTTCATAAAAAAAAACATCTGTTCATTTTCATATAGATGTTGTGATATAAAACCATTATTTATTCAAATCAAATCAAATCAAATCAAATCATTTATTGCTTGAAATATGGTAGGTATACAAGATGTTAAGTTACGATATAGTACAGGACATATTTCACCCTCATTGTGGGCATGCAAAATTAAAGCAACTAAGTACTTACATAAAATTATTTGAGTAGAACTACAACTATTATTGTCAAGATAAGATTAGGCAGGTAAAAAACTCCTTTCTCATCAAAGACGTCCACGGAACTGACAACACCACCTCGCGGTGACTGACACCGCTACATGGAAGTGTTCTTTTTCCTAGCCTTTTCCCAACCATGTAGGGGTCGGCTTCCAGTCTAACCAGGATGCGGCTGAATATCAGTATTTTACACGGAGCGACTGCCATCAGACCTCCGCAACCGAATTTCTGGGCAATACCGACATTCAAAGGAAAGACTGGTTGTCAGGATAATTATTTAGGTTTCTGACTACCACTTACGACTGTCATAGGTGTTCGTATGACAACCGGGGCTGACGGCTTTACGTGCTCTCCGAGGTACGGAGGGCTCTCGATATGTTAAGAATGATCACCCATCATCAGGCCGACCGCGGCATGTGTAGCTTAACCTTTCAGATCGGTTGATCAGCGTAATTACAACTTGGCCACGAGCCCGAACATAGCTACGCGGGAGTTATCAAAAGTTATTTGCATAACGTCACCCGCTGAGCTTTGACGCCAGCTTATCAATGAGATAATTATGTAGAAACGTAAGTCATTGATTGAGGAGGAAAAAACTACTTATTCCAAGAATTTATTTGTATAAAATTTAACCTGGTATTTATTTTATTACCCGACTGCCGAAGGAGGGTTATGTGTTTGACGCGTATGTAGGTATGTATGTATGTATGTCCGTTCCTATGTCCGGTCGTAACTACTCAACGGCTCAACCGATTTAGATAAATGACACCTCATTAGATTCGTCTTGATAGCACGACTGTCACTGGGTACATGAAATAAAAAAAAACAATATGGCGGATTTAATACGCTTTAATGTGCGAACTGATTTTGAAAATGATCTTTAGTTGTGTTAATTTATATTTTAAGGATTGAACCTAGTGATTCTATGATGATTTATTCTCGTAAACTAAAAAGAACGAAATAAAATCAATTATTAAAAGAAACAAAAAACCCGACTGTGTAAAAAGTACTAACTAAACAAGCTCTGTGATGTTGGAAAATGTATTGCAGGCGGGACAAGCTGTTCGTTAATAAACAAAATTGTTTCTTTGCTTGTCCCGCCTGCAATACATTTTCCAACATCACAGAGCTTGTTTTTAGATTTTTAGTTAGTACTTTTTACGCAGTCGGGTTTTTTGTCTCTTTTAATAATTTTATTCATATTTTCAAAGGAACTTTTGAGCGTATCCGTATGCCAGATGTCTAAAATAGTCGATGTTTGTTACAATAGTTGGTGCGCTGCGTATAGCAAACATTGGCCCAACAAGTTATTTTGCACATTTTTTGAAGGCAGACTGCGGCATTTCGACGTCCTAACGTTGGCTATGCTTGGACGATACTAATTTGAAATAACACCACAAAAATATTTGTGGTCATATTTTTCGGGCCGTTTTTGAAGCGCACATCGGAAATCTAGTTCTATTGTTGATTGAAGCCTAAGGCTCAAGCCCCACGAATGAGGGCTATCGCATATGAATCGGCCGCTAGAGGCGCTTGTGTAGCGCGAGGTCTCCGAAATGTCAAATGTCATTGCTTGTGGGTTGATTAAGCGGGTTTATTTCTAACTAGCTTCCCGCCAGCGGCTTCGCCCGCGTGGTCTTATAATTTTTTCCCCGTTTTTGCTACATTTTTCATTACTACTCCGCTCCTATTAGTCGTAGCGTGATGATATATAGCCTATGTTACTCGGGGATAATGTAGCTTTCCAAAGGTGAAAGAATTTTTGAAATCGGTCCAGTAGTTTCGGAGCCTATTCATTACAAACAAACAAACAAACAAACAAACAAATCTTTCCTCTTTATAATATTAGTATAGACTAGTTTTGCCAGCGGCTTCGCCCGCGTGGTCTGGATTGGATATTTCACATAACTTTCATCCCCTATACTACTAACTTCAGCTCTCTTTTCGCATTAAAAAGTAGCCTGTCCTTTCTCAGGCTCTAGACTATCTGTGTACCAGAATTTCATTTAAATCGGTTCCGCAGTTTTGGAGAGAAATAGCAACAGACAGATATAGTAAGTATTAAAACAATGCGCCGTAAAAATCGGAGAAAAGAAATCGTAGGCTGTAATTTTAAATCAATTTTAATCCAATATTTTTCTTTCTCCGATTTTTACGGCCGGTTTGAAGCTCTTGCCAACTTCAAGCCGGACAATAAGTTTGGCGAGAACTGTACATCGTTTGTGGAAGTCTATGGGGAGTCCTTTGTTCAGCAGTGAACATCTGTAGGCTGATATGATAATTCATACTTAGTTTCCACAAGATTATGAATAAAACAACACAGTATATAAAAACAATTTTATTTGGCGACAAAAATAGTAGAAAAATGTACTCCTTATTATGTAAAATTTAATACTTAATGTAAAAACATCAAAAAATATTATTTACTATGAAACTAACGGCATGTTTCACCACGTCTCAGTAAGTTCATCATCATCAACCGATTAACTGTCCCACTGCTGGGCACGGGGATATCTCTCAGGCGTGCAGGATTCGTCACGATGTTTTCCTTCACCGTTGCAAGCGAGTGATAATTAAATATTACGGACATGATAACGAAGTCAGAGGTACGTGCCTTGAATTCAAACTCGAGACCTTTGACTTGGCAGTCCAGCAGCTTTTTCGCTTAGTAAATTACTTTTAAATTACAAACAAAGGAGGTCATCGAAATCGGCCCAAATGAGGTACCGAAGGTACACTTATTGGAAAAAATACTCTGTATCACGCTGGTTACAAATGTAGTCGTACTTTTTTTTAATGTTGACTGGAGGATGAGAAAAAATTCTTTAAATTTGAGAAAAATCACGCCATTACGGCACATTACTATCAGTTTCATAGTGATTTCATGGTAAAAACTGTCAACTTGACAGCTGTTATGTACCTCCGGTACTAATTTGGGCTGTGTTGTATGGGCTTTTGATGACGTCCTTTGTTGCTTTTTTAAATTTATCCAACAGTTAGAAACTATCTAGAGGTAGTGAAACAAGCCCTTTGTCTTAGTTATTGGTTACCATCGCGCCCGTATTGCCCAAAGGGTTGTAGTCCGCGCGGAACTAGTTGGCCGCGCCTTAGGTAGGGACGGGGGTGAGGCGGCGGGTTACTGTGAACAAAAGCAAGCGCCCCCGCCCCTCCGTCCCGCCGCTCACATACCTAAGGCGCGGCCAACTAGTTCTGACCAGACTATAAACCTAGGAAATCAAGCGTAGCAGTCGCATTTACAACCACTAAGCTAGCGCAGTAAATTATTAATTAAAATTTACTTATTGTCAAATGTACCTTGCAAACTTTTCTTCATCTACTCTTCTTCTTTGGGTTCCGTATTCGAAGGGTGCCAATGGGACCCTATTAATAAGCCTTCGCTGTCCGTTTGTCTGTCTGTAAGCGGGCTGTATCTCATGAAACAATTTAAAATTTTCAGTTTCTATTTGATTTGATTTTATACCACTAAGGTAGCAAACAAGCATACGGCCCGCCAGATGGTAAGCGGTTACCATAGCCTATGGACGCTTGCAACACCAGGGGGATCACTCGCGCGTTGCCACTATAACGACAAATACAAATTTTATTGATGAACATACCATAACGCCTGTATTCTCTGAAGGGGTAGGCAGAGGCGTACTAATGTACACCCACATTTCGCCGGTATGTTTAGGTCCCATGTAATGACGTCTGTGGTCTAGTGGTTCGAGTACCGGACTGCTGATCACGAGGTCGTGGCTTCGATTCCCACAAGACACAAACATTTATTGAGATGAACATAAGTGTTTGTCTTTCTTATGTATCTTTCTTATATAATTATGTACTTACAAAAAAATATTTAAATATCATATCCATTGTCTAGTACCCATAGTACAAGCTCTGCTTAGTTTGGGACTACATGGTACTGTGTAAAAATGTACCAGGATATTTATATATAATAGGGGGCGAGCCGATTGCTACCATCCGGGCACAAATCCAGACTCCGAGCTACTACTGGGAATTTCACAGAAAAATCCAACAACACTTTGTTGGACCTAGGATTCCAACCCAAGACCTCTAGCGTAGCAGTCGCGCTTGAGACCACTAGACCAACGAGGCAGTCACTATAACGACACACAAATTTTATTGATACTAATTAAAAATGATACGGAACCCTTCATGTGCGGGTTCGACTCGCACTTGACCTTGTTGCACTTGTTTTATTACTATTTTAGATCCAAGAACTATGTATCATAGTATAATTGGTGGGTTGATAAGGTTTGCCCAGCAGTGGGCTTATGTTAGCGGCTCGTCTGTGAAGTAGGGGTGTTCTAAGCAATCTAGCGCCGTCAACCGCTTTGCTGGATCGAAGATAAGCATTCCCTGAAAAAAAAGGAAGGAGGTCCTTCATTAAAAATAACTTGTAATCTTATCATGGAAAATGCTTATAAAATACAAAAAGATAGTAAATAGGTAAGGTGGCATCATACGACATCGAACTAGCTGTAAAGTTAGTCGTGTCGGTTGTGAAGCATTCACAATAGATGTCGCTACGTCACCTTAAGACGTAAATTAGAATGTGAAGGAAGATTTCGACTGGCGAGCGGGGCTCGCGATAGCTTAGCGGTCAATGCGTCTGGTGTACCGAACCAGAAGACGCAGGTTCGTATCCTGCTCGCCAGCCGATTTTTTGCTTCATTACAAAATAACTTGTAATCTTAGCATGGAAAATGCTTAAAAAATACAATAAGATAGAAAGGACGTCATCAAAAGCCCATACAACTCGGCCCTTTGTACCGGAGGTACATGACAGCTGTCAAGTTGACAGTTTTACCATGAAATCACTAAGAAACTGATATTAATGTGTCATGATGGCGCGTGTTTGACTTTCCGAAACTGACACTAACAGCAGATAGATGATGTTTTGACAGTTTTGACTATAAAAACAGCATGATATTAGAGTGTCAAAATGGCGTGCGTTTTTTTAAATTAAAAGTTATTTTTTCCCATCCTCTAGTTACCATAAAAAGTACGACTAGAGTTTTAATGATATATATTTAATTGGAAAGTCGGGAAGATAAGAAAACATGCAATTGACTTCAACGATCGTTTATTACTGGAGTACTCTCAAAAACACGCGGACTGCGCATCGATCGCGCATCGCGATCGCGCCCCGCGGCTTCGTCACACGCGCATGCGTATGCCGGCTAACTACATACATCACATTTAACCAGCGTAATACAGGAATGGACATTGACGTGTTTTTACCTAACTGCGCCAGAGGGTTGTTTTTTACTTCAGTAAACTCATATTATAGTCCGCACGGAACTAGTTGGCCGCGCCTTAGGTATGTGAGCGGTGGGACGGAGGGGCGGGTTCGCTTGCTTTTGTTCACAGTTACCCGCCGCCTCACCCCCGTCGCTACCTAAGGCGTGGCCAACTAGTTCCGTGCGGACTATAGCGGCTACGTATAATTTTACCTTGATAAGTTCGAGTGCGTGCGGGTGTATCCTGGGTATGATCTCCGCCAAGTCGCGCGCCTGGTACTCCGGGAAGCTGTCCGCCATGATTGTCACGTTCTCCGGCCACTCCTGTCGCGGCGGCCGGCCGATAAGTCTGCAAACGTAGAGCTAAATTAGCTTTCCGCCAGCGGCTTCGCCCGCGATGTCTGGGTATTTATTATAACTTTCACCCCCTATTTCAACCCCTTACAGCCCTTTTTTCGCATTAAAAAGTAGCTTATGTCCTTTCTCAGACTCTAGAATATCTGTGTACCACATTTCAGTTAAATCTGTACAGTAGTTTTGGCGTGAACGCGCGACAGACAGACAGAGTTACTCTCGCATTTAAAATATTAGTAAGATAAATATTCTGGGACTTTACACACCACCAAACTAAACAGAGCTTGTGGTCCATTCTTACGGGACGTCATAATATCTGTGTGCCAAAGTTCAGCCCAATCCATTCAGTGGTTTGAACTGTGTGTTTAGATCAGTCACCTTTTCACTTTATAATACTGACTAGCTTCCCGCCAGCGGCTTCGCCCACGTGGTCTTATATTTTTTCCCCCGTTTTTGCATCATTTTTCATTACTACTCCGCTCCTATTAGTCGTAGCGTGATGATATATAGCCTATGTTACTCGGTGATAATGTAGCTTTCCAAAGGTGAAAGAATTTTTGAAATCGGTCCAGTAGTTTCGGAGCCTATTCATTACAAACAAACAAACAAACAAACAAACAAATCTTTCCTCTTTATAATATTAGTATAGATTACAGTTATCCTATGACAGCTCCTCAACCATGAGTTCTATCGAATGACTTTCGATAGGTTTTTTACGCATCGAAACGCTGTAATCTCATAGCATATTTTAGTTCCTTACGTAACCGCTAGAGGCGCTGCGAGTGTTTTTCATACAAATATTTTAAGGCGTCGCTAGCGAGTCTAGTGAGAAAAACTCATGGTCGAGGCACTGTTCTCGACAATTTTATATAAAAGAATAAATATCCTGGGACATTTTACACAGCACCATCTAGTCCAAAACTAAGCAGAGCTTGTACTATGGGTACTAGACAATGGATATAATACTGATATACTGTTTTTGTAAATACATACTTATAATACATAAGAAACACCCAGACAAACACTTAAGTTCATCACAATAAATGTTTGTGTCCTGTGGGAATCGAACCCACGACATCGTAATCAGCAGTCCGGTACTCGAACCACTAGACCACAGACGTCGTCTTATTTTTTCTCTCGGATTTTTACGGCCGGGTGTAAGTTAGCTCGTGCCAACTTCAAGCCGGACAATAAGATTGGCAAGAACTGTACCCGAGTGCCTCGTAGTCTAGTGGTCCCACGCGAGACTAGACGTCCTGGGTTCGATTCCCGGATCTAGCAGTGTTTGGTTAGGTTCTTCTGTGAAATTCCTAGTAGCAGCTCGGAGTCTGGAATTGTGCCCGGTTGATGGCAATCGCTTAACCCCTACATAGAACTAGCTTTTTGCTTTTAGCAAATTTTTTATTTCTTTTAAGTTTGTATTTGTCTTGTTTTATGTAGGTAATAATGTCTTGTGTAAAATGTGTATATTCAATAAAATTTGCTTTCTTTCTTTCTTTCAAACTGTGGGTGTACACTAGTACACATCTGCCTACCCTTTCGGAGAATAGAGGCGTTATAGTATGTAGTACCTGAATATACAGTGCAGTTGGTCGGAGTCGGAGGCGCCTGGCAGGAGCGGTTTCCGCGTGTGAAGCTGGGCCAGCACGCAGCCCGCAGACCACACGTCCACCGCAGTGTTATACGAAGTACCCAACAGTACCTCCGGCGGACGGTACCAGAGCGTTACCACCTGAAAAATAACAATAGATCATCCGGGTTCATCCGTTCGGAAGCTACGATGCCACAGACAGACACACACACACACACAAACACGCACACACACACACGCACGCACGCACGCATGCACGCATGCACGCACGCAGGAGGAGGGTTATGTGTTTGACGCGTATGTATGTATGTGTATTCCTATGTCCAGTCGTAACTACAGTTCTCGCCAAACTTATTGTCCGGGTTGAAGTTGGCGCTAGCTAACTTTAACCCGGCCGTAAAAAACGGGAGAAAGAAAAATATTGGATTGTAATAAATAAAAACGAAAGCTCTAGTCATAATCTGTCGTTATAAATTATTTTAATCCAATATTTTTGTTTCTCAGATTTTTACAGCCGGGTTAAAGTTAGCTCGTGCCAACTTCAACCCGGACATTAAGTTTGGCGAAAACTTGTACTTAACGGCTAAACCGATTTAGATAAATGACACCTCAATAGATTCGTCTTGATGGCATGAGTGTCACTGGGTACATGAAATTAAATAAAAACAAAATGGCGGATTTTGTACGCTTCAATGTGCGAACTGATTTTGAAAATGATCTTTAGTTGTATCAATTTTCATTTTGAATTATCATTTAGGATCTATCTAGTGATTCTATGATGATTTATAAACTAAAAAGTAGAAAATAAAATAAATTATTAAATGAAACAAAAAACCCGACTGCGTAAAAAGTACAAACTAAAAATCTAAAAACAAGCTCTGTGATGTTGGAAAACGTATTGCAGACGGGACAACCTGTTCGTTCATAAACAAAATTGTTTATTTGCTTGTCCCGCCTCACTAAGGATGCGCTGCGCTGGCAGCAAGAGGAACATTCCCTCAAACTTTACAGTGAAACCTCCATAAACCTCTAAGAGGTTTTTCGGGTCGGCAACGCGCGAGTGATACCCCTGGTGTTGCAAGCGTCCATAGGCTATGGTAACCGCTTACCATCAGGCGGGCCGTAGGCTTGTTTGCCACCTTAGTCTATACTAATATCACTACTATAAAACAAAATCGCTTTCTCTGTCCCTATATCCCTATGTATGCTTAAATCTTTAAAACTACGCAACGGATTTTGATGCGGTTTTTTTTATAGATAGAGTGATTGAAGAGGAAGGTTTATATGTGTAATACATGACCACGCGGGCGAAGCCGCTGGCGGAAAGCTAGTTATAAAATAAAAGATTTGATTGTTTGTTTGTTTGTATTGAATAAGCTCCGAAACTACTGGACCGATTTGAAAAATCCTTTTAATGTTAGCCAGCCCATTTATCGTGGAGGGCTATAGGCTATATACCATCACGCTACGACTAATAGGAGCCGAGTAGCAATGAAAAATGTTGCAAAAATGGGCAAAGCCGCTGGCGGAAAGCTAGTCGTATATCAAAAAATATATACTTACAACACTTGTAAGCTTCATATCAGTGTCGTAGGTCTTGGCGAGTCCGAAGTCAGCGAGCTTGACGCGGCCAGAGCACGTGACCAGCAGGTTGTGCGGCTTCAGGTCGCGGTGGACGATCCGGTGGGAGTGCAGGAAGTCTATCCCGGATAGGATGTCGAACGACATGCTCTGGAAAAGGGAAATTATGTTATACTAGCTTCCCGCCAGCGGCTTCGCCCGCGTTTCTTATAATTTTTTCCCCCGTTTTTGCAACATTTTTCATTGCTACTCCGCTCCTATTTGTCGTAGCGTGATGGTATATAGCCTATAGCCTTCCCCTATAAATGGACTATCTAATACTGAAAGAATTTTTCAAATCGGTCCAGTAGTTTCAGAGCCTATTCAATACAAACAAACAAACAAACAAATCTTTCCTCTTTATAATATTAGTATAAGTATATACATGTCTTTCACTCCAGTCGGCGCAGTCAACACCCCGTTCATCACATAAATGTTTGTGTCCTGTGGAAATCGAACCCACGACCTCGTGATCAGCAGTCCGGTCCTCGAACCACTAGACCACAGACGTCGTCGACACTTAGTTGTTATAGTCCGCGCGGAACTAGTTGGCCGCGCCTTAGGTAGGGACGGGGGTGAGGCGGCGGGTTACTGTGAACAAAAACAAGCGCCCCTGCCCCTCCGTCCCACCGCTCACATACCTAAGGCGCGGCCAACTAGTTCCGCGCAGACTATAGGACAATACTTACCCTGATGGTATTCTGTGACAAGGGTGCTGGTGATCTCTTGAGGAACGACTCCAGGTCTTGATCCACATGCTCGAACACTAGGAACAGCACCAGTTGCTGGTCTCGCTCCAATGACTGACCACCATGACAGACGTCTAGGAGTCTGGGGAAATATCAATTTGTTATTATAATATTAGACTTTCTTTTTTTACTAGTGCACACTTGCGTCAGTTAAGGAACATTTGTGCAAAGTTCAGAGAGTCAGCAGCGGTTTCATATTGACCAATCCCTTGCGAATTTCCTAAAATATCGTTATAAATTATAGCCTACGAGCTTTACGCTAGCGCTTCGCCCGCTTGATCTGGGTATTTCTTATAACTTTCATCCCCTATTTCAAGACAATATTACTATTAATATTACAAGACTTTTTTCACATTAAAAGGTAGCTTATGTCCTTTGTCAGGCTCTAAACTATCTGTGTATCAAATTTCATTTAAATCAGTTTAGTAGTATTACCGTGAAAGTGCGACAGACAGACAGAGTTTCTTTCGCATTTATAATATTAGTAAGGATGTTATTCTGATCAATATACAATATTATTGTAGTTTCTTCAAAATCTGTTTAGTAGTTTTTGCGTGAAAGAGTAACAAACATACATCCACCCCACAAACTTTCACATATTAATATTACTAAGACTAGCTCTGCCTGTGACTTTGTTCACATAATTATTGTGATTTATGATTACTTTGTTCCACATGAACTTTCATCCCCAAATTATTTGCAACAAAGCCAACCCTCTTCAAAGTTTAATCTATCTATGTGAAAAATTTCATCAAAGTTGTTTGTGGTTAAGGCCTGAAAGTGCCGCAGACAGACAGACAGTTAGTTTCGCATTTAAAATATTAGTAACTAGCTTCCCGCCAGCGGCTTCGCCCGCGTGGTCTTGATAACTTTTCCCCCCCGTTTTAGCAACATTTGCTATGTATATACTCTGCTCCTATTAGTCGTGGCGTGATGGTATATAGCCTATAGCCTGCCCCGATAAATGGGCTATCTAACGCTGAAGGAATTTTTCAAATTGGACCAGAGCCTATTCAATACAAACCAACAAATCTTTCCTCTTTATAATATTAGTAACGAAGTACGAATTGCGATTACCTTACAATATTAGGATGCCTGTAAGCTTCCAGCTGCCTAAGTAGAGCTATTTCCCTCAACGTAGATAGGGGTATACCATCCTCTGTGAGCGCGACCTTGACCTTCTTCATGGCCACAATCTGACCGCCATTGTGTAAGTCTCTCGCTTTGTAAACTGTGCCGTATGCTCCTGAAATAATTGTTCCATCAATTGGCCATCTACTGGGCTCAAATCCTATAAATAGGCTTACGATTTACATGAAAAGTAGAAGAAGTGTATGTATGTAATTAAGTATTTATTTATTTATACTTTTATGTACACTAGCACATAAAGCGGACTTAATGCCATATGGCATGTATGTTTAATGTACCAGCTTGGGGCAACCATTGGGTAAAGATATTAAGACTGAAGATGGCCGTCAATGCCGAGGAAGGTCCAGGAAACGCTGGTGTGATGATTTAGATGCTGTTCAGACAGAATAGCCTCAGTTGGCACTTGATAAGAGATCGGTGGAAGAAGATACGTGAGGTCTATGGTCAGCAGTGGGATCAAATAGGTTTGGAAAAAAAATATACCATCACCCCTGTAGTCCCCAAAGGATTAGGCAGAGGTGTACTGCTGTACACCCACAGTTAGCCAGTGCCTCGACCATGAGTTTTTCTTACTAGACACGCTAGCGACGCTGTAAAATATTTGTATGGAAAATCCTTGCAGCACCTATAGGGGTTACGTAACTAAAATCTGCTATGAAATTATAGAGTTTTGATGTGTTAAAAACCTATCAAAAGCAATTCAATAGAACTCATGGTTGAGTTACAGTTCTATGTACAGGATAGGGTTGAGCCAATTAACATTAACCGGTCACAAAAGCCAACTCTGAGCTACTATTAGGAATTTCACAGAAACTTTTAATGCCCAACAGGATTTAATGAGGGAATCAAAGACAGGACCTTACATCCCAAGCCTTTTTATAGCCTATGTGTTATTCTGATGTATAATACTCTAAAGTTTCATCTAAATCCATACAGTACTTTTTGATTGAAAGAGTAAAAAACATCCCTTAATTAATCCATCCTCACTAACTTTCACATTTTTAATATTAATAGGATATTTTACCCTATTATCTCTTTCTAAAAAGACTAACAACACAAATTGATACCTTTTAGAGTGTAAAAACTAACTTCTAAATCCTTAAAAATGGTAAATAAACAAACACAAACTTTTGATTTACCGTAAAAATGCGCGAAAAAAGTTTATCAACCGGCACATGTATACATAGGTTATTTCCTGTGTTATTTTCATTCTTACCTGTTCCGATAACGTTTAGCTCTTCATATTTCTTAGCGTTTTGAAATAAAGCATTAACATCGCTGATAGAAGCCATAGGCGGCGGACTTTGAGAAGTGCTAGCCCCCGACATATTAATAACAAAATCACACTTTTTCTCACTTTAAATACACATAAAAACTATGTTAGCTTTCATTTGAGCCTTTTTTCGACTGTAAACGAGTCTGTACACATATCTTTACATTAAAACACGTGTTTTAAACTTTTTGGCTTGCCTGAAAGTTGTGTCTGTCAACTTTTTTTTATTTATCGGGGAAGGGAAGTATCATTGACCAAACCAAATCCAACCACCTGCCACCTGCTGATAATACGACCGATTCAAGAAGTATCAACATTCCTAAACGGATTTTTTAAAATGCATACAATCTTATTTGGGTCGAATAATAGCTTTCTCAACAATTTCAACATGTTGTTGTTGTCAGCATGGCTGTCACTGTCAGAACTTTTGCTTTATATTTGAATACAGCGCCATCTGTTATGCTATAAATTAAGTTCTGGATTATTTTGGTGCTAACTGTACGCTGGTAGATGACGCTTATTCAATTTTATTCATTTTTAAACATTTTTTATTTTATCTTCGATCTTCTTATTCTTCTCATAAATCTCAATGTCAAGAATCACATCGACATCGAACAGAAGTTTATTCGTAATATCAGAAGCGGCAGGACATTACAAAAACAAAATTGTTTTATTAGGTAACTATAAATACAATAGGTGTAAATATTTTAACCATAGATCCTGAAGTACATCATCATCCACACTGCCATTTGCCTGTCCTGCACTACTTGCAAAGAGTATAATTATTATATAGGTCTACTTGCTTCCAGGTTGGATATTATAAAGTTACGCTACAATTTTTTTAAATATTTTTACTAAAACAATTACAAAATAAATGTCAAAAAGATGAAACAAGTACAGTTTCATCACGGGCTCGTCCGGGATTTGAACCCGGGACCTCTCGCACCCGAAGCGAGAATCATACCCCTAGACCAACGAGCCGTGGTAACTGAGTTCGAATTTGTTGTTTTATTATTGCTAGTGATGACGTCAGGCTCTTATCGTTCGGAGTTCAAAGCTACCTACCCGTAATATTTGATTTTTCGAGTGTATGTACAAGACAATGCATGATCTCAAGAATAAAGAACTCATCCTCGACTCTTTGTACTTATCTATATACATACTTATTTTGTACCCTCGTTATAAAAAAATTTCTTAAGAATGCATGCTTCCAAAAGGTAAAGAAAGACTTCTAATATGCTTCTAATTTTTTTAATATCAAATCTTAAACCAAAACAAGATGACCAAATCAAACTGCACCTCAAGGCGTTTTAGAAAGTTGACGCGCGCGAAAGGAGAAAAAAAAATTACCGCTACATGACACTGTCCGTCTCGCTCCTTTTCCTTAAATACGTATCTGCTATCTCATTTACACGTAGGAATCGAAGTAAATTTCGAGTCGCCTCGTCAGTTGACTTCAGACGGTAGTGCGCGCGCATGTTCAAAATAAGATGGCGGGTGTTTTCGACTAGATAAAATACATTACAAAAACTTTTTTCGTTTATGAGGCGTTTCGTAATTTCTCTTCAATTCTAAATAGTGTTTTAATTTTAAATGATAATATTTTTTGTGTTTCGAATGAGTGCGGCCGGAAATCGCGTGTGGAAGTGTGTGGTAAAATGTGAAAGTTACTTCGTGTAAGAAAACACAGAGTGGATCTTTTTTTTAACGTGTATATCCTACATATTTCTCGTTTCTACAGCTGTTTATCAATAAAAACAACGGTAAGCAATCTTTACATATTTTTAGCGATTTTTCGAAGGAGTTTCGTTATATTTTAATTTAAAGTTTACTTGGTACTTTCGTTAGTAGAAAGGATGAATGAAAGTTGTTCAAGACTTCATTGAATAAATTGATTGAAATTATATGACGTCACAGTGTCAGTCATTCTCAAGCATTTAGTTTTTCGGGTCGCAAATAAAAGTAATGTTTTTTATGTAACTAAGTTAAAATATTGATTACTTTGATGAATGTAGGTAACATTACTACATCCTGTTAGAGTGTGTGCTTAGTGCCTTCTCTGAATATTAGCCTTATTGATCGTAACATTGCTTGATCCATCCCGGTCCGAGCCAAAGAACCATCAACTTGATTATCATCATCACGCTACCTCCAGTCGTCGACTTTCAGTCCAAACATATGCCCTGGATATTAGTATTTTACATGAAGCGAAAGCCATGCCATCAGACCATAGCGGTCATAGCGTCTGGTGTATTGAACCAGAAGACGCACGTTCAATACCTGCCCGTGAGAAGATATAAATTTTCCTTTATTAAAATAACTAGTAATGTAAGCATGGAAAATGCTTAAAAAAAATACAAAAAGAAAGCTGATAACTCCTAATAATAAACTTGTAGAGTGATAGGTAGGTACCCTAGTGACGGGTGGGAGAGACCACTGGACTCTCAAATCTAAGATAGATCGAATCGATAGAATCACAGAGAGTTGAAACAGGCCTCAAGTATCTACTACTACTTAGGCTAATATTCAGATATGATGCATAGCGTAAACTTACGCTTCCGTATGTCAAATTGTAACACAGAATCGTTACTTTACGCTTAGCGTCATCTCTGAATATGAGCCTAAGTATCTAAGACGATGCTCAGCGTAAAGTAAGGCTTCCGTATGTCAAATTTGTATTACAATTTGACATACGGAAGCGTAAGTTCTACTGAGTCTCTTCTCTGAATCTCAGCCTAATATTCAGAGAGGAGGCTAAGCATGAAGTTATGCTTCCGTATGTCAAATTTTCATACAAATTTGACATATGGAAGCATTATTTTACGCTTAGCGTCATCTCTGAATATGAGCCTAAGTATCTAATAGTTCGATCATGGGATAGACACCTTTTGATTTCGAGGAATCGATATTCTTCCTCCATCTTCAATTGCTCCATTTGTCTAGTAGTCGCCGGCGCGGCTCTTGAGCGACGAGGTCTTAGGCTAATATTCAGAGACGATGCTAAGCGTAAAGCAATGCTTCCGTATGTCAAATTTGTATTACAATTTGACATACGGAAGCCTAAGTTTATGCTTAGCATCGTCTCTGAATATAAGCCTTAGGATCTTATTCCAGATGGGGCAGTGTTAGGTTAGTTGAAGTTTTCTGTTAAAGAAAGTCTCATCAACAAGTATGAGTTTTGATTAATGTTATTTTTTTAAGGCGCTAAAAGTAAAACAATTTTATCATCGTTTATCATTTCGTATTTGGCGAGTACACGGTTTGCGTAAAGAATTTGTAGCTTTCTGTTTTCATGTATTCGTTCATCTGCTCACCCACATACTACGTTAGCGTGAAGCTACGGTTATGAGCAATTAATGATGAGAATTCGACCGTTACAGGCATTCTGCGGGTTTTTATCGCTGTTACAATAGTATTCGTTTGTTTTAGATTCCGTTTGGTTAGAGATCCTATATCATCGCCGGCATTTCTCGACCTGACTAAAATCTGCACTTTCTTTGCTGCGACACTCAGTGTCACAGTTTCTCAGTATGTTTAGGTTCCATGTATTAATCCCATGTGTCGAGCCTGTTCACAAATCCAAACACAAGAGTTGCTGTTGAGAATTTCATATGATTTCGGTGTTCGTATCCTTCTTCAAACGAGGCCTAAAAAGAGCTCTCTACCATCGTAGTAGGCGGTCAGGTCAGCTCTGTAACCGACGTTGTTGATGACGATGGGCGGTGGTTACCACTTACCATCAGGTGGGCCGCTTGCTCGTCTGGCACTGTAGGCAACAAAAAAAATTCACACTGTACGACCTGGGAATTGAATCTAATCTAGACTAACAAGGCAATAGTAATAATCATGGAAGTGTTCAATAGTTTATACCTAGATGTAAAATCAACGAGATGAAAGCTTCACACAGTCACGTAGAAAATTGCTATCCGATTGGTAAGTATGGTAAACTTATGTAGAGCACAATAATTTCCTTATATGTAAAGAAATGTAAGCTGTCTCGCTAGCCTAGTGGTTGTTAACGCTACGCTCGAGGTCCTGGATTCGATCCCTAGGCCGAGGAAAGTATATTTTGGATGTTTTCATGAAATTCTCAGTTTGGATTGGCAATAGGCTCGCCCCCTATTAGGTACATGTGATCTAAACATGCTAGCAAACCGTGAGTGTACATTAGTACACCTCTGCCTAATTGTTCGGGGAGTACAAAATATAAAATATAAATATAAATAACTTGGGACATTTTTACACAGCACCATCTAGTCCCAAACTAAGCAGATCTTGTACAATGGGTACTAGACAATGGATATTATACTTATATACTTTGTTTTTGTTAAATTTTATACATACTTATAATACATAAGAAACACCTAGACAAACACAAACACTTAAGTTCATCACATAAATGTTTGTGTCCTGTGGGAATCGAACCCACGACCTCGTGATCAGCAGTCCGGTACTCGAACCACTAGACCACAGACGTCGTCGCGTACAGGGGTGTACGCGATATGTATAATGTCTAATATTCGCCTAATTGTCGGAATTCAGTAAAATAGTTAAGTAAGTAAGTACCTACTGCTAGAAATATGCGTGCCCATTAAAATATGCAATAAATATTTCTGCCTGCCTCAAAAGTGGTAACTGGTAATGTAAGAAAATTTTATGTACATAGTTGTCTGACTGCATATTTCAAGCTTCTAGTTTCTCAAGATACGTTTTACCATTTAGAGAAAACTGGATATTATTGTAGAATATTCAAGCCTAAGTATATTTCTAATTGGTTTTTCGTATAAGCCTATTTTAAATAAATAAGTAAGTAATTATTATAATCAACTTATTAACTTTATTGTTGTGCCTCACGGCTGTAATACAGTACCACGTGATAATTGAGTCAAGGGAGCTATAGTCTTCCATAGCTGTCTTGACTTGCCAAAGAGCTTATCTCTAAAATTGATTTGCTCCTATAATAAAACTCAAATTCTCTAGCTCAGCAGCCAAACTTGGAACTGCTAGACCATTGAATTTTCATTTATTGTGATGAACTTAAGTGTTTGTGTTTGTCTGGGTGTTTCTTATATATTATAAGTATGTATTTACAAAAAAAAGTATATAAATATTATATCCATTGTCTAGTGCCCATAGTACAAGCTCTGCTTAGTTTGGGACTAGATGGTGCTGTGTAAAATGTACCAGGATATTTATTTTATATATTTATTTATTCAGGTGGTCACTCTAACAGCCAGCATACAAATTAATAGCGATATCCTTAGGATAGACAGTTGTCACGCATTTTGGGTGTCTGACTGCTACTAACGATTGCCTGTTCGTATGACAACCGGGACTGACAGCTTTACGTGTTCCTAGGTACGGAGGGGACATGATGTGTTAAGAATGGTCTCCCATTTTCAGACTGGCCGCGGCAGCTTAAGCTTCCAGATCAATTATCATATGAGCCTACAGAGGTCCACTGTTAAAAAGGCCTACTCCATAGACTTCTACATGGACCGGTTATATCCCACCTGCATACAACGACTTCCAGCAACCTTTATCAGGTTATATATCCATGATCTCGTTGAGGCCGTCCTATGCTGCGCTTCGCAGATCTTTCAGCGTAGTTACAATCTTTACTAAGATACTTATCAGAATTCCCGAGACACAGACATCAAAGTATCAAGTTAACAAGTACGACTGGGCAAGGGCTCCACTGACCCAAATGCCGACAAACCGGTCGTGGACCGCCTGACCGCGTGGTACAACACTATGCACCACGGGGAATGTGTGCGAGAGATGTCTGACGGTGATAACTTTGAATACGTGTTGATTTGGAATTTGATGTCACGGTCTTTTTTATCATAGCTGTTTTGATGACCTTTCCCATGGAATTTAATATTTAAACACAGGTTAATTGATGTGTTTGTTAAGAAACTACAACTACTATTACATAATTATAATCACGCCAAAGGCCTCCGTAGGATTAGACAGAGGTGTACTCGCCGAAGGGGGCGAGCTTACATTAACCGGGTTCAACTTTAAGCTAACCAAGAATTTCATAGAAAATCCCAACAACACTGCTCGGCCCAGTAATCGAGCCCAGGACTTTTAGCGTTACAGTCGCGCTTACAACCACTAGGCTAACGAGTTAGAGCTTAAAAGGTATTTAGAGGTTTATATTTTTATTTTTTTTTACGATAGACACTATGCATGAAGTTATTTTGTTTTAATATTATAACTAACTCCTGCCTCCGGATATACTAAGACAAGCGTCTTTCACAAAATTCTGATGGAGTAACGATACTATCTCCTTGGCAATTTTATAGAAACCTGTACAAATGTTTCGGCGTGGAAAAGAAACAGGAACATATAATATTTATAAAATTATTATGGGTTTTAATTTGTATTTATTTGATTTTATCCATTTCGATCACAAGGCACTAAATCAGGGCTGCTCAATCAAATTTACCTTTTTCCAAAATCCTGTAACCTGTAATGTCTAGTAAATATAATCTATAATAATGTCATTAATAATGCAATCCGGGCCATGAGTTGAAGATACCTGCTTAAATTACGTAAAATTTGACGTTTGTTGTAGTGGTACGAATGTCGGATTACTGATAACGACGTCGTGGGTTTGATTCCCAGAGGACAGGAATATTCTGAAATTATTCTTCTCCTCGGGGAAGGCGTGAGTGTATGAATTTTTAAATCAGTGCTAGGCTTAGGTGTTAACTGTGAAGTATAACCTTTTTTTAAACTACTGATAACCCTTATCTCTACGGTAAGTGACGAGTTTTGAAACATGGCATAAAATGAGTGCAGTTTCACTTTTAAAAACTTATTATGACAGGCGACACGCATGCGTAATGCGGGCATGATAAAGTGTTGCCATACTACACGAAGCTGAACTTTGGGTTGCCATTATTTAAGTATTACATACGTAAGTATTTACCTGCATAAACTCGAGCCTTTTTTGAAAATCATGGGACAAGATGACTGCCTCGTCGGTCTAGTGGTTCGGTTGTAGGTCCTGGGTTCGATCCCCGGGTCCAGCAAAGTGTTGTTGGGTTTTCTATATATTTCCCAGTAGCAGCTCGGAGTCTGGATTTTTGCTCGGTTCATGGCTATAGGCTCGCCGACTATTACATGGGACCAGGGGGGCGATCGCGCTATTTGCAACGGTTGAGGTTTGGAAATGGTTAAAATTAGGTACCTAGATTGCATCTTGATGAGGAAGATTTTTAGGGTTCATATGAGTTATTTTCCTTTTGCAATACCTACGGTACTTACTTCCTACTATACCTACTAGAATAAACGAATGATTGTTGATCTTTTTGACCAAATCTGATGCGAACCATTTCCAAACCTCAACCGTTGCAAATAGCGCGATCGCCCTCCTGAACCTATCGGCAAAATATGGGTGTACATTATTACGCCTCTGCCTACCCCTTGGGGGAATACAGGCGTAATGGTATGTTACTGTTAGGACAAGGAAATCCAAGTGCGGTAAAATCCGACGGGGATGCGAACGAATGGTTAAACTAATCCAAAGTTAAGTTTACTATCTAAATGTGCAATGAAGGTGCAATGTTTGACTGATTTGTAGTTACTTACTAATTTATTATTATTATTTAAGAGTGGTAGGGCACAGCCATTAATAGCTCAAATCTGGAGCAGCCCATTTGGGGAAGTACCTCCACCTTACAGAAAACTGCAGCCAAATAACACGCACTTTATTGTGTGTTGTGTTCCTGCAGTAAGGTCACCAGAGCTCCTTCTAAAGATAGCTGTCGGTGCATAAACCTCTAAGAGGTTTTTCGGGTCGGCAACGCGCGAGTGATACCCCTGGTGTTGCAACGTCCATAGGCTATGGTAACCGCTTAACATCAGGCGGGCCGTATGCTAGTTTGCCACCTTAGTGGTATAAAAAAAAGAAGTTTCTTGAGTAGAGACTAGATAATTTGATACGGTTCTTGCCTAATTCTTAACGTACATGCATCTTGGCATAAAGGCGCCGTTTGCTACACACACGCACTGGCTCTTATTTCTGTAATTAATTAGGTACTTATATAATATCATTTGCATTTGTAGAAAGTATATTCCTTACACCACCAAAGTACCTTCCATACATATGCATAAATGTATGCAGTGAGTAACCACTGGACTGCCAAGTCAAATGTCTCAAGTTCGAATCCAAGGCACGCACCTCTGACTTTTCGAAATCATTTGCGTAAATATCACTCGCTTTACGGTGAAGGAAAACATCGTAAGGAAACCTGCATACCTGAGGGATATTCTTGACGGCATGTGAAGTCTGCCAACCCGCATTAGGTCAGCGTGGTGGACTATGGCCTAATCTCTCTCATACTGAGAGGAGACCCGTGCCCAGCAGTGGGACAGTTAATGGGTTGATGATGATGATGACATAGAAATTTCTTCAAGTTGCTAAAATGTTCTGTAGCGCTATAAACTTATTGGCAACCATAGCCTATACAGACATCAGCAACACCAGTAGCACAGAATAAATAATAACAGAATGGCCACTCTCCGCCCCTCCCTAACGTCAGATACCTCAGGTCCCCCGCATCCTGCCGGTGTTCTTGCCGGACTGCCAACAAACCCTACGCACCTTCACACACACATTTGCACGTGTGCAAACGTAATTTTGACAAGTTTGACATTTGGTATTGCGGTGTGGAGCGGTATCGGAAAGTTTGTATGGAGTGTCACAGGTGTGCCGATAGCATCATTCGCACGAAAAAAATAAGATTTATTCGAGCGCATCAGACATCCAGGAGGGCTAGACAAGTTGCATTTTGACATTCGAATCGACAAACAAAATGTATGGAAATGACACAAGCTTTCGACAAATCGGGCTGTCACTAATGTCATTTACATACATTTTGTCATTTTGTCAATTGGAATGTCAAAATGCAACTTGTCTGGCCCCCCAGTAGCTCCAATTAAAAAGACTGACGATTTGGAAGCGACCGACGGCATGGCCCATTTTTGAAAATGCAAACAAAACTCGTGACCTTGAAATCAAAATTAATCAAAAGTTTTATTTTCCCTTCACATAGACCTTATGCAGGCACAGGCACTTATGAAATGTCGAAACTAGGTGCACGGTTCCAAATTAGTCGTTTCCTATGGACAAGAACCGGCAAGAAACTCCATGGTTACTCTTTTAATACTCGAGCGCATCACATTATTATACAGACACTTCATGATGTCCTTGTTGTACTTACCCATAATCTGACAATGATGTGGAGGAATTTCTTTAATCTGACGGTTGTACACGTTGTCATTTCCCATTCTCAGCAATTTCACTATCTACATTACCCTTCAAAATGGAACACCATTCTTTATTTCAAAGAATAATTTCGTTCACCTCACATAGCATATTATAGGTTCAATGACCCGAAACGGTACATTTTCTTTATTTGTGTGAAATACACACGAAATATGCTAATACTTGTGTTAGGCCGGTTTTAGTTCATCACACTATAAAAATAATTGCGCTTAGGAGTGTCAAGCAAAGTTGTCATACCTGTGACCATTTGTTAGAGATATAAATAAATATCTTGGGACATTTTTACACAGCACCATCTAATCCCAAACTAAGCAGAGCTTGTACTGTAGGTACTAGACAATGGATATAATACGTATATACTTTTTTTTATAAATACATACTTATAATATATAAGAAACACCCAGACAACACACAAACACCTAAGTTCACCACATAAATTAAGTGTTTATTGCAGACTATGTTCTATCTCTGTGCCAAATTTCATCCAGATCCATTCAGTACTTTTTGCGTGAATGAGTAGCAAACATCCACCCATCCATACATACAAACTTTAATATTAGTAGGATAGATTTACATTGAACGTAGGTACACAAAATATGAAGAATTTTCTAATGTTATTCAATATGATTCATCAAAATCGGCGTTTTAACGGAAATGGGGGGCACAGACAAGTTTTAATTTGACATTCGAATGGACAAACGAATAGAAACAAAATGTGGTATGGAAATGACACAAGCTTTTGACAAATCTGGCTATCACTAATGTCTTTTCCATAAAATTTTAACCCCCGACGCAAAAACGACGACGTGTTATAAGTTTGACGTGTGTGTGTGTGTCTGTCTGTGGCATCGTAGGTCCCCAACGGATGAACCGATTTTGATTTTGTCTTTTTTTTATTTGAAAGGTGAATTAGTCGGGAATGTTCTTAGCTATGTTTGATGAAAATCGGTCCAAGATGGCCGCCGCCGCAAAATAGCGGATGAGATATTTTTTCACACCTCCCTCAATATGGGTATCAAATGAAAGGGCACTAGGAGAATACTATACAATATGAAAAATTTCAAATCCGAGATGGCCGCCACCAAAAAACAAGATACATTTCGTGTCGGAGGTTTTCAAATATTTTTTGTATCTATTCGTTTGTCAAATTGCAACTTGTCTAGGCTATCTCTGCCTACCTCACAGATCGTAACAAGTCGTAGACTCGTAGTATCAGTCACCCCTGACCATGGACGCTGTAAAGGGTCCGAAACGCCGGGATTAAAATAATATCAATATAACGCGATAAAATCCGTAATCAAACAAAAAACAAACCGCCTCCAAAAACACACAGGAACTAAAAAGTAACATATAAATATGTTACTTTTTGCTTTTTAGTTCCTGTGTGTTTTTGGTAAATTTACATTATGATTCCTAACTAATTTGGAGTCGGTGCCAAACAGACAATCAACGAGTCATATTTAAATTAAATTACTAGTTTAACATTTTTATGGAACCAATCTGTAAGCACCAGCTTTCGAATAAAAGAATCATCAAAATCGGTTCACCCAGTCCAAAGTTCTGAGGTAACAAACATAAAAAAAAATACAGTCGAATTGAGAACCTCCTCCTTTTTTGAAGTCGGTTGAAAAGTAGTTTTATTTCAAGTCGTAGTATCTTCACGGCGTATCCGCGAGCCGACATAACGGTCGACAGGTGTGTAGCCGACCCACATAACTTAACCGTAC